>CM065597.1:97979820-98078217 GCA_033119425.1 Bufotes viridis | reverse complement strand
TCCTTACGTCTTGCCCAGTCTCACCCTCACTTTCTCTGACAAGTGTGCCAGGAAGCTCAGCTGATCAACCCTCACAGAGGCCTGGATTCAAATTGACATGTATCTACGGATTACAGTGTGCTTTGGGCGCTCTGACGTTTATTTATCTGAGAACTTTGAATTGTCACTCACAGTGGAACTCTAAAAACTGTGCTTTGAAGCTGTGCAGCATATTAGGCCTGCCTCCACACAAGGTGGCCATGCTGGAACAAGGCACCTCAAAACTAGTCCTCAGGAACCAAGGAATACAAAGTGTGGTGTGCAGAAGATGCAATGAGAAGAAAGAGGAGATGAGGCGATAATATAGCCAGACATGGTCAGGTGTAAGAAGGCAGCTAGGAGTGCATAATACATGGTTCCAGCTCTTCAAGAAAATGAATTGTTCCAGGAAAGGTGGAAAACTTCTGAAAGAATTCCTACTTTGAGATCTCTGTCAGGGACAATGGTTTAGATAGACATAATGGCATCTGATGAGAAAGTGACTGATAAGGATAGAAAAAGAGGCGGGATAAGGCTCAAGATAGGATTACATCAGAAGCTTGGACACTCTAATATGCTTTAAGTCTTCACCCTATTCGGCTGATTGTTTTCACGGTCCTGTATCTGGAAGAGCCATGAACAACCTCCATATACTCATCTTCTTGGCTCACAGCCATCTCCATTACCTTACCAGAGATTGACCCACCACAGGAGATGCCCTACTGCAGTTCAGTATTACTCTAGTGGTGTTCATGTTCTCTGGATGGCCTGAGCCTATCAGTGACAAGTCAGACCTAAAGATAACAGTGAAGAATCTGACAATCAGTTGTCAGATTTGCAAGGGTACCTGAAGTGATAGAGGCAGTGAGAAGATCAAAGGAACTGCCTTCTACAGCTGACACTGGCCTTCAGGAGATATAGGACCAGCACTGGGAGCGCACTCCGCGCCTTTTCATACCCCATACAGACACCTCAGAGCAGCGGCAAGAGTGCGAAAGGACTGAACGGCACATCTGAAACTAAAGATGCTGAAAGATGGCCAGAGAGACTGGCAAACCATGGCCAGAGACCCTCGCCCAGTTGCCCCTAGCCAGTGTCAGCCACACCCCTAGGGGAAGGAGAAAGCTGTCCCGCCTTGAGATCCTGTTTGAGGAGTGCCCCTAAGTTAGGACAGTATTTTGCCAGCAAGAGCTTGCATTTGCAGTATGACTGCTCTAGTCTGCCTATATGTGCTGTCCTCTGTAAACATTTGACTGATCCTACATTCCCGAGACCTGCCTCGCTTCAGATCAGACCAGATTCCTGGAAGTCATACCCTTCAACCAGGAGATTGGGTTGTGGTGAAAGGCATGTCAGAAAAAGACTCTAGAGCCCAGATTTGATGGCCCAATACAGGTTCTGCTAACTTCTCCCGCGTCTGTGAAACTACGAGGGGAAAGACCTGGACACATACTTCACACTGCAAGAAGTTTTACCCCCAGCCTGCTGAAGATAATATCCTTTCTGTTGTTTTTAGTGTTGATCACGAATTTTGGTGCGAATTTTCATCGCGAATATAAACTTACTTCGAGAATTATAAATATTGAAGATGTCATAAATATATTCGCAATTGCGAATATTCGTTTTATAAATTTTTATATGCAAAAATTTGCATACAAATTAACATAACTGCTATTTTAAAGGTATCTTTTAATAGCAGTTTATCTTGAATTTCTATGCAAATGTTATGCATTTTATGCAAATGTATGTGCAAATTTTCGCAAATTTTAATCAGAAAATAATGACGAGATAATTTAAATTTTTCGACCATATGGCGAATATTCTCCCAAATATTCCACGGCTCTCGCGAATTCGAATGTTGCCCCCTGCCGCTCATCACTAGTGTTTAGTTGGGAGGCGGTGTGATTAATGGGGGCGATATCATTTAATGTTCATACTGGGCCTCAGATGCTTCTAGTGGCACATGGTTTTCTTAATTAAATACAACAGAGCCAATACAGGTGTTTGAATTTAGTTTCTGTGTTGCTGCTGATTATAGGTTTAACACTGACAAATGTAAAGTTATGCACGTGGGAAGGAATGATGCAAGTCACCCGTACATACTAAATGGTAAAACACTCATTAACACTGACATTGAAAAGGATCTAGGAATTTTAATAAACAGCAAACTAAGCTGCAAAAACCAGTGTCAGGCAGCTGCTGCCAAGGCCAATAAGATACTGGGTTGCATCAAAGGGTTCATAGACGCCCGTGATAATTGCATAGTCCTACCACTTTACAAATCGTAGTCAGATCACACATGGAGTACTGTGTACAGTTCTGGGCTCCTGTGAACAAGGCAGACATAGCAGAGGAGGGCAACTAAAGTAATAACTGGAATGGAAACTACAGATTATAAAGTGGGAAAGAAGGTTTGTACACAAACATAGAAGATTCTTTATGGTAAGAGCAGTGAGACTATGGGACTCTCTGCCTGAGGAGGGTGATGGTGAGTACAATAAAAGGAATTTAAGAGGGGCCTGGATGTATTTCTGGAGTATAATAATATTACAGGCTATAGCTACTAGAGGGTCGTTGATCAGGGAGTTATTCTGATTGCCTAATTGGAGTCGGGAAGGAATTTTTATTCCCCTCAAGTGGGAAAATTGGCTTCTACCTCATGGGGTTTTTGCCTTCCTCTGGATCAACTTGCAGGATGACATGCCGAACTGAATGGACAAATGTCTTTTTGGACTTATATACTATGTTACTGTTGTTTACAAATGTCATGAGAAAGTTCAATGTCTAGATTTTAGCTTCCTGCAATACTGTATGTGTGTACACAGGACCCCTTTTTGCTGTAGAGGAGACACTGGCAGTGGAAACAGGATTTTCTGGACCGCACTTTTTGGTTGGAATGGATTAAGTACACAGCATCACAGGTAAACAGGATCTGGGTGTATCACCTGTGCCACAGCCAGACCACACTTAGGAACCTTTGCCCCTTCACTTAAGTCCTAGTTTCAATATTCCATGTTTTTACAAGCATATATGTGAATCCAGACTGCCGACATGACTAAATGCAAGGTTTGGGAAGTTGAGTTCCCTAATCTTAAGAGAAACCCTTTAATCTGGGGGAGTGGGATAAGCAACTATATACAAGGGGAATTACACCTGTTTTGAGATAGAGAGGGCAAAAAGGGAAAAAACATGGTCAGGTTTCCAGAATGATATTGTGGAGTCCTTGGTGATTACCACTGGTGAACCCTATGAAAGTCAGTTTGATGAGACTAGACTCAAACATTAGGGGATGTGATCTCGCAGTGTGCAGATATGAGGAAACTGAGGACAAACTTGACAATTGCATGGCATAGTCAATGTCCCTTAGCCCTAGCATTGATGCTAGCTTTCCATGTATTTAATCCCCTTGACTAGGAGAAAACCAGGAACCCTGGGTCGGATTTGGCTATGCCCATGGAGAGGCAATGGTAAGGAGAAGGCGGGATACCGGCCCAGGAGGCAGCCTTAAGTCCCACGTGTACATTCAAAGCCAGAATTCAAGTGGCAGCAGGATTTGAATCTTTAATCCCCTATAGTCACTATAAACAAATAATATGGATTGGATCTGCTACATCTGTTATAATCAGCAGAGATTTTGTGAGATTACACCAGAGAAATGCATTAAAGGGTATAATTAGACAGCTAAATTTAATGTTATGGCATTCCAAAAAGAGAGAATTGCCATGGACATACTACTAGCAGAAAAGGGTGGTGTTTGCAAAATGATTGGTGAAACTTGCTGTACCATAATTCCTGATAACTTAGAACCAAATGGTCAGATGTGAATGCCTGGGGGACTTACTTCTCTCTCAAGAAGAATTAAAGATAAATCATGTGGTGGATAGTTGGCCCACGTTCCTGAGCTTTTCCAGCAAGATGGTGCACCACCACATTATGGGGGTCAGGTCCGAGCATTCTGAATGAACAGTTTTCTGGAAAGTGGATTGGTCGTCGTGGGCCAGTTGAATGGCCCCAAGGTCTCAGTCTGACCCCCTTAGACTTTGTCTTTAGGGTCATCTGAAACCTTAATTGTCTATGCTGTGAAGATACAAGATGTGCAGCACCTGAAACTACGGATACAGGCCTGTGCTGGCATTTCTCCTGCGTTGTTGCTATCAGTGTGTGAAGAGTGGGAGAAGAGGATTGCATTGACAATCCAGCACAATGGGCAGCACATTGAACATTTTATAAGTGGTCAAGAAACTTGTAAATAATAGTCACAGCTGAAACCACTGATTTATGGTATTGCTATTTTGGCAATTGAATTTCGCCCAAGAACAAAAATATAACCTGTTCCGGACAGATTTAAATTGGGCCTTCAACAGCTGGAACACCAGATTCAGGGTATTGCTATTTTGACAATTGAATTTCACCCCAGAACAAAATATATGTTTTGGCGGACACTATTATAGTTTGCCAGCCACAGCTGAAACCACTGTTTTATGGCATTGCTATTTTGGCAATTGAATTTCACCCCAGAACAAAATATATCCTTTGCAGTACACTATGAAACTTGGCCAGCCACAGCTGAAACCACTGATTTATGGTATTGCTATTCAGCAATTGAATTTCACCCCAGAACAAAATATACCCTGTTACAGACAGATTTAAACTAGGCCTGCAACAGCTGGATATCCAGATTCAGGGTATTGCTATTTTGGCAATTGAATTTCACCCCAGAACAAAATATATCCTTTGCAGGACACTATAAAACATGGCCAGCCACAGCTGAAACCACTGATTTATGTTATTGCTATTTTGGCAATTGAATTTCACCCCAGAACAAAATATATGTTTTGGCGGACACTATTATAGTTTGCCAGCCACAGCTGTGACACCAGATTTATGGTATTGCTATTTTGGCAATTGAATTTCACCCCAGAACATAATATATCCTTTGCAGGACACTATGAAACTTGGCTATTCACAGCTGAAACCACTGATTTATGGTATTGCTATTCAGCAATTGAATTTCATCCCAGAACAAAATATACCCTGTTACGGACAGATTTAAAATGGGCCTGCAACAGCTGGAACACCAGATTCAGTGTATTGCTATTTTGGCAATTGAATTTCACCCCAGAACAAAATATACCCTGTTACGGACAGATTAAAACAAGGCCTGCAACAGCAGGAACACCAGATTCAGGATATTGCTATTTTGGCAATTGAATTCTCACCCCAGAACAAAATATATATTTTGGCGGACACTATTATAGTTTGCCAGCCCGTCAATGGGACACTAGATTTAGGGGATTGCTATTTTGACAGTTGAATTTCACCCCAGAACAAAATATATATTTTGGCGGACACTATTATAGTTTGCCAGCCACAGCTGAAACCACTGATTTATGGTATTGCTATTTTGGCAATTGAATTTCACCCCAGAACAAAATATACCCTGTTATGGACAGATTTAAACTAGGCCTGCAACAGCTGGAACACCAGATTCATGGTATTGCTATTTTGGCAATTGAATTTCACCCCAGAACAAAATATATGATTTGGAGGACACTATGAAACTTGGCCAGCCACAGCTGAAACCACTGATTTATGGTATTGCTATTTTGGCAATTGAATTTAACCCCAGAACAAAATATATGTTTTGGCGGACACTATTATAGTTTGCCAGCCACAGCTGTGACACCAGATTTAGGGTATTGCTATTTTGGCAATTTAATTTCACCCCTGAACAAAATATATCCTTTGCAGGACACTATGAAACTTGGCCGGCCACAGCTGAAACCACTTAGTTATGGTATTGCTATTTTGGCAATTGAATTTCACCCCAGAACAAAATATACCCTTTACGGACAGATTTAAACTAGGACTGCAACAGCTGGAACACCAGATTCAGTGTATTGTTATTTTGGCAATTGAATTTCACCCCAGAACAAAATATATCCTTTGCAGGACACTATGAAACTTTGCCAGCAACAGCTGAAACCACTGATATAGGGTGCTCGTTTCTTGTTGGCCCTGACTCCACTTCCAGGGGCCTGGGTATTATAGACAATATATTTGAAACGGCACACCAAAATTTTTGATTGCAATTACACTTTTTATTCAGCCAGACATTTATGCTTTATGCAACGTTTCGGGCTTACATAGATAGCCCTTCATCAGGCTGTATATCAAAACGAAAAGAGAGAGATAAGAGGCATATAATCAGTATATAGTACATAGTGGGAATATACAATATAAAAATGTGAACAGGTGCATACATCAGTACACAAATACATATACACATAGGTAGGTCAATGGTTGTTTGACCTGTAACCTTAGGTCATATTACTAAAGGGGTATTTTATATGGACGTTTATGTTGTGTACAGCTGATATATAAGGTATTAAGTTGTTTGGGACAATGGGGTAAATTTGACAATCTTAATAGCATGTGGTGTACCCGCACTAACAAGTGCCTGTGAGGATGTGATAGCTGCATAATGATAGATAGTGCGGTTGCCTGCTGCATATAATCGCCTAGGGCACAGTGTGGATCCGATTATAGTACACATGAGGCTAACATCTAACATCTAATCCACTATGTAAAACGCCTATGTAGAAAGCCTCTCTATGGAAAGGAGTGGAGGTCAGAAGTGCAGGTCAAGGAGACCCTTACCTTATAGATCCATTTGCAGGGAATGGCGCTGGCTTGAGCGCCGAACGTCGCTGGAAGCGCTTAAAAGGACGTGAAAAGGGGCGTGTACAAGGGCGGTGACAAGGTCACATGTTGAAGGCAAGCGTGCCTCATGTTGTTTATCAGGCGTGAGCGCGTGGAGTGCGGGGGCGCTTCCTATGTAGTACCGGGTGCGTGCGCTGTGTACAAGCCGGGTGGATGTGGGCGCGGCCTACAGTGAGGGCACCGCTAGTGTGCGCTGTTGCTGACTGCGCATGTCCGCGGTTTGCGTCGGCCATCTTGGAAGAGGGCAATTTGCCCTCCATGTGATTTAATCCACAGAATACATATTGTAAGAGAAGAAGCTAAGCTTATATATATTGGAGCAACTGTATAAGTGTTTGGGGTCAATACCTGGGACCTATAAAGGCAAGATATGTGACAACTGGAGGATAAATAACAAGTGATGGAGATGATATGTAACAAATAGTAGGACCTGTGTGTTTTAGGGTGAGCACTTTAGTTATGCATACATAACATATAGATAAAGAGTATAATACATAGTTTGAACATTATTTTTGTGCACAATTTGCAAATAAATTCAGAACATATGATAAGTTACAGGTACCCGTGACGAGCTTAGAAGGAAGGTTGATCATAGTGTGTGTTGAGCGAGTGTCCCCACATCGCTATGAGACGACACTAGACGTGTTGGAAACAGGGGGAGATATGATTAGGAACATTCATACACAAATTACTCCCACCAATATTCTTTATTCAAACCGCATGGTTGGAGGGTATTGAGGCGTTTAATCCAACTCATCTCTCTCTCCTGAAGCGCCTTCTCATGGTTACCACCACGGCGTAGTGGTGGGACCCAATCAATCACCTGGTAGCGTAATTGGCTGACTGAGTGTTTGTGGGCAGTGAAGTGTTCTACCAGTGGCGCATCACTTCTTCGCAGGCATATGTTGGATTTGTGTTGTCCAATACGGTCTTTTATTTTTTGTGTGGTCTCGCCCACATATCCGAGACCACAAGGACATTTCACTAGATACACCACAAAGGAGGTGAGACAAGAAAAATGTCCACGTATTTGGAATAGTTTACCGGTTAGGGGATGCGTGAAAGTGGGACCTTTTGTTACATTCCCACAATGTGCACATGACAAGCACGGGTAAGTTCCTTTCACGGGTGAGCCCATAATGGTGGATTGAACTGATTGTGGGCAGTTGGAGCCTATATCTGATTTAACCAGTAGATCACGCACATTTCTACCTCGTTTGTTTGCCATAATAGGTTTTTAGAAAAGATGTTTGGAAAATTCCTGGATAATATGTGCCAGTGTTTCTGGACTACGTTTCTGATGTCTGGACTAAAATGGGAGAAAGTGGTCACGCATGGGATACGTTCACTATTGGTTTTAGGGAGTGGTCTCTGGGAGTTAGTAGGTGATTTCGTGGGAGTTTTTTACTTCTTCAACATGTTCCTCTAGAAGAGGTTTGGGAAGCCCCTCCTGGAGAATTTGTCAGTCATTTCTCTAAGTCTGAGGTCTAAAAGGGATTCTTCTGACACAATTCTTTTGACTCTCATGAGTTGTGATCTCGGTAGTGACCAGACTAAACCAGGTGGGTGGTGGCTATCGAAACTGAGCAGACTATTCTTGTCTGTAGGTTTTTTATACAAATCTGTGGACAGTGTATTGTTGCTCACCTTGAGTAGTACATCTAAGAAGGAGATGTCAGTGTGACTGGAGCTAAGGGAGAGAGAGATAGACTCAGTACTTGAGTTGATGGTTTCATGGAATGCTGTTAATTCCGCCTCAGGACCCTGCCAGACACAAAACACGTCATCTATGAATCTTAGCCTACAAGATATAGTTTGCCAGCCACAGCTGTGAAACAAGATTTATGGTATTGCTATTTTGGCAATTGAATTTCACCCAAAACAAAATATATGTTTTGGCGGACACTATTATAGTTTGCCAGCCACAGCTGTGACACCAGATTTATGGTATTGCTGTTTTGGCAATATAATTTCACCCCAGAACATAATATATCCTTTGCAGGACACTATGAAACTTGGCCAGCCACAGCTGAAACCACTGATTTATGGTATTGCTATTTTGGCAATTGAATTTCACCCCAGAACAAAATATACCCTGTTACGGACAGATTTAAACAAGGCCTGCAACAGCTAGAACACCAGATTCAGGATATTGCTATTTTGGCAATTGAATTTCACCCCAGAACAAAATATATGTTTTGGCGGACACTATTATAGTTTGCCAGCCAGTGCTGGGACACTAGATTTAGGGGATTGCTATTTTGGCAATTGAATTTCACCCCAGAACAAAATATATGTTTTTGCGGACACTATTATAGTTTGCCATCCACAGCTGTGACACCAGATTTATGGTATTGCTATTTTGGCAATTGAATTTCACCCCAGAACAAAATTTACCCTGTTACGGACAGATTGGAACTGGGCCTGCAACAGCTGGAACACCAGATTCAGTGTATTGTTATTTTGGCAATTGAATTTCACCCCAGAACAAAATATATCCTTTGCAGGACACTATGAAACTTTGCCAGCAACAGCTGAAACCACTGATTTATGGTATTGCTATTTTGGCAGTTGAATTTCAACCCAGAACAAAATATATGTTTTGGCGGACACTATTATAGTTTGCCAGCCACAGCTGTGACACCAGATTTATGGTATTGCTATTTTGGCAATTGAATTTCACCCCAGAACAAAATATATGTTTTCGCGGACACTATTATAGTTTGCCATTCACAGCTGTGACACCAGATTTATGGTATTGCTATTTTGGCAATTGAATTTCACCCCAGAACAAAATGTATGTTTTGGCCTACACTGTTAGTTTGCTAGCCAGTGCTGGGACACCAGATTTAGGGGATTGCTATTTTGACAATTGAATTTCACCACTGAAAATAATCTATCCTTTGCCAAACAGCTGACAGTATTATACTTGGCTAGCCAAAGCTGGAACATCAGATTTAGGGGATTGGTATTTTGTCAATTGTATTTAACCCCTTAATAAAATATAGAAATTGCTATCCTGAGTTTCCATGGGTGACAATTAGCACAGCCAAGCCCCGGATGTAGTATATAGCAAAAAAATAGTATTGATGGATTGATGGACTTGGTGGCAGCTTGTTCTGGTGCACCACAAATCACAAAATGGCCGCCGATCACCCCAGAAAATATGTGACAGAAAAACGCTCTGTGCAGCCTAAAACCCAGTGAGCAAGTAACTAGCAGAAGTTCAATCTTTCACAGCTGTAGATCGATCACTTCATTAGGTGCTTTTGCATACTTTTCCCTGCCTAATCTCGCCCTCACAGCAGCTGCGTCCTCTCCCTACACTAATCAGAGCAGTGTGACGTGCGGCGCTACGTGACTCCAGCTTAAATAGAGGCTGGGACACATGCTGCACTTGGCCAATCACAGCCATGCCATTAGTAGGCATGGCTGTGATGGGCTCTTAGGGCAAGAAGTAAAACGCTAGCTGATTGGCTGATGTGCAGCCCTTCAGAAAGCGGGAAGAAATCGCCGAACAACGAACCCGAACTTTTTTGAAAATGTTCGGGTCCGGGTCCGGGTCCGTGTCCCGAACACCCCAAAATTCGGTACAAACCCGAACTATGCTCAAACTGTTCGCTCAACACTAGTGAAATATTACCATTTTTGCTGGGTACAAACCCCTGCTCTGCATAGGTGACAGTGACCGAAAATGTGGAAAATCTTCTTTTCAATGGTTGGGTGAAATATTGCCAGTTTTGCCGGGTACAAACCCTTGCTCTGCATCGGTGACAGGGACCGAAAATTTTAAAAATCTTCTTTTAAATTGGTAGGTGCAATATTACCATTTTTGCCATGAATAAACCCCTCCTTTGCTTGGGTGTTTGGGGCCTACATTTTTAAAAATCGTCTGTTCCATTGGTGGGTGACATGAACCCAGTTTTGCCGTGAATAAACCCCTCCTCTGCCTGGGTGCCAGAGGCCTACATTTTTAAAAATCATCTGTTCCATTGGTGGGTGATATGAACCCCGTTTTGCCAGTGAAAAACCCCTGCTGTGCATTGCTGACAGGGAACTAAATCTGATAAAAACGTCTGTTAATGATCGAAAGATGCGTGACTACAAACGCACGCTGGTAGACGCGCTGCTTATGGCATTCCCACCTGACGCCTCCTCAACCTCCTACTCCACATCCATTTCCTCCTCCTAGATCAAGATTTTTAATTAATTTTTATTTATTTTATAAAAGCCCTCTAGCCCTTTCCAGGACTTTTTTATAGCCATTTTAGTGCCCAGATAAAAGCCACTAAAGGCTTTTCAACATAGCACTTGCACCCCAATAACTAATTGCTGGAATGCTAGAGCTGTATTATGAGACCATCTGGATCCCTACACTTGGAAATCAATGAGGATTTTCCTATGACTCTCCAGAGCATCTGCACATGTCTCTCCCTGCTTGTGAAAGGATTCCTCTCACTATTCTTTCCCTTCACTTGTAAATCACGTTTTATCACAATGAGGATTTTCCTATGACTCTCCCGAGCATCTGCACATGTCTCTCCCTGCCAGTGAAATCATTCTTCTCACTATCCTTTCCCTGCACTAGTAAATCGCTTCTTTCCTTTTTTTTTTTTTTTTAACAATTAGTTATTCTTTCAGTCTCCTTAGCGCCTGCATACACGTCTGTCCATGAACAAAGTATGATTGTGAATGGCAGAATCTAAGATGGCCACCGTATTTATAGGGTTGTGACATCACCGGGCTGGCTGCTGATTGGCTGCATGCATGGCATTATGGGTCATCCCGCATTCCCAGAGTTCATTGCCCTATGTCCTCACACATGTAGCCACCATTTTAGCCCCCTTTGTAGCCGCCATGTTAGGAAAAAGTATGATTCGTTACCACGAAGCACGAGGAAATTCCACTTTGTCTGCTTCGATTTGCTCATCTCTACATACAACCCCAAAATACCAAGATTTTGTAACCAACAGAATGTCAGTGTGCAGTAACTGTCTCAATGTGAACACAACCAAGGGCAGACTGTAGGCATTCAGGACTGCACAGAATAGCAAATCACAGGCACCTTTTCAATAAATGCTGTTTATCACAGATGCAGATAGAATGTACTGTTATACAGGTGAGCAATCAGTCTACCTAGAATAGAATGACATAAATAAATGACAATAAAAATATACCACAGACATTAACCCTTAAGGACCCAGGACTAGAATGCTCGTCCTAAATGGCCAGTACTTAGTGCCCCAGGATGAGCATTCTCATCCTGCGGTCCTTCTGTTCCCCCATGTTAGTGTTGGGCGTGAATATTCGAATTGCGAATCTTAATTGTGAATATCGCCATTTATAGTGCTATATATTCGTATTCGCGAATATCCTAGATTTATTTTTTTCTTTGAACCCATGTTCCCTCCCTGCTTCTTGCTTGTGGGCCAATGAGAAGGATGCAATGTTTTTGTCTGAGCTTAGCAACATCCCTAGCAACCAATAGGAAAGTTACCTACCCCTTAGGTCTCTTTCAGACGGGCGTCCCTGATTTGCTCCGGATGCGTCCCGGGTACATTGCGGTAAACCCGTGCGAGTTTGCATGCAATTTCAGTCAATTTTGACTGCGATTGCGTTGTTCGGTTTTCTCTGCGCGAGTGCAATGCATTTTGCATGCACGTGATAAAAAACTAAATGTGGTACCCAGACCCCAACTTCTTCACTGAGGATCGGGTTTGGGTTCGGTTTAGATTTTATTATTTTCCCTTAGAACATGGTTATAAGCTAAAATAATAGCATGATTAACTTATGTATAATATTAGATGGACGTACTAGGTGAATCTGTGATAACGCCGATGTCGGTGGATTAACCACTCATATGCCACTGTCAGTGCTGACCAAGGCATGTGGAAGGTTTGCGCTCCCTCTCCTCATCGATCTGGTCCCCGCTCTATGGTGAAGGGGACCCAATGGTTGCCATGGCAGCCCCAAGCCATTTAAAGGCCTTGGGGGCCATTCAGCTTTGGAGGCCTATGAGACCCAGCCCCCAGGCAGGGTCTCATAGGTGAACTATCAGTGTTTTACACTCTGCAATACACTGATAGTCAATGCAGTACAGTACAGATGTATTGTGTTGCATTGAAGCAGGGATTAGACCCTGTAATCTTGAAGTCCATAGTGAGACAAAAATAATAAAAGTAAAATAAAAGTATTTTTAACAATAAAAAAAATATTTTCAATAAAAAAGCCCCTTTCCCATAAATATACATATAAAATTGTACAAAATAGAATAAAAAAAAAACAGACATATTAGGTATCGCCTAGTGTGTAACACCCTGTTCTATAAAGATATCACATGATCCACCCCGTCTGGTCAACACTGTAAAAAAAATTTAATACCTTTTAAAAAAAAGCCATTTTTTGTCACCTGATCAAAAGTGATCAAAAAGTCATATATACCCAAAAATACCAACCAAACCGTCATCTCATCCTGCAAAAAATGAAAAGACTATCGCCCAAAAAATGAAAAAGATATGGCTTTCAGAAAAAGACATAGAACCATGATTATTTTTCTTTCAAAAATGCTTTTAATGTGTAAAACCAAAATAAATATAAAAAAATAGACAAATTGTATCGCTGCATCCGTAACAACCTGCTATAAAAAATATCACATGATTTACCCTGTAAGGTGAAAACTGTAAAAAAAATGAAAACTGCAAAAAAATCCATTTTTTGTCACCATACTGTACATCATAAAAAGTGTAATACGATCAAAAAGTAGTATGTACCAAAAATAGTACCAAACTGTCACCTCATGCTGCAAAAACTGAGCCCTACATAATCGCCTGAAAAATAAAAATATGGCTTATAGAAAAAGAACACACAAAAATGCTTTATTATGTAAAACTGAAACAAAAGAAAAATAAAAGTAGACATATTTGATATTGTCGCCGCCATAACAACATGCTCTATAAAAATAGCACATGATCTAACCTGTCAGGTGAATACCGTAAAAAACAAAAAATAAAACCATTCCAGAACAATCATTTTTTTTGTTACCTTGCCTTACAAAAAGTGTAATATAGAGCAGTCAAAAGTCATATATATCACAAAATAGTACAAATAAAAGTGTCACCTTATCCTATAATTTACAAAATGGGGTCAGTATTTTGAAGTTTCTACTATAGGGGTGCATCAGGGGGTATTTAAATGTTATATGACAACTTAAAATTATCCCAGTGAAATCTGCCCTCCAAAATCCATATGGTGCTCCTTTTCTTCTACACCCAGCCGTGTGCCCACCCAGCATTTTAATACCACATATGGGGTGTTTCTGTAAACTGTAAAATCGGGATAATAAATATTTAGTTTTATTTGGCTGTTAACCCTTTATGTTTTACAGGAAAAAATTAATTAAAATGGAAAATCTTTCATCACTTTTTCCTTTAATTCTTGTGGAACACCTAAAGGGTTAACAAAGTTTGTAAAATCAGTTTTGATAATTTATGGGTGGTTTCCACTATGTAAGCCCCACAAAGTGACTTTTGAATTGAAGTGATCCTTAAAAAATTGAGTTTCAGAAATTTTCTTAAAAATTGTTAAATTTGTTTCTAAAATTATAAGCCTTATAAGATCCTAAAAATCAAATTACATTTACAAAATAATGCAAACATGAACGAGAACATCTGGGAAATGTAAAGTAGTAACTCTTTTATGATTCATCACCATTTGCCTTAAAAGCAGATAAATTCAAATTTAGAGTTTATTTATTGCTAAGATATTTTAATAAATAACGGGGAATTATATCACCAAAATTTTTCACTATCATGAAGAGTACAATGTGTCGCGAAAAAATATTCTCAGAATCACTTGGATAAGTAAAAGCATTACGAAGTTATTACCACATAAAGTGACACATGTCAAGTTTTCAAAATACGGCCTGGTCCTTAAGGTGTTAAAAAAATGCTTTTGATCTATAAGAAGGATCTGAAGTTAACAGCTTAATAAAGCCCATATGGGGCTGCTATTGTGATTAGAGATGAGTGAATCGAAGCTGACAAAGTGGAATTCGTTTAGAATTTCTAGAAAAATTCGATTAGAAACGAATGCGAATTTCCTCGCGCTTCATGGTAATGAATCACAATTTTCCTAAAGTAGCGGCTACACGTGTGAGGACTGAGGACATGGGGCAAGGAACTCTGGGAAGGCGGGATCACCCAGATTGAGCGTGCCTGCATGCAGCTAATCAGCAGCCAGCCCTGTAGTGTCACAGCCCTATAATTACGGTGGCCATCTTAGGCCCCTTTCACACGGGCGAGTTTTCGCGCGGGTGCAATGCGTGAGGAGGACGCATTGCACCGCACTGAATCCTGACCCATTCAGTTCTATGGGGCTGTGCACATGAGCGGTGATTTTCACGCATCACTTTTGCGTTGCGTGAAAATCGCAGTATATTCTATATTCTGCGATTTTCACGCAGCGCAGGCCCCATAGAAGTGAATGGGGATGCGGGAAAATCGCAAGCATCCGCAATCATGTGCGGATGCGTTGCGATTTTCCCGCAAGGTTGCTAGGATACGATCGGGATGGGGACCCGATCGTAATTATTTTCCTTTATAACATAGTTATAAGGAAAATAATCGCATTCTAATTACAGAATGCAATGTTCCCGGAGCTTTAAAGGGTTAAAAATAATAAAGAGTTAACTACCTTCTCCCATTGTACGCGCAGAGCCCCAGAACGTCTTCTCTCTTGATAGTTTGGATGCTTGAGGACCTGTGGTGACGTCACAGGGTCACATGGTCCAATCATAGAAGCATTTGAGTGGACCATGTGACCCATGTGATCCTGTGACATCACGGCAGGTCCTTCATCCAACAGATCCTTGGATGAAGGACCTGCCGTGATGTCACAGGATCACATGGGTCACATGGTCCACTCAAATGCTTCTAT
The DNA here is from genome assembly GCA_033119425.1 of Bufotes viridis. Classification (NCBI taxonomy): domain Eukaryota; kingdom Metazoa; phylum Chordata; class Amphibia; order Anura; family Bufonidae; genus Bufotes; species Bufotes viridis. The sequence goes on along the minus strand of CM065597.1, from coordinate 98,062,542 downwards.
GATTGGACCATGTGACCCTGTGGCGTCACCACAGGTCCTCAAGCATCAAACTATCAAGAGAGAAGACGTTCTGAGGCTCTGCATGTACAGAAGAAGCTGAGTTAACTCTTTATTATTAACCCTTTAAGCCGAACTATGCATTCTGTAATTAGAATGCGTTATTTCCCTTATAACTATGTTATAAAGGAAAATAATTACACATACAGAATACTCATCCCGAAACCAGACTTCAGTGATGAAGTCTGACTTGGTCTGGGTACCAAGCATGCGGATTTTTCACGTGCGTGCTTAGCGCACTACAAGCGTTAGCACACGCGGAAAAATCGCGGCGATTCCCATAACGCACCCGCATCTTATCCGGGCGTCAAACATGACGCCCGTGTGCAGAGGCCTTACAGTCAGACATTTTCCAGCGTTTCGAGTGCAGGGACAGGCGTGTGAAGGCGCTAGGGACAGCAAGTGGAAAAGCGAGTGTGGAAAAAAGACAGAAAAAACTATTTATAAATGCAGGGAAAGGATAAGGATGAATAATCTCACAGCATCTTAGTGCAAGGAGAGACGTCCAGAAGGCGCTAGGGACATTGATAGGAAAGTTATTTACAAGTGCAGGGAAATATTATTTGTGGATCCAAATAGTCATTAGACAGCTCTGTCATTCCAGCTTTTTGTTATTGGACTGCAAGTGTTAGGTTGAAAATCCTTTGGTTGCTTATATCTTAGTGTTGGGATTCCAACCCGTGGCGAGCCACATCCCAGGCGGTAGCCCTGCTTACTAGGCTACCGTCCTCTCAGGACATTCCTCCCTGAAGCCTATTATTTAACCTCAGTCTTGCCAAGCCTTGCTCATCACCCTTGATTCCCTACACCTGGGACTTCCCTATATAAGTCCGTCCCCTTGCACTCCAGCTTGCTGATTATTGAGCTCCTGAACCTTGATCAAGCTTCTCCTCATCTGCTGCTCTTGCTACTAACGTAAGTCCACTGCTGGCTAGGAGTTGACTACCGACTGGAGTTGAGCGAACACCTGGATGTTCGGGTTCGAGAAGTCAATGGGGACCCGAACTTTTGGGCACTAAAAAGGCTGTAAAATAGCCAAGGAAAGGGCTCGAGGGCTGCAAAAGGCAGCAAAATGTAGGTAAATCCCCTGAAAACAAATGTGGATAGGGAAATTACTTAAAATAAAATAAATAAAAATTAACCAATATCAATAGGCAACTTGGAGGAGGAGGTGGAATAGGAGGTTGGGGTGGCATCAGGTGGGAATGCTATGGGAGATGAAGTTCTCATCACAGCCAAAAAGGATTCATTTCTGCCTGCAGTGCCACAGGCCTCATTCAAAGACTCAAGGCCATGGCACCCGCAAAGAGGAGAGTGGTCCCGTAACAGCAACACAGGCCTCAGGTCAACCTGCAATGGAACAGGCCGTTATCATTTATGTAGGCCCCTGACACCCAGACAGAGGAGAGGTCATTTGACAGTAAAAAGAGTTTAATGTCTCTCACCCAGACAGCATGCAATTAAATGAAATATAGGCCACTGACCCCCAGACAATGGGGCGGTCATTAGACAGTAAAAAGAGTTTAATATCTCCCACCAAGACAACAAATGATTAAATGTCATATAGGCCCCTGACATCAAGACAATGGGGCGGTCATTAGACAATAAAAAGTGTTAAATGTCTGCCACCAAGGCAGCAAGCAAGTACGTAAAAAGTTAGGCCCCTGACACCCAGACAGAGGAGAGAGTCCTATAGCAGCAAAGAGGCATCATGTCACCCACCAACAGAGAAGGACACTTTTAGTTATTTAGGCCCCAGCACCCAGACAGAGGAGAGAGGTCCTAAAGCAGAGAATAAGGCTTCATGTCACCCACCAATGGAGAAGGCCACTTTCAGATATTTAGGTCCCTGGCACCCAGACGGAGGAGAGGTTCATTAAACTTTGGGTTGCCCCATAAAATAATGGTAAAATTAAAAAAGAGGATTCAATAAAGGAGTACCCCAGAACAAAATCTATCCTGTGACGGACACTATTAAACTTGGCCAGCCACACCTGAAACCACTGATTTATGGTATTGCTATTTTGGCAATTGAATTTCACCCCACAAAAAAATATATCCTTTGCCGGACACTATTAACCCTTAAGGACATAGGACGTATGGGTATACCCTAATGTCCCAGTCCTTATGGACAACGTCCTGAATAAAATCGCTTCTAAAAATATTCCAGACCTGCGGTTTGCAGCGCTTTGTGCGATCTCTGATTCCAGCGGTCTGTGACTGCGGGGATCAGAGAGTTAATGCCCCCAAAGTTGTAAACTTTAACCCCCCTGCAGCCCCCAATCATATTGTGGCTGCGGGGTGCAGAGGGTGGTTGCGGGCGGCGGGAGGTGGTGCATTTACAGCCTCCGCTGTAATATTCCCTGGTGTCTTGTGGATCTATCAGAGTGTCAGCACATTGCTGACACTCTGATAAACGGCTGGCATCTGTGCTTGATCAGATGCCAGCCGTTTAACTCTTCCATACCACGGTCTGTAAGGACCGCGGTATGGAAGGGTTAGCAGGAGGAGCTCCCTCCCTCTCCCATCGAGGGGCTGCTGTGCCTTTGCAGCCCCCAACAGGATGGGATCGCAGAGGAGGGACCCCCTCCCTCCCCATCCATCACCCGCTGCTCTCTATGGCAGCGGGTGATGAGCTGCCATGGAAGCAGGAGGCTTCTAAAGGTCTATTCAGACTTTGTAAAGTAAAAATACAGCACAGTGCACTATATAGTGTACTGTACTGTAATATACAGACACCAGATCCACTGGATCTACAAGAACCAAGTGGGTCTGAGTCAAATTTTTTTAAAAAGTGAAAAAAAGTAAAAATGAAAAAAAAACACATATCGCCGAATAAAAATAAAAAAATAAAATACACTACACATATTAGGTATCACCGCATCCACAAAAAACCTGCTCTATAAAAATATCACATGACTGAACTCCTCAGGTGAACGCCATAAAAAATAACGAAAAGTGTAAGTACACCATTTTTGGCACCTTACAGCACTAAAAGTGTAATACAAAGCGATCAAAAGGCGTATGCCTCCCAAAATAGTACCAATCAAACAGACATCTCATCTCGCAAAAAATGAGACACTACCTAAAACAATTGGCCATAAAATAAAAAAATATGCCTCTCAGACTAAAACATGATTTTTTGTTTCAAAAATGCTTTTAGTGTTAAATGTAAAAAAAACTAAAAAGTAGACATATTGAGTATCTCCACGTCCCTAAGAGTCTGATCTATAAAAACATCACATGACCTAACCCCTCAAGTAAACACTGTAAAAAAAAATTAATAAAAACTTTGTCAAAAAGCTATTTTTTGTCACCTTACATCACAAAAAGTGTAATAGCAAGCGATCAAAAAGTCATATGACCCCCAAATAGTGCCAATCTAACTGTCACCTCATCCCGCCAAAATTATACCCAACCTAAGACAATTGCCTAAAAACTGAAAAAATATGGCTCTCAGACTATTGAGACACTAAAACATGTTTTTTTTTCGTTTTATAAAAAGGATATTATTGTGTAAAACTAAAATAAATAAAAAAAAGTATACATATTATGTATTGCCGTATTCGTGAGGACGTGCTCTATAAAAATATAACATGACCTAACCCCTCAGGTGAACGTTGTAAACATAAAAAAATAAAAAGGTTGTCAAAAAGCCAATTTTTGTCATCTTACATCACAAAAAGTGTAATAGCAAGCGATCAAAAAGTCATATGCACCCCAAGATAGCACCATTCAAACCACCATCTCATCCCGCAAAAAACGAGCCCCTAAATTGGACAATCACCCAAAAAAAATAAAAAATATGGCTCTCAAACTATGGAGATACTAAAACATGATTTTTTATTGGTTTTAAAAAATGATATTATTGTGTAAAACTTATATAAATAAATAAAAAGTATACATATTATGTATCGCCATGTCCGTCACAACCTGCTCTATAAAAATAGCACATGACCTAACCCCTCAGCTGAACACAGCAAAAAAAAAATAAAAAATACGGTGTCAAAAGCCATTTTTGTCACCTTACATCACAAAAAGTGTAATAGCAAGCGCCCAAAATGTCATATGCACCCCCAAGATAGTGTCAATTAAACAGCCATCTCATCCCACAAAAAATAAGCCCCTACACAAGACAGTCGCCCAAAAAATAAAAAATAAACTATGGCTTTCAGAATGTGGAGAAACCAAAAATATTTTTTTTCAAAAATGCTTTATTATGTAAAACTGAAACAAAAAACCCGAAAAAGTAGACATATTTACGTATTGTCGCGTCCATAACAACCTGCTCTATAGAAATAGCACACAATCTAACCTGTCAGTTCAACGATGTAAATAACAAAAAATACAAAATGGTCCCAAAACAGCTGTTTATTTGAAATGGCATATCCAAAATGATCGATACATGAAGTAGACATATGGGAAATGCAAATCAATAACTTTTTGGCAGTATTACTATGTATTAGAGAAATAGAGAAATTGAAACTTGGAAAATTGTAAATTTGTCAAAATTTTTGGTAAATTTGGCATTTTGAAATTTTTCGACTTCATTTGTCATGAAGTACAATATCTGACGAAAAACGATCTCAGAATGGCCTGGATAAGACAAAGCATTTTAAATTTATCACCACATAAAGTGACACTGGTCAGATTTTTAAAAAATGACCCGGTCCTTAAGGTGAAATAGGGCCGTGTCCTTAAGGGGTTAAACTTGTCCAGCCACAGCCGGAACACCAGATTTACTGTATTTCTATTTTTGCAACTGTAATTCACCGCAGAAAATAATATATCCTTTGACGGACACTAGGGAAATTGTCCAGTCACAGCTGGAACACCATATTCAGGGTATTGCTATTTTGGCAATATAATTTCACCCAAGAAAAAAATATACCCTTTTACAGACAGATTTAAACTAGGCCTGCAACAGTATATATACACAAACCAACTGAAAGGTGGCATGAAGCAGGATGTGCTCAACCCGAAAATGCAGTTGTGCATATATATATATATATATATATATATATATATATATATATATATATATACACACAAGGGAGCAGATCCTGCTCTTGTGGCCCGTTGCTAATGGCGATCCCCAGCAAAAATGCACATGAGGATGCCCGCAGCAGACCACAAGTACCAAAATAGACATGCTACACAAAATGGCAATAGTGTGGATGTGATAAATAATTTAACAATATAGCAATAACAAATGACAAAACAGGTGCACACTGCGGTCTTACTAAGCCCTCAAACTGATGTTAAAATTGAGAGGTTAGTCAACATGTCCTACAGTGGAGGACATGTCTTAAGCCCGAGCACCACGCCAAGGTCTCTCAAGTAGCTCAGGACCTAACACTCACCTACCTGTGCCATATGGGCAATACCAGGGACCAGTGGGCAAAATTACAGGAATGTATTAGGCCGACTCGCAGCAGACTCCTCAGTTACCTCCAGCATGTAACCATGCCTGAAATGGGAGGAGGGAGAAGGCTGTGAGCCCCACCCAAGACTGGCTGATATGGCCCAGGCCTTACAGGTGCACCTAAATATAGCCTGTGGATGGAAAACAGACTACATTTACATGGGAGTTTATACACCTCCAAACAATTATATATACACAAACCAACTGAAAGGTGGCATGAAGCAGGATGTGCTCAACCCAAAAATGCAGTTGTGCATATATATACAGGGGAGCAGATCCGGCACTTGTGGCCCTTTGCAAATGGCAATCCCCAGCAAAAATGCATACGGTGGAGGATGCCCGCAGTGGACCACAAGTACCACAATAGGCCTGCAACAGCTGGAACACCAGATTCAGGTATTGGTATTTTGACAATTAAATTTCACCCCAGAAAAAAATATTCCCTTTTAAGGACAGATTTAAACTAGGCCTGCAACAGCTAGAACACCAGATTTACTGTATTTCTATTTTTGCTACTGATTTTCACCCCAGAAAATAATATATCCTTTGATGGACACTAGGGAAATTGTCCAGTCACAGCTGGAACACCAGATTCAGGGTATTGCTATTTTGGCAATTAAATTTCACACCAGAAAAAAATATACCCTTTTACGGACAGATTTAAACTAGGCCTGCAACAGCTGAAACCACTGATTTATGGTATTGCTATTTTGGCAATTGAATTTCACCCCAGAAAAAAATACATCCTTTGCTGGACACTATTAAACTTTGCCAGCCACTGCTGGGACACCAGATTTAGGGGATTGCTATTTTGGCAATTGAATTTCACCATAGAAAAAAATCTATCCTTTTCCAGAGAGCAGACAGTATTACACTTGGCTAGCCACAGCTGGAACACCAGATTTAAGGGATTGCTATTTTGGCAATTGAATTTAACCCCTTAATAAAATATAGAAATTTCTATCCTGAGTTTCTAGGGGTGACAATAAGCACAGCCAAGCCCCTGATGTAGGATATAGCAAAAAATAACTATTATTGATTGATTGACTTGGTGGCAGCTTGTGACATTCTTTTTATTTGGCAGGATAGCACAGAAGCATTGAATTCTTTTTGGTTGAACTAAATAATACAATCAACAGTGTATAAACAGTATTTCTAGACCTTAAAATAACAGTTGAAGGTTCTAAGTTGATCTGCAGTACATATACAAAATCAGTGGCCAGAAACAGCTATTTACGCTATACTGAGTTGACATTTGCCTAGATGGCTCACTAACATACCAGTAAGCCAATTCAGAAGGTTGCGGCGTATTGTACTAAGACGGAGCAGTTTGAACAAGAAGCCAATGTCCTCAGCCAGCAATTTTTAGAAAAGGACTATAACAATATAGTCAATGGTGCATTGGAAAAAGTTAAAAAGATGAAAAGGAGGATTTCTTTACACCTAATGTCAAAAATATAACAGAACATACCTTACACCTGATACTACCGTTTTACCCTCAAATTTAGGAGAATATAAAATATAATTCACAAACATTGGCATTTTTGTTGGAGGATAGACTAGTGGGCCCTCATCTCACACACATGCCCCATATAACGATACACTAAGGCCAATAACTTGGCTTCTAAAGTAGCCTCAACAGTTATAGAAATTAAAAATAAGAAAAAACAGGTAAAAGCTGGTTGAGACTAGATGGCTTTTTTAAATGTGGTAAATGTTCTAATTGCAAGACTGCCCCTCTTGTCCCCAGGAGAACAAAGAAAATACAATCTGCCTCTAATGGTTTCAGCTTGAATATTAAAGGTACACTAACTTGTACGTCCACTGACGTTATTTACCTGTTGGAATGCAGGTGTCATAAACAGTATATTGGACGGACAAGTAGGACTTTAAAGAAAGCGAGTAAGTGAACATATATCGAATATCCGGAAGGGATATGAACTTCATCCCCTTTCTAGACATTTTAAAATACACCACAACAGTGATCCTTCATCTTTAATATTTGTGGCGTTTGAAAATGTAAAAAAGTCATGGAGGGGTAATCATATCATGAAGATGTCCAGACAAGAATCCCAGAAGATCTTTGATTTAGACACCCTCATTCCTAAAGGTCTCAATGCAGACATAGAACTGTTTGGCTTCCTTTGATTTGGGGGGGTTGTTGGGCGGTGATGGGGGGTCCAAGTCAGGTTGTGTTCCCAACACCTGGACCCCTCCTCCCTGCCCGACTGCCTCCTCTTTCTCCCAATAGGTTGTCTTTCTCCTAATATGTCATCTTCTGACTAATCTCTGAATATGGTATTGTATATAAATATGTATGGTTACAAGTCGTTTGGTTATTTATAACTTTTTAATTTTATTTTCAATTACATATCGTATAGTGATTATTCCTTATATCGAGATTAGCCCATACCGGCAACCTTTTTGGTCCAGTTTGGGAGAATGTTCCTTAATTGAGTCTCGAATCGCAATCCACCCCAGCTTTTTATACCAACTTAAATCTGAAGCAATTAAGAATATAAAAGGGCACGGGTTATTCTGCGGGCACCACCACTGAGGAAGGGGAGTATCCCCGAAACGCGTATGGAGTGCCCCGCAAAAAAAGAACAAAGCCGCTAAAACATCATTTGAGTTATCAGCAAGGATTAGTTATAATTCAGCGTTGTCCATCTTTCTACAACTGCCAGACAGGACCTGGGAAAGGAACGGCCCATAACGTGACGGTACTATCACAAGAGCGTCCGCAAGTCACGTGAGACGCCAACCTTGCCTGGAGACTCCGAGACACAGCTCAGACAGTGAGGCCACACGGGACGCCTTATGCGGCCTGGTCTGTATCTACAATTGATAATAGGCTATCCCAGCACTCCGTGAAAGAGCGGTAAAGTACTCAGCAATTCTGTTTTAAACTTTTATACATGCTCGAATATTAGTGTTTTAATCGCTACTCTACTCTGGACTTTGTTCAAATTAGAGTATCCATCACTCCTAACAAGGTGATAGGCGGACGCTCTTGCTAAGTGGACTGCAACAATAAGCTGCAATTAGTGCGTCATTTTACTTACTTCTGACGCAGTCCAACAACACCCACATCTCAAATGGTTATTTGATTTTGTTTGGGGCCATATTTGTCTATTAGCATTTTATATGGTTGCAACCAAGATCTGTTGTTATTTGTTAACACCTTAGGATTGATTTTATTGTATGTTTGGTAATAAACTTTTTATTTACAACATTACAGGTCCAACTTTTCCAAATATTGAGTGCCCCCACTATTATTTATCTTTCTATGATTGCTATTTCTTGGTTCAGGTGGGACCAGGGGTGTGCACTATTTCGTGTTTGCAGATAGGTGAGCCACTGAATTTTATAACAATAGAATTATATAACGAAGATTGAGAATATAGCGCTATATTCTCAATCTTCGATTATATTCTAACAATACAACCATTAGGAACCCAGCTCTAAGTTGAATTCACAAATAAAATGTCCCGAAATATTCACTGGCGGACAGTTCCTGGTGAAAACAGCTTGTGCGTGTTCACCGCTGCGGGCGAACATATGCGATGTTCGGTCCACCCCTATTTGTCATCATTGAGTAAACTTTGACCCTGTACCTTACAGTCAGCAGACACATTCCAGCCAATCAGCAGCATACCCTCCCTCCCAGACCCTCCCATCTCCTGGACAGCATCCATTTTAGATTAATTTGAAAGCTGTAGTCTTAGTGAGAGGAGGGACAGTGTAGCTGCTGCTGATTTAATAGGGAAATCGATAGCTAGGCTAGTGTATTCAGTATACACTCCAGTCCTGAAAGACTCATCTGATCTCTGCTGTAAGGACAGCATCCTGACAGCACCCCAAAAAGCCCTTTTTAGCGCTAGTACATCAGTCTCCCTCCCAGACCCTCCCACCTCCTATGAAAAAGCAAGGACGGCATCCATCTTAGATTCTTTCTGAAGCTGCAGTGTTAGTAGTTGTAATCGCAATGCGATTAATATAACCTGTATTAATCGCATTGCGATTACAACTTAGATCTGAGTTCTAATGGTTGTATTGCTAGAATATAACAAAGATTGAGAATATAGCGCTATATTCTCAATCTTTGTTATATTCTAGCAATACAACCATTAGGAACCCAGCTGTAAGTTGAATTTGCAATGCGATCAATGCAGGTTATATTAATCGCATTGCGAATCCAACTTACCACACTCTGCGTCAACTACATAAATTTTCCATGGGAGTTTTGCCATGGATCCCCCTCCGGCATGCCACAGTCCAGTTATTAGTCCCCTTGAAACAACTTTTCCATCACTATTGTGGCCAGAAAAAGTCCCTGTGGGTTTTAAAATTCACCTGTCTATTGAAGTCTATAGCGGTTCGCCATATTCACACGTTCGCGAACATTTGCATAAATTCACGTTCGCGAAAGGAAAATTTTATGTTCGCGACTAGTGTTGAGCGAACAGTTCGAAAATCGTTTGGGTCCGTACCGAATTTTGGGGTGTCCGTGACACGGACCCGAACATTTTCAAAAAAGTTTGGGTTCGGGTCCGGTGTTCGTCGATTACTTCCCCCTTTCTGAAGGGCTGCACAGCAGCCAATCAGCTAGCGTTTTACTTCTTGCCCTAAGAGCCCATCACAGCCATGCCTACTAATGGCATGGCTGTGATTGGCCAAGTGCAGCATGTGACCCAGCCTCTATTTAAGCTGGAGTCACGTAGCGCCGCACGTCACACTGCTCTGACTAGTGTAGGGAGAGGATGCAGCTTCTGTGAGGGCGAGATAGGCAGGGATAAAGAAGTGATTGAATCATCTACCTTTCTACACCTGTGCATCAGAACAACTCAGCTGAGCTGTTCACTGAAAGTCACTATTTTGTTGAGACTGGCCAGAGCGATTTTTACTGGCACATGTAACTGGGCTGACCGGCGGTGGCCATTTTGGGACTTGTGGTGCGCCAGCACTTGCTGCCACAGAGTGTAAACCAAAGCTCCAAAGAAGTTAAAAATCTACACCTGTGAATCAGAACAACAGCGATTCAGCTGCTCAGTCAAAGTCAATTTTTTTCTGGCTGGGCAGACTGTTTTCTGGCACATGTTACTGGGCTGATAGGCGGCGGCCATTTTGGGACTTGTGGTGCTACAGCAAAAGCTGCCACAACGTCCATTAATCTAAAGTAATAGTCGATTTTTTCATAGATATACTACATCAGGGGTTTGGCTGTGCTTGTGTCACCCATACTAACTGCAAAGATATTTAATATATCAGTGGTGAAACTAAAAGTAACCCACTTGGATAGCAAATCCCATGAATGTGCTGTTCCAGCTAGGCTAGCCAGTGCCACTACTTTGTCCAATACTGTCAGCCAGAAATATTTTTTTTTTTATGTGCCAGAAATATAAGAAAAAGCTTTCACCGTAATAATAAAATTATTCTGGTGTTAGACCAGAAGAAGCACTCCTGTTGTAATTAATACTGTAAAAAGGCTTAGGCAATATTTCTCCCAGTGTGGGAAATTTATCTAGCAACACTAGCATTTTAACAATTCCGGTGTTCTGAAATACCAGCAGTCCTCTTGTAATTAATACCGCCAAAGGCATTATATCGTCCAGTGTTGTAATTTTGGTGAAAAAAAGGCCAATTTAATCAATCTGGTGTTTGTTAGACCAGAAAAACTAGGCCTCACGTTTTCACTCCTGTAAAAGGAATTATATTTCCCCGTGTGGGAATCTAAGTACCAAAACTAGCATTATAAAAATCTGGTGTCCAATTAGCAGCAGTGTTCTTGTAATTAATACCGCCAAAAGGCATTATTGTCCAGTGTTGTAATTTTGGTGAAAAAAGGCCAATTTAATCAATCTGGTGTTTGTTAGACCAGAAAAACTAGGCCTCACGTTTTCACTCCTGTAAAAAGGAATTATATTTCCCGTGTGGGAATCTAAGTACCAAAACTAGCATTATAAAAATCTGGTGTCCAATTAGCAGCAGTGTTCTTGTAATTAATACCGCCAAAAGGCATTATTGTCCAGTGTTGTAATTTTGGTGAAAAAAAGGCCAATTTAATCAATCTGGTGTTTGTTAGACCAGAAAAACTAGGCCTCAAGTTTTCACTCCTGTAAAAGGAATTATATTTCCCGTGTGGGAATCTAAGTACCAAAACTAGCATTATAAAAAATCTGGTGTCCAATTAGCAGCAGTGTTCTTGTAATTAATACCGGAAAAATGAATTATATCTTCCAGTGTGGGAATTTTGGGGTTAAAAAATAATATATTTTATTGTGGTGCGAGTTGAATCGCAACAATGAGGAAACATTCTATTAAGGGACGAGGACGCGGTCGTGGTGGTGTCCGTGGAGCCTCTGTTGCTGGCAGAGGACGTGGCCGTTCGGCCTCAGGCGCACAAAGTAGTGAAACAACTCCCTCAAGTAGCCGGCAGAATTTACAGCGATATTTGGTGGGGCCCAATGCCGTTATGATGATGGTAAGGCCTGAGCAGGTACAGGCATTAGTCGATTGGGTGGCCGACAGTGCTTCCAGCACGTTCACCACATTGTCTTCCGCCCAGTCTTCTGCGGAAAGCGCACAGGTGGCACCTGAAAACCAAGCCCATCAGTCTGTCACATCACCCCCATGCATATCAGGAAACTGGCTGAGCCTCAAGTTATGCAGCAGTCTCTTCTTCTGTTTGAAGACTCTGCTCCCACGGTTTTCCAGGGGCGTCCACCTATCCCTTCCACAGTGGTGGAAGACATTCCATGCACTGACGCACAACCACTTATGTATCCAGATGATGAGGGCATGGGAATACCACCACAGCAGAGTGACCGAGTGTCTGATGATGACGAAACACAGGTGCCCACTGCTGCGTCTTATTGCAGTGTGCAGACTGAACAGGAGGAGGTCAGGGAGGAAGACTGGGTGGAAGACGATGCAGAGGACGATGAGGTCTTAGACCCCACATGGACTGAAGGTCGTGCCGCTGACTTAAATAGTTCAGAGGAAGAGGCAGTGGTGAGACCGAGACAACAGCGAAGCCAAAGAGGGAGCAGGGGCCAAAAGCAGAACAGCCGCCGTCCAGAGAGTTCGCCTGCTATTGGCCAGCGCCAACAGGGACCCAGCACCCCAAAGGCATCTTCAAGGAGTTCCCTGGCATGGCACTTCTTCAAACAATGTGCTGAGGACAAGACCAGAGTGGTTTGCACGCTGTGCCATCAGACCCTGAGGCGAGGCATTAACGTTCTTAACCTGAGCACCACCTGCATGATCAGGCATCTACATGCAAAGCATGAACTGCAGTGGAGTACACACCTTAAAAACAAGGAACCCGCTCAGGCTCCCCCTGCTCCCTCTACTGCTGCTGCCTCGGCTTCCGCCTCGAGAGGAATGTTGCCACCTGCCGAGCAGCAAACAGAGGATGTGCCACCGACACCACCACCACCACCGCCACCGTCACCTAGCGTCTCCACTATTTCACACAGCAGCGTTCAGCTCTCAATCTCTCTAACCTTTGAGAGGAAGCGCAAATTCCCACCTAGTCACCTCGAGCCCTTGGCCTGAATGCCAGCATTTCTAAACTACTGGCCTTTGAAATGCTGTCTTTCCGGCTGGTGGACACAGACAGCTTCAAACAGCTGATGGCCATGGCTGTCCCCCAGTATGTGTTTCCCAGCCGCCACTACTTCTCCAAGACAGCCGTGCCTTCCCTGCACATGCAAGTGTCCGATAAAATCAAGTGTGCACTGCGCAACGCCATTTGTGGCAAGGTCCACCTAACCACAGATACGTGGACCAGTAAGCACGGCCAGGGACGCTATATCTCCCTAACTGCACACTGGGTAAATGTAGTGGCGGCTGGGCCCCAGGCGGAGAGTTCCTTGGCGCACGTCCTTCCGCCGCCAAGGATCACAGGGCATCATTCTTTGCCTCCTGTAGCCTCCTCCTCCTACTCGGCTTCCTCCTCCTCCTCCTCTGCTTCCACCAGCTCATCCAGTCAGCCACACACCTTCACCACCAACTTCAGCACAGCCCGGGGTAAAAGTCAGCAGGCGATTCTGAAACTCATATGTTTGGGGACAGGCCCCACACCGCGCAGGAGTTGTGGCGGGGTATTGAACAACAGACCGACCAGTGGTTGCTGCCGGTGGGCCTCAAGCCCGGCCTGGTGGTGTGCGATAATGGGCGAAATCTCGTGGCAGCTCTGGGACTAGCCGGTTTGACGCACATCCCTTGCCTGGCACATGTGCTGAATTTGGTGGTGCAAAAGTTTATTCACAACTACCCAGACATGTCAGAGCTGCTGTATAAAGTGCGGGCCGTCTGTGCGCGCTTCCGGCGTTCACATCCTGCCGCTGCTCGCCTGTCAGCGCTACAGCGGAACTTCGGCCTTCCCGCTCACCGCCTAATATGCGACGTGCCCACCCGGTGGAACTCTAACTTGCACATGCTGGAGAGACTGTGCGAGCAGCAGTAGGCCATAGTGGAGTTTCAGCTGCAGCACGCACGAGTCAGTCGCACTGCGGAACAGCACCACTTCACCACCAATGATTGGGCCTCCATGTGAGACCTGTGTGCCCTGTTGCGCTGTTTAGAGTACGCCACCAACATGGCCAGTGGCGATGCCACTGTTATCAGCGTGACGATACCAATTCTATGTCTCCTAGAGAAAACGCTTAAGGCGATGATGGAAGAGGAGGTGGGCCAGGGCCAGGAGGAGGAGGAGGAGGATGACGGGTCGTTTTTAGCACTTTCAGGCCAGTCTGTTAGAAGTGGCTCAGAGGGAGGTTTTTTGCAACAGCAGAGGGCAGGTACAAATGTGGCCAGCCAGGGACCACTACTGGAGGACGAGGAGGATGAGAAGGAGGTGGAGGAGGATGAGGATGAAGCAGGTTCACAGCGGGGTGGCACCCAGCACAGCACAGGCATATCCCTGGTGCGTGGCTGGGGGGATACAGAGGATGATGACGATACGCCTCCCACAGAGGACAGTTTGTCCTTACCTCTGGGGAGCCTGGCACACATGAGCGATTACATGCTGCAGTGCCTGCGCAACGACAGCAGAGTTGCCCACATTTTAACGTGTGCTGACTACTGGGTGGCCACCCTGCTGGATCCATGGTTCAAAGACAATGTGCCCACTTTACTTCCTGCACTGGAGCGTGATAGGAAGATGCGCGAGTACAAGCGCACACTGGTAGACGCGCTCCTGAGAGCATTCCCAACTGTCACAGGGGAACAGGTGGAAGGCCAAAGCCAAGGCAGAGGAGGAGATAGAGGTCGCCCACGCAGCAGTGTCACGGCCAGCTCCTCTGAGGGCAGGGTTAGCATGGCAGAAATGTGGAAAAGTTTTGTCTCCACGCCACAGCTAACTGCCCCATCACCTGATACGGAACGTGTTAGCAGGAGGCAACATTTCACTAACATGGTTGAACAGTACATCTGCACACAACTCCACGTACTGACGGATGGTTCGGCCCCATTCAACTTCTGGGTTTCCAAATTGTCCACGTGGCCAGAATTAGCATGGTATGCCTTGGAGGTGCTGGCCTGCCTGGCGGCCAGCGTTTTATCTGAACGTGTATTCAGCACGGCAGGGGCGTCATTACTGACAAACGCAGCCGCCTGTCCGCAGCCAACGTGGACAAGCTGACGTTTAAAAAAAGGAACCAGGCATGGATCCCACAAGACCTGACCCTCCCTTGTGCAGAGTAGACCTTAATAACTGCCTTAAACCATGTTGTCTTGTACTCCTGGCCACTTCATCGAAAAATCAATTTTTGAAATTAAGTAGGATCTTGGGGTGCAACCCAGAGTTGAATGAACCTTCCGTCTGTCTGGGTGCCGGGCCAAAGTACATGAAAGTGTCCTTCTCCTGTGCTGGGTGATATGAATGTTATACTTGTGCTGTCTGACATGTCTCCTTTGTGTGGGTGCAGGGGCCAAAGTCACTGAAAGCGGCCTTCTCCTGTGCTGGCTGATATAAATGCCTGAATCTCTGCTGTGGGACCTCTCTCTCTTTTTGGGTGCAGGGGTCAAAGTCTCTAAAAGTGCCCTTCTCCTGTGGTGGTTGATGTGAAACTGATGCTTGTGCTATCTGACCTGTCTCCTCTGTGTCGGGTGCTAAGGCCTAAGTCACTGAAAGCAGCCTTCTCCTGTTCTGGCTGATATAAATGCCTGAATCTCTGCTGTGGGACCTATCTCCTCTTTCTGGGTGCAGGGGTCAAAGTCTCTCAAAGTGGCCTTCTCTTGTGCTGGGTGATGTGAAGCTGATGTTTGTGCCATCTGACATGGTTGCCGGGGTCCCATTAAATGGTGGCCTACTCCTGTGGTGGGTGATCTAAATGCATGATTCTCTGCTGTGAAAACTTCTCTCCTCTGTCTGGGTGCTGGTCCAAAATACATGAGAGTGGCCTTCTCCGGTGGTTGTTGATATGACGCATGATTCCTTGCTGTGGGACCTGTATCCTCTGTCTGGGTGCTGGTCCAAAATACATGAGAGTGGCCTTCTCCGGTGGTGGTTGATATGAAGCATGATTCCTTGCTGTGGGACCTGTATCCTCTGTCTGGGTGCTGGTCTGAAATAAATGAGAGTGGCCTTCTCCAGTGGTGGATGATATGACGCATGATTCCTTGCTGTGGGACCTGTATCCTCTGTCTGGGTGCTGGTCCAAAATAAATGAGAGTGGCCTTCTCCGGTGGGGGTTGATATGACGCATGATTCCTTGATGTGGACCTCTCCTCTGTCTGGGTGCTGGTCCAAAATAAATGAGAGTGGCCTTCTCCGGTGGGGGTTGATATGACGCCTTATTCCTTGCTGTGGGACCTGTATCCTCTGTCTGGGTGCTGGTCTGAAATAAATGAGAGTGGCCTTCTCCGTTGGTGGTTGATATGACGCATGATTCCTTGATGTGGACCTATCTCCTCTGTCTGGGTGCTGGTTCCAAATAAATGAGAGTGGCCTTCTCCAGTGGTGGATGATATGAAGCATGATTCCTTGCTGTGGGATATGTATCCTCTGTCTGGGTGCTGGTCCAAAATAAATGAGAGTGGCCTTCTCCAGTGGTGGTTGATATGACGCCTTATTCCTTGCTGTGGGACCTGTATCCTCTGTCTGGGTGCTGTTCCAAAATACATGAGAGTGGCCTTCTCCGGTGGTGGTTGATATGACGCCTGATTCCTTGCTGTGGGACCTGTATCCTCTGTCTGGGTGCTGGTCCAAAATACATGAGAGTGGCTATCTCCGGTGGTGGTTGATATGAAGCATGATTCCTTGCTGTGGGATATGTATCCTCTGTCTGGGTGCTGGTCCCAAATAAATGAGAGTGGCCTTCTCCGGTGGTGGTTGATATGACGCATGATTCCTTGCTGTGGGACCTCTCTCCAATTGATATTGGTTAATTTATATTTATTTTATTTTAATTCATTTCCCTATCTACATTTGTTTGCAGGGGATTTACCTACATTTTGCTGCCTTTGCAGCCCTCTAGCCCTTTCCGGGAGTCTTTTACAGGCTTTTTAGTGCCCAAAAGTTCGGGTCCCTATTGACTTCTATGGGGTTCGGGTTCGGGATGAAGTTCGGGTTGAGTTCGGATCACGAACCCGGACATTTTCCGGAAGTTCGGCCGAACCTCTCGAACCTGAACATCCAGGTGTTCGCTCATCTCTATTCGCGACATCTCTATTGTTGGGTGACATTAACCCATTTTTGCCTGTGAAAACCCCTGCTCTGCATGTCTGACAGGGAACTAAATTTAGTAAAAACGTCTGTCACTTCGGTGGGTGACCTAAAGATATGAGGAGAACGCCATATAAGGGACGGGCCCCGGTCGTGGTGCTGCTGGTGGAACTTATTTTGCAGGGAGAGGACGTGGTCAATCTGTGCCAGCTACACGCCCAAATGAAACACCTTCCTCAGGTGCACGTAGACGACAGAGTCTTTAGCATTACTTAGTAGGCCCGAATGCCGCTTTACGAATGGTGAGGCCAGAACAAGTACAGTCACTAGTAGATTGGGTGGCTGACAGTGCCTCCAGTACATTCACATTGTCTACCACCTGGTCTCCATAATAAATCTGCAGCATGAGGGTCCCGTGTGGCTTCTACACACTTTCAAAATAATCCTTTGCCAGATGACGGGGACGCTCAATGACCCTTTTTTTCTTTCAAACTACCCCTTCACTGAATACCTGATTGCGAAATATATTCTATAAATTTGTCTGCATTTAAATTGTTGGGTGATCTGTACCCCCATTTTGTTTCCTTTTCTAGCCCTCCTAGCCCTTTCAATTACTTTTTCAGAGCCATTTTAATGCCCCAAAGTTTGAGTCCCCATTGACTTCAATGGGGATCAGGGTCAAGTTTGGGTCAAGTTTGGGTCCCGAACTCGAACTTTGCAACGAAGTTCGGCCGAACCTGGCGAACCCAAACTTCCTGCTGTTCGCACAACTCTAATGTTGACACTTCTGGAGACTGAACTTTTTCTTCTCCAGTCGGAGGCATTGCCCCCTTGTCTTTTTTTGTATTTTACATGGAACAGTTTCTTACCGTATTTTTTGTATGGCCCATTTATATATTTGCATAGGTTAACCATGTCCCTCTTAGATGTCTCTTCTCAAGACTTTAAAATAAATGTAATTCTTTTAATCCTTCTTCATAACTAGGACCCTCCATCCCTTATCAGTTTAGTTGCTCTCCTCTGCCCTTTTTCCAGTTCCAAAGCATCCTTTCTATGGACTAGTTCTCAGAACTGAACTGTATATTCCAGATAATGCCGCACCAACGCTTTGTAAAGTGGAAGTAGTACATCCCTGTCTCGCGAGGCCATGCCTCATTTAATGAACGACAATATTATGGTAGCCTTAGAAGCAGCTGATTGACATTGTATGCTGTTATTTAACCTATGATCTGCAAGAACACCCAAATCCTTCTCTATAAGTGACTCTCCCAGTGTCACATCCCTTAGGACATATGATGCACAGACATTATTACTACCAAGATGCATAACTTTACATTTATCCACATTAAACCAAATTTACCAAGTTGATGCCCAATCACTCAGAGTGTTCAAGTCATCTTGTAGTTTATGGACATCTTCGATAGACTGCACAGTACTACATAGCTTGGTGTCAACTGGAAAAATAGAAATGGTGCTATTAATCCCATCCTCGATATCATCAATAAATTAAAGATTAGAGGATCCAGCACTGAACCCTAGGGTATACCACTAATAACCCGGGACCATTCTGAATAGGAATCATTGACCACAACTCTCTGGACACGGTCCTTAAGCCAGTTTTCAATCCAATTACAAACTATACTTTCCAATCCTATATACCTTCTTTTACCTTTTAACCATCTGTGAGGGACAGTATCAAAAGCCTTTTCTAAATCCAGAAACACTACATCCACAGCTGCCCCTCTGTCCAGGCTTCTACTCACACCTCATAAAAACAAATCAGGTTAGTCCGACTTCTGTCCTTGGTAAACCCATGTTAGTTATCACTTATGATAGTATTAACAGTCACATACTCCTGTATATACAAGTCCCTTAAAAGTCCTTTGGATATTTTTCACACAACCGAGGTTAAACAGCAATGACTTAACTGAGCTCTTTAAGAACCCCTTGGGTGTAATCTGTCTGGACCCAGAGTTTTGTTCTCCTTTATCTTAAATTTGCTTGGACCAAATCTAGGGTTGAGCGAACCAGAACTATATAGTTCAGGTTCGTACTGAATTTTGGGGTGTTTGGGAGACGGACCCGAACATTTTCATAAAAGTTCGGGTTCGGGTCCGTTGTTCGGCGATTCTTCACGCTTTTTGAAGGGCACAGCAGCCAATCAGCAATCGTTTTACATCTTTGTTCTAAGAAGTCATCAAAGCCATGCCTGCTAATGGCATGGCTGTGATTGGCTGAGTGCATCATGTGACACAGCCTCTTAATAAGCTGGAGTCACTTAGTGCCGCACGTCACTCTGCTGCTGTTAGTCTAGGGAAAAGTTGCTTTCAGTGCTTTCAGGAAGACATTAGGGAAGAAATCTGTAAAACCTGTTGTTGTGCAATCCTCAAGATACAGCAAATACTGAGGGAGGGTGCTTCTGAAATCGTGCATTTATGTAGACACTGCAAAGGAATTTTGTTTATTTTAATCCATCTGTTACTGAGGTGGGGGTCGGCCACTTTAGTCACTGCAGTGTTCTTGGAACTGCATGTGACCTGCATGTGTGCCAGCCTGCCAGAGACATCAGTCTAATCCTTTTGGTAGCTCTGTGAAAGAAAAATGCTTTTTTACTGGCAGGTCAAGTCCCCTACATTACCTTTGTATAATTAAGGGTGACATAGTCCATTTCTGTAGTCTGGGACTTGTGGTGCTATAGAGCACTTGTGCATACAACGCACAAAACCGTATATTCAATTTCAGAAGTCAAATAGTGCATCAGTGTATTTTTGTGAATCCTGTTCCACAAAGAAGTTTTAAATACACCGCCCAAGTACATATTTGACATTTCTGCAGTGAAATAGAGAATCAGTGTATTTTTAGGGAAAAAAGCAGTATTCCTGGTCCACAAAAGAGTTGTGCATACAGCGCACAAATGCAAATTTTATATTCCTGCAGGGAAATAGTGCATCAGTGTGTTTTAAGGGGAAAAAAAGTGTTATTCCTGGTCCACAAAACAGTTTTAATTACACCGCTCAAATACCTATTTTACATTTCTGCCATGAAATAGAGCATCAGTGTATTTTTGGGAAATAAAAGCGGTAATCGATCCACAAAGCAGTTTTAAATACACCGCCCAAATACATATTTGACATTTCTGCAGTGAAATAGAGAATCAGTGTATTTTTGGGAAAAAGGGGTATTCCTGGTCCACAAAACAGTTGTGCATACAGCGTACAAACACATATTTTATATTTCTGCAGGGAAATAGTGAAGTGTGTTTTAGGGAAATAAAAGCGGAATTCCTGGTCCACAAAGCAGTTTTAAATACACCGCCCATATACCTATTTTACATTACAGCTGTGAAATAGTGCATCAGTCTTTTTGTGTGGAGAAAAAAGCCATATTCTTGATTTACAAATCAGTTGTGCATACAGCGTACAAATGCCTATTTTAAATAGTAGCACGGAAAAGTGCTTTAGTGTGTTTTACTGAAAAAAAGGTGTGTTCTAGGCCTAAAAAAACAGTTGTGCATAGAGCGTCGAAATACCTACGTTTAATTTCCAGCCTTTAAATACCGCCTTTGTGAATTTTGGTGACAAAAGAAGTGTTCTGGGTCCCCAAACCAGTTGTGCATACAGCATACAAATTCCTACGTTGAATTTCCAGCAGTTAAATACTGTATGTGTAGTGTTGAGCACGAATATTCGAATATCGAATTTTTTTTGCGAATATCGGCACTTCGCTAATTCGCGAATATTTCTAATATAGTGCTATAAATTCGCTATTTCGTATATTCGTTTTTTTTTTGTTATGTTATTTTCTCTCCCACTTCCCAAAAGTAGTTCTTACCTGTCCTTAGGTTTCCTGGCTTCCTGGCTGCTCCAGTCAGTGCTCATTGCCGCTTCTGCCGACTTCCATGCTCATGGAGCGTCCCCATCACCATGGGAATGCCTCCATACTAGAATGTACTGTCGGATTTGAGAATTACGTTGAAATCGCAAAGCGATTAATATAACTTGAATTAATCGCATTGCGATTTCAACTTAGACCTGGTTTACTATGGTTGGCTTGGTAGAATTACGTAAGATGACGAATGTATTCGTTATATTCCTCAAAACGAAGATAACGAAGTATTCTCCATCTTCGTTTTTGCTCCATATTCGTCAACTTCGCTAATTCTAGTAATCAAATAGGAAGGTTGACTATAGACAGCTGTGTTTAATTCGCTATGCGATTACTTAGCTTTTTTTTTTTAAATAAATAGAATAATTATAATACTTGATAATTATTATAATTATTCTATTTATTAAAAATAATAATAATATAATCGCATAGCTGAATTAAACACAGCTGTTTCTTTAATCAACTTTCCTATTTGATTGCTAGAATTAGCGAAGTTGACTAATAGGTAGCTAAAATGAAGATGGAGAATACTTCGCTATCTCGCTTTTGAGGAATATGACGAATACATTCCTCATATTCATCATCTTCGCTAATTCTAGATATCAAACCAATAGGAAAGTAGCCTTAAAATACAATCGCAATACGCGAATATTTAAATCGCATATTAATCGCGATAACTAGAATAATGACGGATATTCGATTTTTGACGAATATGAAACGAATAGTCTATCGATGCACTATCGAATTTCATCAAAATCAAATATGGCACCTGCCACTCATCACTACATTTGTGTGTTTTAGTGAAAAAGCCATGTTCTGGGTCCCCAAAGCAGTTGTGCATACAGTGTACAAATACCAATTTTAAATTGCAGCACGGAAATAGTGCTTTAGTGTGTTTTACTAAAAAAAAAGGCGTGTTCTAGGCCCACAAATTAGTTGTGCATAAAGGGTAGAAATGCCAATTTTAAATTGCAGCACGGAAATAGTCCTTTAGTGTATTTTACTTAAAAAGGCATGTTCTAGGCCCACAAAATAGTTGTGCATGAAGGGTAGAAATACCTACGTTCAATTTCCAGCAGTTAAAAACTGCATTTGTGTGTTTTTGTGACAAAAGCCGTGTTCTGGGTTCACAAAACAGTTGTGCATACAGTGTACAAATACATATTTTACATTTCTGCAGTGAAATGGAAAATCAGTGTGTTTTATGGAAAAGGGGTATTCCTGGTCCACAAAACAGTTGTGCATATAGCGTGCAAATACATATTTAATATTTCTGCAGGGAAATAGTGCATCAGTGTGTTTTAGGGGAAAAAAAGCGGTATTCTTGGTCCACAGAGCATTTTTATGACACGGGCACTGATTTGTGAACTTAATTAATGACTATTGACAGTTAAATTGACACCTGAGAAACCATCTGTCAGCTTGGTGGGTGAACGCAAATAATGAGGAGAACATCAAATAAGGGACGTGGGCATGGTCGTGGTGGTGTTGGTGGAGCTCCTGTTGCTGGGAGATGACGTGGCCAACTTCTTTGCCTCATGTTGCCTCCTACTCCGCTTCCTACTCCTGCTCTTCTACCACCTCCTCATCCGATCAGCGAAAGACTTTTAGCACAGCAAGGGGTAAATGTCAGCAGGCGGTTTTAAAACTCATGTGTTTGGGGGACAAACCCCACACCGCACAGGAGCTGTGGAAGGGCATAGAAGAACAGACCGATGAGTGGTTACTGCCAGTGAGCCTCAAGCCCGGCCTGGTGGTGTGGGATAATGGGCGAAATCTTATAGCAGCTCTGGGACTAGCCAGTTTGACGCACATCCCTTGCCTGGCGCAAGTGCTGAATTTGCTGGTGAAGAAATTCCTTAAAAACTAACCAGACATGTCAGAGCTGCTGCAGAAAGTGCGGTCCATCTGTGTGCACTTTCGGCGTTCTCACCCTGCTGCTGCTCGCCTGTCTGCGCTGCAGAGTAAGTTCGGTCTTCCCGCTCAACACCTCATATGCGACGTGCCCACCAGGTGGAACTCCATCTTGCATATGCTGGAGAGACTGTGCGAGCAGCAGCAGGCGATAGTGGAGCAGCATGCACGGGTCAGTCGCTCTGCGGAACAGCACCACTTCACCACCAGTGACTGGGCCTCCATGCGAGACCTGTGTACCTTGTTGCAGTCTATTGAGTACTCAAACAACATGGACAGTGCTGATGACGCCATTGTTAGCATTACAATACCACTTCTATGTCTCCTTGAAAAAACAATTACCGCGATGAGGGAAGGGGGTGTCGCACAGGAGGAAAAAGAAGAGGGGGCATTTCACAGGGTTTCAGGCCGGTCATTCAGAAGTGGCTCAGAGGATGGGTTCCTGCACCAGCAGAGGCCAGGTACACATGTGGCCAGCCAGGGCACAGTTCTTCAGGACAAGGAGGAGGAGGAGGAACCGGGTTCACTGCAGGGTGGTACCCAACGCAGCTCATGGCCATCACTAGAGCGTGGCTGGGGGATATGGAGGACACAGACGATACACCACCTACAGAGGACAGCTTATCCTTACCTCTGGGCAGTCTGGCACACATGAGCGACTACATGCTGTAGTGCCTGCACAACGATAGCAGAGTTGCCCACGTTGTAACTTGTGCTGACTACTGGGATGTCACCCTGCTGGATCCCCGCTACAAAGACAACTTGCCCTCCTTAATTCCCGCAGTGGAGCGTAATAGGAAGATGCACGACTTCAAGCGCATGCTGGCAGACGCGCTCTTGAGGACATTCCCAACTGACACTGGGGACAAGTGGAAGCACAAGCCGAAGGCAGAGGAGGAGGAAGAAGAGGTCGCCAATGCAGCTGTGTCACGGGCAGCACCTCAGAAGGCAGGGTTAGCATAGCCGACATGTGGAAAAGCTTTGTCACTGCACCACAGCAACCTGCACCACCAGCTGAAATGGAACATCTTAGCAGGAGGCAGCATTTGAACAACATGGTGGAACAGTACGTGTGCACACGCCTACACGTACTGACTGGATTGTTCGGCCCCATTCAACTTCTGGGTCTCCAAATTGTCAACATGACCAGAGCTTGCCCTTTATGCCTTGGAGGTGCTGGCCTGCCCTGCAGCCAGTGTATTGTCTGAACATGTATTTAGCATGGCAGGGTGCGACATTACAAAGAAACGCAGCCGTCTGTCCACAGCCAACGTGGACAAGCTCACGTTCATTAAAATGAACCAGGCATGGATTCCACAGGACTTGTCCGTACCTTGTGCAGAATAGACATTTATTACCGCCTTAACCATACATTCTTGTACTCCAGTGCACTTATTCATTGAACCTTTTTTTTTATTTGTACCATTATTTTGGGGGCTACCCCAATTTGAATGAACCTCTCCTCTGTCTGGGCCAGGGACCTACATTTCTGATAGTGGCCTGTTACATTGGTGGGTGACATGAAGCCTGTTTTGCCATGAATTGAACTCTCCTTTGTCCTGGTGCCAGGGCCTACATTTCTGATAATCGCCTGTTCCATTGTTGGGTGACATTAACCTCTTTTTGCTGTGCATAGACCTCTCCTCTGTCTGGGTGCCAGGGGCCTAAATTTTTTGATAATCACCTGTTCCATTGGTGGGTGACATGAAGCCTCTTTTGCTGTGAATTGACCTGTCCTGGCAGGGCTATTTTACATCCATTTTAGTGCCCAAAGATCAGGTCCCCATTGACTTCAATGGGTTTTTTGTTCGGGGCCGAGTTCGGGTTAAGTTCGATCCTGAACATTTCAGTGAAGTTCGGCCGAACTCGTCGAACCCGAACATCCAGGTGTCCTCTCAACTCTAACCATATCTACAGTTAGCCAGTTGATTATATTACTGGAGGCACTAACAGCCATGGCACCACCAATATCTGCATCTTTCTCTTCTTTTAGATGTATAAAACTAACTAAAAACATTTAGCAACTCTGCCTTTTCCTTATCTTCAGTGACTAACCCCTCTTTATCGTCATTTAGGAGACTTACCTACTCAGACCTTGGTTTTTTAGCATCTACATATATATTTAAATAATTTTTGAGGGTTTGTTTTGGTCTTTTGCCACCTGCTGTTCAATTTTGTATTTTTGCAGATTTTATCTCCTTTTACAGATTTTATTAAGCCCATTGTAAACTTCAAAGGCTATAGCTGACCCCTCAGATCTATATTCTTTAAATGCCTTTTGCAATTTATTGCTCTTTTACACTACAGTAGCTGTAATTTTAGCCGTTTATACTTGTTGCCTAAAGGAATACATTTATCCTCAGTATTATGTGACAGTAGCTGCTCTCAGTCTATCCCCAGAAATGCTGCCCTCACCCCAGGTAAATTGGCTTTTCTAAAATTCAATGTTTTTGCTCTACCAGCAAAGTTTTCTTCTTTGAGTTCCAGAGGAATATAATTATATTATGGTCACTATTACCAAGTGTTTCTCAAACAGTAGCAATTCCAACAAGCTCTGCATCATTAGAAATTACCAGAAATTACCCATAAAGTGGTCCTGCAGCAAGTTGAAGAATCTTCTGGGAATGTCTGCGAAGTTAAAGTCTCCCATTATGACCACTGTACCAGCCTGTGCAGCCCGTTCTATTTGGTTATGCAGTTGAACTTCTATCTCCTCTGTGATGTTTGGGGTCTATAGATTACACCAATTATTATTTTTTCATATCTCTTTGTAATTCCACTCATAAGGTTTCAACATCCTCACCATCCTCACCCACAATTGCCTCTTTGACAATCGCCTTTAGGTTACTCCTCACATACAGGCACACACCACCGCCTTTTCTATTGACCCTGTCGATCTTAAATAGTGTAAAACCCTGAATATTAACAGCACAGTCATGCAAAGAGTCCAACCATGTCTCAACCACACAAACTATGTCTATGTGTTCCTCTAGTACCATAGGCTCCAGCTCCCCCATTTTGCTAGCTAGACCTCTGGCATTTGTTAAAATACATTTTAAATTACTATTACCTGTAAAGTGAATATCTGGGATCATGAACTCCCTGGATCAACAACCTATCTCTAGTAGCTATAATCTGTAATATTATTATACTCCAGAA
This sequence comes from Bufotes viridis, assembly GCA_033119425.1. Lineage (NCBI taxonomy): Eukaryota > Metazoa > Chordata > Amphibia > Anura > Bufonidae > Bufotes > Bufotes viridis. The sequence goes on along the minus strand of CM065597.1, from coordinate 98,036,428 downwards.
ATACATCCAGGTCCCTCTTAAACTCTTTTAGTGAACTCACCACCTCCATAGGCAGAGAGTTCCATAGTCTCACTGCTCTTACTGTAAAGAATCCTCTTCTATGTTTGTGTACAAACCTTATTTCCTCCAGACGCAGAGGATGTCCCCTCGTCACAGTCCTATGTATTTATACATAGTCATTAGATCTCCCTAGAGTCGTGTTTTTTATACTAACCCTTAGTAAAGTTGCTTTCTTGTAGTTTTCCACTCTCAGGAATAGTGTCCTTGGGCCTACTTGGCAGAGCACATCGAAGCAGGTCTTGTCTCAAACTTTGCTTGTAAGGGCTCATTCAAAGGACCATATCTGTTTTTGCGGTCGGAAAATTGCAAAAAATACGGTTGTGTGAATGGGCTCTGAGGAACTCTCTACTTTAAGCCAGGGGTGGGCAGTGCCAGCCTTTCTTCTGGCAACAAAAGACTGGCAGTTTAACTATTTCTTGCCCATACACAACCTTTGGGACACACAATGCACAGATCCAATATATTTGCAATTGCACAAATCGGCAATTAATGATGTGCATATTTTGGTGCAATGCGTGCAACTTCACATTTTAGCAGATCTGACTATATATTAGTGGTTGGTGCACTCCAGTATTGTTGTGAACTTGTGACATCACAGCACTATGTACGTACTGTATGTATGTAGCATACATAAATACAGCACTATGTATGTAGCATGTAGGTATGGACAGCAGAACCTGCTACACTATATCACTATCTAACCTACACTGACTATCTCCCACTAACTATCTGCATTATCTATATAAACTAACTATCTAATGTAATATGACACAGGAAAGCAGAGAGCACAGCAATAACACTGCTGTCTCTCTCAGAACTGCAATAAACTGTAGAAAATGGCTGTGGAGGCTTCACAGGCTACCACTGGAATCCACTTCCACTCCTCCATGACAACATCAAGGAGCTGGTGGATGGTAGACACCATGCACTCTTCCACCTTCTGTTTGAGGATGCCCCAGAGATGCTCAATAGGGTTTAGGTCTGGAGACATGATTGGCCAGTCCAGCACCTTTGCTCTCAGTTTCTTTACCAAGGCAGTGGTCATCTTGGTGATGTGTTTGGGGTCGTTATCATGGTGGAATATTAAACTGCGGCCCAGTTTCCGAAGGGAGTGGATCATGCTCTGCTTCAGTATGTCACAGTACATGTTGGAATTTATGGTTCTCTCAATGAACTGTTGCTCCCCACAGCTGGCAGCACTTATACAGCCCCAAATCATGACACTCCCACCACCATGCTTGACTGTAGGCAAGACACACTTGTCTTTGTACTTCTTACCTGGCTGCTGCCACTAAGGATAAGCGAATCGACTTTGGATGAAACATCCGAAGTTGATTCACATAAAACTTCGTTCTAATACTGTACGGAGCTCCTGTATTAGAATGTATTGGCTCCGATAAGCCGAAGTTATTGGTAGTGGTACCTTGGAACTGAACCCAAGTTCGGGAAATGTTTTTTTACAGTACAAATTAATTTATGAAGTTATTGTGAGACTTCATGAAGCAATAACTTCAGCTCATCAGTGCCAATACATTATAATACTGTACGGAGCTCCTGCTCCGTACAGTATTAGAACGAAGTTTTATGCAAATCGACTTTGGATGTTTCATCCGAAGTCGATTCGCAAATCCCTAGCCACCACACATGCTTGACACCATGTGAACCAAATAGGCAGCAAAATGTAGATAAATCCCCTGCAAACAAATGTGGGTAGGGAAATGACTTAAAATAAAATAAATAAAAATTAATCAATATCAATTGGCAACTTGGAGGAGGAGGTGGAATAGGAGGTTGGGGATGCATCAGGTGGGAATGATATGGGAGTTGAAGTTCTCATCACAGACAAAAAGGATTCATGTCTGCCAGCAGTGTCACAGACCTCACTCACAGACTCAGGCCAATGCCAACCATACATGGGAGTTGAAGTTGTCATCACAGCCAAGAAGGAATCATGTCTGCCTGCAGGACCACAGGCCTTATTCAAACATTCAGGCTCACGGGACCCACAAAGAGGAGAGTTACAATCATGCCAAATCAGTATTGATTTCACCCAGCAGTGCCACAGGCCTCATTTACTAATTCAGGAGGACCATGGCACCCGCAAAGAGGAGAGCGGTCCCGTAACAGCAACACAGGCCTTAGGTCAACCTGCAATGGAACAGACCATTATCATTTATGTAGGCCCCGGACACCCAGACAGAGTAGAGGTCATTTGATAGTAAAAAGAGGAAAATGTCACCCAACAAAGCAACAAATGATTAAACAACATATAGGCCCCTGACACCCTCACAATGGGGCAGTCATTTGACAGCAAAAAGAGTTAAATGTCTCCCACCAAGACAGCAAGCAATTAAACGAAATATAGGCCCCTGACACCTAGACAGAGTAGAGGTCTTTAGACATCAAAAAGAGGATGATGTCACCCACCAAAGCAACAGGCGATTATCTAAAATGTAGGCCCCTGGCATCCAGACAGAGGAGAAAGGCCCCATAGCCGCAAAACAGGCATCATGTTACCCACCAATGGAACAGGCCATTTTCAGTTATTTAGGCCCCTGGCACCCAGACAGAGGAGAGGTCATTTGACAGCAAAAGAGGTAAATGTCACGCACCAAAGCAGCAGGCGATTAGCTTAAATGTAGGACCCTGTCACACAGACAGAGGAGAGGTCATTTGACAGCAAAAAGAGGTAAATGTCACGCACCAAAGCAGCAGGCGATTAGCTTAAATGTAGGACCCTGTCACACAGACAGAGGAGAGGTTCATTCAACTTGGTGTTGCTCCCAAAATAATGGTACAATTAAAAAAAAGGATACAATAAAGACGTGCCCTGGAGTACAAGAATGTATGGTTGAGGGCAAGGTAGTTATAAATGTCTATTGTGCACAAGGGATGGACAGGTCCTGTGGGATCCATGCCTGGTTCATTTTTATGAACGTCAGCTTGTCCACGTTGGCTGTAGACAGGCAGCTGCTTTTTCTGTTATGACGCCCCCTGCGATGCTAAATACACGTTCAGACAATGCACTGGCCGCAGGGCATGCCAGCACCTACAAGGCATAAAAGGCTAGCTCTGGCCATGTAGACAATTTGGAGACCCATAAGTTGAATGGGGCCGAACCATCAGTTATCGTGATCGTCATCGGCCTTCATTTCCCCCAGCCATGCACCAGTGATGGGCCCGAGCTGCGTTGGGTGCCACCCTGCTGTGAACATGCTTCATCCTCATCCTTCTCCACCTCCTCCTCCTCGTCCTTGTCCTCCAGTAGTGGGCCTTGGCGGGCCAAATTTGTACATGGCCTCTGCTGTTGCAAAAGACCTCCCTCTGAGACACTTCTAAAAGACTTGCCTGAAAGTGTTAAACATTACCCCTTTCCTCCTCCTCCTGGGCCACATCATCTTCCATCATCGCCCTAAGTGTTTTCTCAAGGAGACATAGAAGTGGTATTGTAACGCTGATAACGGCGTCAACTCATAGGCATGTTGGTGGAGTACTCGAAATAGCGCAACAGGGCACACAGGTCTCGCATGGAGGCCCAGTCATTGGTGGTGAAGTGGTACTGTTCCACAGTGCGACTCAACCATGCGTGCTGCAGCTGAAACTACACTATGGCCTGCTGCTGCTCGCACAGTCTCTCCAGCATGTGCAAGGTGGAGTTCCACCTGGTGGGCACCCTGCATATGAGGCGCTGAGCGGGAAGGCCGAGGTTACGCTATAGCGCAGACAGGCGAGCAGCAGCAGGATGAGAACACCGGAGCGCGCACAGACGGCCCGCACTTCATGCAGCAGCTCTGACATGTCAGGGTAGTTGTGAATTTCTGTGCCACCAAATTCAGCACATGCGCCAGGTAAGGGTTGTGCGTCAAATCGGCTACTCCCAGAGCTGCAACGAGATTTCGCCTATTATCGCACACCACCAGGCCGTGCTTGCGGCTCACCGGCAGCAACCACTTATCAGTCTGCTGTTCTATGCCCAGGGCTGTGCTGAAGTTTGTGGTGAAGGACTGTGGCTGACCGTATGGAAGAAGAGGAGGAAAGCCGAGTCGGTCTGTTGTTCAATACCCCGCCACAACTCCTGCGCGAGTGTGGGGCCTGTCCCCAAACATATGAGAACGGCCTGCTGACGTTTACCCCGGGCTGTGCTGAAGTTGGTGGTGAAGGTGTGTGGCTGACTGGATGAGCTGGTGGAAGCAGAGGAGGAGGAAGCCGAGTAGGAGGAGGAGGCTACAGGAGGCAAAAAATGATGCCCTACGATCCTTGGCGGCGGAAGGACGTGTGCCAGGAACTCTCCGCCTGGGGCTCAGCCGCCACTACATTTACCCATTGGGCAGTTAGGAGATATAGCTACCCTGGCCTTTCTTACTGGTCCACGTATCTGTGGTTAGGTGGACCTTGCCACAGACGGCGTTGCAGCAGTGCACACTTGATTTTATCCGATACTTGTTTGTGCAGGGAAGGCACGGCTCTCTTGGAGAAGTAGTGGCAGCTGGGAACGACATACTGTGGGACAGCTACCGCCATCAGCTGTTTGAAGCTGTCCGTGTCCACCAGCCTGAATGACAGCTTTGCAAAGGCCAGTAGTTTAGAAATGCTGGCATTCAGGGCCAGGGATCAAGGGTGGCTAGGTGGGAATTTATGCTTTCTCTCAAGGTTTGTAAGATGAAGAGCTGAACGCTGCCGTGTGACATAGTGGAGATGCTTGGTGACGGAGGTGGTGGTGTTGGTGGCACATCCTCTTTTTGCTGGGCGGCAGGTGCCAACGTTGCTCCAGAGGCGGAGGAAGAGGCCGCAGCAGCAGCAGAAGATGGAGCAGGAGGGGCCTGAGCCCTTTCTTGGTTTTGAAGGTGCTTACTTCACTGCAGCCCGTGTCTCGCATGTAGATGCCTGGTAATGCAGGTTGTGTTAAGGTTAAGAACGTTAATGCCTCGCTTCAGGCTCTGATGGCACAGCGTGCAAACCACTCTGGTCTTGTCGTCAGCACATTGTGTGAAGAAGTGCCATGCCAGGGAACTCCATGAAGCTGCCTTTGGGGTGCTCGGTCCCTTGTGGCAGTCGCAAACTCTTGGCGGCGGCTGTTCTGCTTTTGCACCCTGCTCCTCTTGCTACGCTGTTGGCTCGGTCTCACCGCTGCCTCTTCCTCTGAACTCTGAAAGTCAGTGGCACGACCTTCATTCCATGGGGGTCTAGGACCTCATCGTCCCCTGCATCGTCTTCCACACAGTCTTCCTCCCTGACCTCCTGTTCGGTCTGCACACTGCAAAAGACACAGCAGTTGGCATCTGTGTTTCGTCATCATCAGAGACGTGCGGACTCCGATGAGGTGGTATTCCCATGTCCTCATCATCAGGAAACATCAGTGGTTGTGCATCAGTGCATTCTATGTCTTCCATCACTGGGGAAGGGCTAGGTGGATTCCCTTGGGAAACCCTGCCAGCAGATTCTTCAAACAGCATAAGAGACTGCTGCATAACTTAAGGCTCAGACAGGTTCCCTGATACGCATGGGGGTGATGTGACAGACTGATGGGCTTGGTCTTCAGGTTTTCAGACTGGGTGCGAGATAATGTGAACCTGCTGGATCCACCGTCTGCCACCCAATCGACTAGCGCCTGTACTTCCTCTGGCCTTACCATCCTTAGAATGGCATTAGGCCCGACCAAATATCGCTGTAGATTCTGGCGGCTACTGGAACCCGAGGTAGTTGGTTCACTAGGATGTGACCCTTCACTGCAAAACCTGGCCTAGACCGTGGGGAGACAGGCACCCACCCGCATATCTGACTGATCCCAGTAAGAGCCGGCCCGGATCCGCTGTGTTAACAGCATAACCGCTGCAAAATGCACTTTTCCGGCTCTTACTCCACCGTCTATCACCCCCGGTACTCTCCTACTATATATATATATATATATATATATATATATATATACAAAATGAGGCAGCACCACCTGCAAGTGGCTGGGTGCAAAGCTCCAAAGAGGACAAACCAGCCCAAAAATTATGTAATAGTAAAAATAGAGCAGCACTCCAATAGTGGATAAAAAGCAAAAGTGTTTCTTTATTCACCCAAAAGGCATGGCCTATATATATATATATATATATATATATATATATATATATATATATACACACACACACACACACAACATGTATACGCAGGGCCGGCGTGTCCTATAAGAGGACTAGGCCGCCGCGTGAAGTGTCCCTTGGGAAGGGGCGCTACTAGGAGCGCTCGGCCCGCCTCATGCTGCAGCCGCCCGAGTGCTCTGAATTGAGCCTCTGGCGGCTGCAGCACTGCCCGGGCTGGCGCGTCCATGAGGACACAGCATGAAGAGAGGGACTGACAGGAGAAGCGCTCAGTGCTCCCTCCTGTCACTCCATTGTAGCGTGGCCGAGCTCTTTATGGTCCGTGGATACAGGGAGCATCTGTTTCCTGTACTCGGCCGGACTGACATGAAGTGCGCACACAGTGTGCACTTCCTGTCAGTCCCTCGGGTACAGGAAACAAAAGCTCCTGTACCTGTGGATCATAAAGAGCTCGGCCACGCTACACCAGAGGTAGGGGAGAAAGAGAATGACAAGGGGGTGAAGAATGACAAGAGGGAGGGGGGGTGAAGAATGACAAGGGGGGGGGAGGGTCAAGAATGACAAGAGGGGGAGGGTCAAGAATGACAAGAGGGGGAGGGTCAAGAATGACAAGGGGGTGAAGAATGACAAGGGGGAGAGAATGACAAGGGGGAAGGAAGGAAGAACGACAAGGGGGGAAGGAAGGAAGAACGACAAGAGGGGGAAAGAAGAATGACAAGGGGGAGTGAATGACAAGAGGGGGGAGAGAGAGAACTGGCATTAGTTAAAGGGGTTCTGCAGTTTATTTAAACTGATGATCTATCCTCTGGATAGATCATCAGCATCTGATTGGCAGGGGTCCGACACCCGGACCCTGCCGATCAGCTGTTTGAGAAGGCAGCAGCGCTGCCAGTAGCGCCTCGGCCTTGTTGTTGCTTATCGCAGGTGCAGTGACGTCCGACTAGTATCACTGGCCTTCGGCGGGGTTAAGCTCTGTTCACTTGAATGAAGCTTAGCCCCACCCAGGCCAATGATACTAGTCGTGACGCCACTGCGAGAAGGCTGAGGTGCTACTGCCAGCGCCGCTGCCTTCTCAAACAGCTGATTGGCGGGGTCCCGGGTGTCGGACTCTGCCGATCAGCTTAAATAAACTGCAGAACCCCTTTAATATGGCAAATCATATGGGTGGGGCATTGTGATGTCACATGGGGGCGGGAACATTTTCTTCTTCCTAGGGCGGCAAAAATCCTTGCACCGGCCCTGTGTATATGTATGCAATAATGCAACTATACAGGTATGATCATAAGTACAAAAAATGTTGGTAAAATGAGTGCCTTAATAAAAAGCCTGTATGATTGGGTATTAAAGAATATATATATATATATATATATATATATATATATATATATATATATATATACACACACATATACACATACATACATACAGACACATATGTGTATGCATTAAAAGTGTAATCAAATGTACCAGAACCTTAGTACAAACGTGTGTGATTGAATATGACAATAATGATAAAAAGGTTAGGACTAGGGATGAGTGAACCTGAACTGGATAATTCGGGTTCGTACCGAATTTTAGGTTGTTCGGGTTTGGGTCCGTTGTTCGGCGATTTCTTCCCGCTTTCTGAAGGGCTACACAGCAGCCAATCAGCTAGCGTTTTGCTTCTGCTCTAAGAAGCCATCACAGCCATGCCTACTAATAGCATGGATGTGATTGGCCAAGTGCAGCATGTGACCCAGCCTCTATTCAAGCTGGAGTCACGTAGCACCGCATGTCACTCTGCTCTGATTAGTGTAGGGAGAGGACGCAGCTTCTGTGAGGGCGAGATTAGCCAGGGAAAAGTCAGCAAAAACACCTAATGAAGTGATCGATCTACAGCTGTGAATCATTCAACTTCTGCTAGTTAATTGCTCACTAGTTTTTAGGCTGCACAGAGAGTTTTTCTTTCACTTTGATCGGTGGCCATTTTGTGTCTTGTGGTGCACCAGCACAAGCTGCCACCAAGTCCATCAATACTATTTTTTTTTTTGCTATATCCTACATCAGGGGCTTGGCTGTGCTTATTGTCACCCCTAGAAACTCAGGAAATAAATTTCTATATTTTATTAAGAGGTTAAATTCAATTTCCAAAATAGCAATCTTCTAAATCTGGTCTTCCAGCTGTGGCTGTCCAAGTGTAATACTGTCTGCTGTCTGGCAAAGGATAGATTTTTTTTTTCTGTGGTGAAATTCAATTGCCAAAATAGCTATACCGTAAATCTGGTGTCCCAGCAGTGGCTAGCCAAGTTTAATAGTGTCCGGCAAAGGATAGATAATTTTCTGGGGTGAAATTCAGTTGCAAAAATAGAATTACCAGAATCTGGTGTTCCAGCTGTGACTGGACAAGTTTCATAGTGTTCGTCATAGGATATATTATTTTCTGCAGTGAAATTCAGTTGCAAAAATAGAATTACCGTGAATCTGGTGTTCCAGCTGTAACTGGACAAGTTTAATTGTGTTAGGTGCTGCGGCTTAGGAATAGTAGATGACGATGACCATCCTGGAGCCTGGATGGACTGACCATAACTATCAACTGGCTGATGTGTGCCCGGTGCCAGGACAGGTTGGCCTGGAGGGGCATACACAATTGAAATAGACAAAACGTAGGGAGGGAGAGGGGGTGGGCACGGCCGCCGCTCGCACTGAGGCTGGAGAACATGGTGGGAGGGAATAGTAGTGGCCTACGCCCCTCTCACAAACACAGGCTGAACTTCTCAGCTTTACCACTTATGTTAGGTGCTACGGCTTAGGAATAGTAGATGACGATGACCATCCTGGAGCCTGGATGGATTGACCATAACTATAAACTGGCTGATGTGTCCCGGAGCCAGGACGGGGTAGGCCTGAGGGGGCAAAAGAGTAGCGGAACTTGTAGGAAAGATGTATTGTGATCGTAACAATCAAGGTGCCAGTTGGAGGACGCTACAGACCAACTAAACACATATGACTGCGGCCATGATGACATTCACTCTGGGACTTGCTGCTCGATCCTGACCGAAGGCGAGAGAAGTGACCTTCCTGCCTTGAAGAAGGGCCCAAAATGACCACCGACGATAGTGTTTTTTTTATTTTTTACTGAGCTGTCGCTAAGCCGGTGGCAGAGCTGGGCCCCATACCTGAACTCGATAAATAACTGACTGAACTGAAGAACGCCACCTACCGGAACCGAAGACACGACCCAAACTGGCACAAACCATTAAAAACCTTGAAGCAAATGGCGAGAAGGCATGGCCTGGTCGTACTAAGCGGACAGCGGAAGGTACTGGCCGACAGGACATGACCTTGCGCACCAGGTAGACCACCAGACAAGGCAACGTTGAAAGACAGAAAAAGAGAGACAAAACTGTCCAACATGATACCGAAAGAACATGACCTGAACGATTCCAGCGACTTTACATAAATGATTCAAGACTTGAGCTGATTCAGGCAACTATACATGAATGATTCATGGCCTGCACGATTCAGACGACTGTACATGAGTGATACATGACCTGAGTGATTCAGGCAACTATAAAGAATGATACATGACCCTAGTGATTCTGGCAACAAAACATGCATGGTTCATGGCCTGAACGACTCAGACGGCTGTACCTGTGTGATATATGACCTGAGCAATTCAGACAACTATACATGAATGATAAATGACCTGAGCGATTCAAGCGACTATACCTAAATGATTCATGACCTGAGCGATTCAGGCGACTGTACATGAGGGATACATGACCTGAGCGATTCAGGCAACTGTACATGAACGACACATGACCTGAGCGATCCAGGCAACCATACATTAATGATACGTGACATGAGCGATTCGGGCAACAGTACATGGAGGATTCAAGAACCTGCGTGATTCAGGCAACTGTACCTGAAACTCATGACCTGGGCGGTTCAGGCAACTGTACAAGAATGAAACATGGCCCAAGTAATTAAGGCAACTATACAAGAATGAGTCAAGACCTGAGCAACTCAGGCAACTATACATGAATGATTCATGGCCCGAGCGATTCGGGCAATTGTACATGGATGATACAAGACCCGAGCGATTCAGGCAACAATACATGAAGGATTCATGGCCTGAGCGACTCAAGCCGACTGTGTATGAATGATACGTGACCTGAGCGATTCAGACAACAATACGTGCACAAAGCATGACCTAATCGATTCAGGCAACTATACGTGGACAAAACGTGACCTGAGCGATTTAGGCAACCATACATGACTGATAAAGGACCTGAGCGATTCAGGGACCAACATACTGAAAGAAGCATGGCCTGAGCGATTCAGGCAACTAAATATGAGATGAAGCAAGACCTGAGCGATTCAGGGACCAACATTATATTGAATACTGTATGACCTGAGCAATTCAGGCAATTTATACAAGAATTAAATGCGACCTGAGTGACTCAGGCCATCTATGCATTAAATGATACCTGACTTAAGCGGTTCCGGGCCAGCATTAACTGAATGAAACATGGCCTGAGCGATTCAGGCAATTGAACATGAATGATATAAGACCTGGGCGGTTCAGGCAACCAAACATGAATGATATAGGATAACTATATATAACTATACATGAGTGACTCATGACCCGAGCGACTCAGGCAACTATACAGATTGATTCAAGACCTGAGTGACTCAGGCAAATACATCACATATGGCAAAAGAGAGAGAAGGCGCCATAGGGTAGTCACGTTACTTCCAAAGGATTGGACTAGAGAAGTGTGAGAATTAGGCTCACCTTGCGAGGTTGTGCTATCTTAAGGCACAACTCTTGTACAGGCGATGTGAGGAGGTTGGTGCCGCCAGATGATACCGCAACAGTCCGATTGGGTGGTTTGCCAGAACCCCCAAGGTACTGGAAAAAGGAACACAGGCAAATAGGATGTGCAGAGTACCTGCACTCCCAGTGTGGTACCGGATGGGGCGCACTCGAAAGACCTCAAGACAGGAGTATTCTTTTTAGGGATTTATTGACAACGCGTTTCGGGCATACACGCCCCTTTTTCAAGTCTAAAGTAGGTGAAACATATAAAACGAATACATATAGACATGTAGTGAGACCATTTAACAAAAAAAGCATAAAAGATTAATATAAAAAAGAATAAAAAATTGAATAAAAAAAATACACATAAATATTAAAAATATATGTATGAAATTGATAATAAATATAAATATAAATTCAATGTTTTTGATTCTGTAAAAATAGAACCGCTATATATTTGATAAGAAGATCTATAGACAGATTAAGGGAACCGCGATGGGGACGCGTTTCGTGCCGAGTTACGCTAATTTATACATGGGGGCGTTCGAAGATCAATTCATCTATAACCAACATAAGTGGAAAGAGAATCTGATATTCTACAAACGCTATATAGATGATTTAGTTGTCATCTGGGACGGCGACCTAGAGGATTTCCACGAATTTACAGCGTATCTCAATAATAACAATTACAATCTCACCTTTACAACTAGCTATTCTAAGGAATTCATTGAGTATCTTGACCTAGTCCTTATGGCTAAGGTTGACCATATCGAGACCAAGACGTTTTTCAAAAAGGTAGATAGTAACAGCTACCTTAATTACGGAAGCGCACACCACAAAAATGGAAAAATAATATCCCTTTTAGTCAATTTAAGAGAATCCGAAGAAATTGCACCAACAATAAGGATTTCCAAACACAAAGTAAGCTTATTGAGAGGAGATTCCTCAATAAAGGTTACCCCAAAGGAGTGGTCAAAGCAGCTCTGAAAGCGCCCAGGAGCACACACAAGGAAGCTGTCTATTAAAAAACAAAAAGAGAAGGACCCAGAAACCAACAAACGTTTCAAAATGTCATTCATCACCACCTACAATGTCAATCACTCGTCACTCAGAAAACACTGGCCGATCCTATTAGCGGATCCTTTTCTGAGAAATCATCTACAGAAGGAACCACGTATAATATTCAGAAGACCCCAAACGTTGAAAAATCTCCTGGCCCCAAGTCGCCTCCGCACATTGAAGAAAGAAAAATTGGATCAAACGCCACTGCTATTTCCTGATATACGGGGTAGCTACAAATGTGGACACCGTATGTGCAAATGTTGTACTAACATTTCTAATAAAACCACTGTTTTTGTAGTAACGTCTCGGGTGAACAATATCAGATCAAACAATTTCTCAACTGCTCATCCAGCTATGTTGTCTATCTCATCGAATGCAACTGCGGCCTTCAATACATAGGGAGAACCACCATGACCCTAAGGGAACGGATGAACAAGCATCGGTGGAATATTACTAATGGTTATCTAAAACATGGAGTTTCAAGACATTTCCTCCAGGTTCATAATAAGGATCCGAAGGATTTGACCATAACACCAATAGAACAAGTTAAAACGGAACAAGCAAACCGCTTTCAGTCCCTAAGACGGAGGGAAATGTTCTGGATATATAAATTGCAGTGTCTGGAACCCTTTGGCTTACATGAATCCCTGGAGAGTAATTGTTTTTAACACTGATATCTATATCCTTGTTCCAGTATCCACTTGTCAGAAAACACTTGGCATAATTCACACACTCACCCATTCCTTCTCCCAACATCTACCAGTTTTACATGTACCTCAAAATATCCATCTACATACACACCTATCCCATAGTCTATTCATTTATTCCTGTCATATTGTTTTACTCTTCAACCTATAAAAAGAACATGCCAGTCATATCCTTTTCATCCTGTTCAATAACCAATTAATACCAGGCTGATTTAATTTAACATTATCCAATGATACATCATCCAGTGATACCTTCAGTTCTTCACCCCCTCATCCATTTTAACTGCTTCCTCAGACCTACATCGGCACCTCCCTGACAGCATCGCACCTTCAGTAACCTCTTCACAAGCCGACCGGGACGTCATAGATGACGTCACCAGCCCGGCCCTCACTCCCTCCTACATCTAGCAGTGCGCGCTCTGGCATGCCAGAGCCGAGCTGCTGGCGTTCCCACGTGTCACGGAGCTACTCCTGAGGTACTCATTAATAACTCTATGCATCTGCCAATTCATGTCCTGCATAACATACATTAATTACTTACTTTTACTCTTCCATCTACCATATCATCAAGTTTATAGTTATATGTGTCTTATAATTTATTTGCTGCAATATAGCCACCTTTTCATAGGATTTTTCATCCTTTAGAGACATCTTTGGTGTACTCCTATTCAAAAGCACGGCACTCCAGGTAAATCCCTTTTGCAATCGCCATCACTGTCCTTTATCAAGGGTTTTTACCCACATATCCATCCTCGAAAATTAATTAATTATTCCAAAAACTCCAAACCTCATCATTGATATTAAGCGTATAGCGGCTCTATTCACACTTATACTTATATTCACTCCAGGTAAAACCCCTCCTTCTTTTAATCGCTATCAGTGTCTTCTATTAGGGTTTACTACCCATTTATTTATCCATTCTCAAAAACAATCATTTACTTTATTCCATATGTACTTAAGGGAAAAAAATTATTTATGTACAAATATATAGCGGTTCTATTTTTACAGAATCAAAAACATTGAATTTATATTTATATTTATTATCAATTTCATACATATATTTTTAATATTTATGTGTATTTTTTTATTCAATTTTTATTCTTTTTATATTCATCTCTTTTATGCTTTTTTGTTAAATGGTCTCACTACATGTCTATATGTATTCGTTTTATATGTTTCACCTACTTTAGACTTGAAAAAGGGGCGTGTATGCCCCAAACGCGTTGTCAATAAATACCTAAAAAGAATACTCCTGTCTTGAGGTCTTTCGAGTGCACCCCATCCGGTACCACACTGGGAGTGCAGGTACTCTGCACATCCTATTCGCCTGTGTTCCTTTTTCAGGCAAATACATGGATGACGCATGGCCTGAGCGAATCAGGTGGCATGCACCCCTGCATTCTTATCCTAATAGAATTAAGTAATGTCATAGCTAAACCCTTATGTTTGATATTTTAGGACTCTATACTGAGAGGGAGTGTTCCACAGAATTAGCGTATAACAAATGTGGTGCCTATATTTAAAAAGCAATAAACTAAACGGTCAGAAGACCTGGACTAAATCCCTTAAGGGGTCTCTAACTAACAGTGTCTGTCAGGGATAAGAGAGGAAGGAAAGAGGGTGCACTCTGACTCCACCCTCAACCCCTGTCCCTACCTACTTACACTACCCGCCCTAGGCGATGGGGCGTAACTGGGCGACGGTCCCTTACTTAACGTAAGTGCACAGAGGAAAGATAAGAAGGGTCAACAAGCCAAAGGTCAGAACCCGGAGAAGCGGGCCGCATAAATGGAACGAGCAAAAGCAAGGTCAACAGTCAAAGCCGAGGTCAATCCAGGAGAGCAAATACGCATAAAGGATGAGACGAAGTCGAGGTCAAAGAACGAGCTGAGGTCACAAGGTCAGGAGGTCAATCAGATAAGCAGCTGCAGACTAGAACCAAAGGACAAGGAAGCTCCAATAGACCAGTATCACAGGCAACCTGTGGCCAGCAGGTTGCCTGTATTTATAGTGGGGAGTGAGGGTCATGTGACGTGGCCAGCGTCACATGACCGACAGACAGATAAGTCGAGCACCGAGTGATCAGCTCGGTGCTCAAGGCAGACCTAGGAGCAGGGAACCTCCCAGCTAGCAAAGCTGCCCTGGGAACAAGGCTGAACACAGACCCTTGCTCCTGAAGTTAAGCAGCAGGTCTGCGGCTGATGGGAGACCGAGTGCACCTTCGGCGCCTCGTTACAGTGTCTTAATATAAAAATATATCTTTTTAGTTGTTGTTTAAAACTGAAAAGTGAAAAGAAAAAAATGTATCTAAAAATATCAGTAACAGTGAGACCAATTTAATCAGTAGCTACTAGTGGTTGCTAGCGGCAACTAAGGGACTTGTGGTATCTGAACTATAATACAGTCACCCGCAGGTGCACTATTAGTAAGATCAGGCATCCTCAAACTGCGTGCCCTCCAGATGTTGTAAAACTACAATTCCCACCATGCCATGCTGTAGCCTGATAGCTGTAGGTTGTCTGGAGATGCTGGGAGTTGTAGTTTTACAACATCTGGAGGGCCGCAGTTTGAGGATGCCTGGTATAGATGATTGAGGTTACATAGTGTCAATGATTGGCACACTACTGCAATTTACAGGGGCATGTTAGATACTACAGTGTTCTGCAGCCTGAATTAGGTGTCTGTGGGAGTTGGGTGTTGTCTTTATCACAGTAAAAGGTGCCACATCCTTTAACAGTCTATCTATGTGTGGCCTGCAATATGGTTACAGGCCACACACATGTATCGACAGGCTATACCCCACTTCCCCTGATGAAGCCACACAGTGGTGAAACATGTTCGGAAGGGTGTAAGAGAGAGTAGCGATTAGCGTTTTAGGCAGTTTAACAGTGAGCAATATAAGTGTAGCGCAAGGGCTATCTGAGGGAAAATTGCTACAAGTGTATGTTTGGAAGCCAGCTTTGAATGTGTGATTGGTATGCCTGAGCTTGAGTGTGTGGAGAGGGAAAAGGGATACACAGTGTCAGTGTATAATCGTTAATTTCTAACGATAATTTGTTTTCCCTTAGTCCTAACAGCAGCACAGATGGGGGTTAACCACCCTCCGTGGACTGGCAGGACCGGCGGAATGTTTAATGAGCCCAAGACTAATAACTCAATTTAACAATTAAGTATCTCCTTAAAAGGAGGAAGTCAACCCCCAGCCCACTGTGTTTATAGCAAGAAAAAAACTAGACTTACTAGGGTGGGAAATTTGTGTGCTGCTGTTAGGACTAAGGGAAAACAAATTATCGTTAGAAATTAACGATTCCCTTACGTCCTACCAGCAGCAAAGATGGGGAGATAGCAAGAAGAAACCCCTAGGGAGGGCCTTCCTGCCTGGCAGAACTAAAAAAAGTCTGCCCAAAGGCCGAAAACTCAGCTAGACTGGCATCTAGTCTATAATGGGAGATGAATGTCGATTCAGAGCTCCAGGAGGCAGCTTTGCAAATCATGTTGAGAGGCAGAAGACTCCTCTTGGCAAAAGAAGTAGCCACAACTCTAGTAGAGTGGGCCTTCACGAATCCCGGAGGGTCCAGAGATTGTGGAAACAAAGGATTCCTTAATAGCCTCCTCAATCCACCGACTGATGGAAGGTTTGGATGCCTTATAGCCTTTAAACTTACCGGCAACAGGATTAGCAGATTCTCATCTTTCCTGAACTCCTTGATCTATCCACATAGATCCGGAGACATCTCGAGACGTCCAGAGGATGTCTAGCAGGTTCCTAGGAGGAGGTGGTAGATGTCGACAGAACCGGGAGGAATATCACCTGGTTGATGTTCTGGAAGGAAGGAACTTTAGGCCTACAATACGGGAGGAATCTAAGAAGGTCCCGGTCATGTAAGAAAATGGTAT
This sequence comes from Bufotes viridis, assembly GCA_033119425.1. Taxonomy (NCBI): domain Eukaryota; kingdom Metazoa; phylum Chordata; class Amphibia; order Anura; family Bufonidae; genus Bufotes; species Bufotes viridis. The sequence goes on along the minus strand of CM065597.1, from coordinate 98,019,818 downwards.
AGGGCTCATGTGCTGAGAGAGCTTGAAGCTCAGAGACCCTCTTGGCCAAAGTCACTGCAAGGAGAAACACAAACTTCCAAGTGACGAACTTGATGTCCACCTCCTCTCACGGTTCAAAGGGGGAGATGCTAACCCCTGAGAACTACTGAAAACCCATTGAAAAAAGGGGTCTCAGTACTGTAGGCTTTAATCTTTCAGCTCCTTTAAGGAACCGCTTGATCAGCGGGTCCTGAGAAAAAGCCTGTTAAGGCAAGCTGAGATGGCTGAAACTTGAACCTTCAGAGTAGAAGGGCAAGGCCTCTATCAAGGCCGTCTTGCAGGAACTGAAGGATAGCGGAGAGGGGCGGATCTGCAGACGCCACGTCAGTTGAGGTACAACAGGATGAGAATATCCTCATAACACAAGAGTAGGCTCTCTTGGTAGAGTCCGCTTTAGAATGAGACAGCGTTCTCAGGACCGACTCTGAAAGCCCTTCTATTCTGGGAAGGGACTGATCAACCTCCAGGCTGTCAGGTTGAATCTGTGCAGATCTGAGCAGAGGTGAGTGTCCCACGACACCAGGGTCTGCTGTGGGGAGCCTCCAATATTGTCCTCGACTCAACTGGGTGAGCTAGGTAAACCAGGATCTCTTCGGCCAAAACAGTATGATGGCTATCACCGAGGCCTGATCCTGACGGATTTTCATCAATACCCTCGGTATCATGGAAAAATGAGGGAAGATGTAAGCCAGCCTGAACCTCCAGGATATTGACAGAGCATCTAACGCCAGGGGGTTGTCCTCCCTGTAAAGGGAGCAGAACCTCTCCACCTTGGCATTGAACCTTGTTGCCATGAGATCCACCTCTGACATACCCACTTGAGGACTATCTGCTTGATTCTCCGGATGTAAAGACCACTCCACCAATGGAAGACCGCGGCTCAGCCGCTATCATATTGAGGGAGCCTTGGATGTGGATCGCAGATAAGTGGGAAGGTACAACTCTGCCTAATCCAAAATCACCCCGATCTCTGACAGGAGTGGAAGTGATCTCGTGCCTCCCTGCTGGTTGATGTAAAGTACCGCAGTCACATTGTCTGACTGGACTTTCACCGCTTGCCCCGGATCTGAGGGGCTAAGTGAAGGAGGGCTAGCCGGATAGCTTGAATCTCGCGGAGATTGGATGAAAGAAGCCACTCCTGAGGAAACCAGGTGCCGTGAACTGGAGAGTCGTCTCAGGTGAGCGTCCCAGCCTACTTAGGACGCATCCGTAGTCAATATGACCCAGACTAGCTGGGTCATAGACTTCCCGTCTTAAAGATGGCACCACCATCTGAGGGAATACCGAGTTTGCCAAGTCAGGGAGCACAGGGAGTTTAGACCCAGCAGGGCTGCCATTCCATTTGAAGAGGACCTCCGACTGTAGAGGGCGGAGGTGCCATAGAGCCCAAGGGACTGCTTCCGCAGACGCTGACATGAGCCCCAACATCTTCATGAGAGTCCGGATTGGAACTCGCGGGAAAGGAACTTGCCGTGTTCTGAACTCGGAATCTTCTTTCTGAGTCAACTGGAGCGACATCCCAGTGGAGTCGATTATGAAGCCTAAATATCTTACTGAAGTCGACGGGCTCACGTTCGACTTCTACCAGCTGATGATCCAACCTAGGTGGAACAGAAAGGAGATTGTTACCTGAAGAAGTTGGGTTAGGACCGCTAGAGCAGAGGCTTTCAAAGCCAGTCGTCCAGATAAGGAATGATGGTCAGTCCTTGAAGCCTCAAAGCCGCCACCACAGAACCACCACCTTGGTAAAAGTGTGAGGGGCAGAAGAAATGCCAAAGGGAAGGGCAACAAACAGAAGATGCCTGACGACACCGGACACCTGGACCGTGAACCTGATATACTTCCTGGAACCAGGATGGATCGGGATGTGCAGAGATGCATTCTTGAGGTCCAGGGTTGCCATCACGCCTCCAGGATTGACGACGTGAACTACTGACCTGATGGTTTCTACACAAAAACTTCACCTTTCTTATAAATCGATTGAAATATCTCAGATCGAAAATCATCCGGAGATCTCCTGAAGCCTTGGGAACCAGAAAACTGGTGAATAGATCCCTAGGCCCCGCTTCTCCTGCCGGAACCTCCTCCAGAGCCCCTTTGCAAATGTAGTCCTGAATGTAGGCCTCTAGGATTGCCTCCTTGGCAACTTGTAGAAGGTTGATCTTGACAAACCTGTCCAGAGGAATAGAGGTGTTGTTGACTAAATAACCGTTGGAAATGATATTCAGGACCCAGGGATCCAAGATCTCTTGGATCCATTCTTCTCAGAAGTGGGAGAGATGACTCCGACGGGTACATGAAGCTTATTGGCAGGACAGCAGGAGTAACGGAATTAACCAAGAGCCTCGAAGAGGCCCGTAGTCAGGAGGTGGATTTTCCATCTTTGGCTCCTCCACGAGAGCACCTCAAAATCTTTCGCTGTGCTCTCCAGTCACTACAAGAGCTTGTTTGCTGGTCAGACCTGCCACCGCGGTCTTGTCTGCCCTGCCCTCGAAATGACTACTGGGGAAGGCTCTTCACCTTCTAGTCTGAAAGGCCCTCCATGATCTTATCTAGCTCCGAACCAAACCCAGGGCCGCCGATCCCAGGGCCATGCATATATAGGCCCCTGACATTATTTGATAGTATTGTTACAGGGTGCCAAAGGCGCACTTGGTCTCCCCATGAGCCACAGACCTGCTGCTTAGCTTCAAGAGCCAGGATCTGTGTTTGGCCTCGTTCCCAGGACTTGCTTTTGCTAGCGGGAAGCTCCTCGCTAGCTTCAACTGGAGCTGTGTGGTATCGCACAAGAAGTCCGTAGCCAGGTTGATGGTCTTGAAAGCAGTATGTCGCCCTGGAAAAACCTCTGGTCTCACATCAACTTGAATTTGATCCAGGCGAGATGGGAGGAACGTAGAGACTTCAAAAGCCACTATGGCTGTGGAAGCGGAAGCCGCAGCTGCCGTAACACCCTCGTCTTAGTGTGCACTCTGCAAGGGGTCCTGCAGCTAGACCCATCGTCTGCAGGAACCAGAGTGCGCTTGGACAACTTGGCAATAGCCATGTCCACCTTGGGAATGGATCCCCACGAATCCACCAAGGGTTAAGCCATCGGGAACATGGATTTAAACTTCTTTGTTAAAACCGGACCTTTTTCCAGGTTTTTTCCACTCTCTATCATGATAGAGAGGAGGGTCTCATCCGCTCTGAAGACACGATGTGCCAGAGTAGCGGGAACGGGAGGCTCCCCACAGTCAACATCATGGTCCCTCGACCTGATGGACTTGAGCAACTTCTGTGTCTTTCCAGGGGAGAAAACACAAAGTCAGCTCCTCCTCATCCGAGGAGGAAGAAACTAAGGAGACCAAGGTCTCCTACCAGGAAAGAGGTCTCCATAGGGGCCTGGGCACGAATAGGAAGCCTTTCCATCCAGCAGGCCTATGACTCCTTTAATAGAGCCATTGATACATATCCTGCATCGTAGATTCACTAGAGGTCAGAAACCTCTAACAGCAGCTGTAACACCTGGCTGTAGGTTAATTCAACAGACCAGGGATTCCCAACTGGTCTCCCAAGCTGGTCTTAGCCCAGCCTTAAGCTGTTTAGCTTCTAGCGATCTCACGAGTGCAGGTATGATCAGCTTACAATAACCGTTGACTGCTGCAATGGTAGCAGGGATAGATGCTTCCTCTTGGAATCCACTTTCCTGCCTTCCGAATCCCGCGGAGAAGACATCACTGCGGGAAAAAAAGGACAAATAAAACATTTGTAAAACCACCTATCTACGCAGGAAAGGAAGAAAACAGACCGGAGGCAGCTGAGGAAAAACACCACAAGTGGAACAACACCAATTTTAGGACTCTGGGATCTAGCTGAAAAAGCATATGTAGCCAGAGACTGAACTGGAGCACACAGCCTCCCAAAATGCCAATTAGCCAATCCACCCTTCCCCAGTAAATCCTCCACAGGAAGATGCATAAAAAAAATCGCATCTATGAAAGAAATCGTGCCCGTGAAAAATCACGGCCGGATTACCCGGAGGTGATGCAAAAGGACAGTCCCCGCCACCTCCGGGAAGATGGCGGCGCACAAGGACCGGGAATCCTGGACCAAGGACGCCGCCAAAATACTCCCAGCCAGGCGCACTAGGCAGGGCCGGCAGCAAATAAGCTGCCGGCCAAACTGACAAGGTACCTAGGAAAAAGGGCAGCGCCGCTACCCAAACGAAAAAAGGCTCCCCACACTTTCCATAAGAAAGGGGGAACAAACCGCTTAGTCCACCTGTCCAGGAGGACAGAAAAACACAGTGGGCTGGGGGTTGACTTCCTCCTTTAAGGAGATACTTAATTGTTAAATTGAGTTATTAGTCTTGGGCTCATTAAACATTCCGCCGGTCCTGCCAGTCCACGGGGGTGGTTAACCCCATCTGTGCTGCTGGTAGGATCGTAGGGAATAGCCACTTTGTTACACATGCTGCAGCAAAGTTGAAAACTAAGTGGCTATTATACACTGACATTGTGTATCCCTTTTAAAAATGTATACAAAGTTGTCAATTTACAGAGATATTTCTCTCACCCAGCATGGGTATATGTAAAAATAAACCCCAAAACACATTGCCCTATTTCTCCTGAGTACAGCGATACCACATGTGTGACACTTTTTGCAGCCAAGATGCGCTAGGGGCCCAAATTCCAATGAGTACCTTTTAGGAGGGCATTTTTACGCATTTTTCTTCTCACGCTTTAGGGCCCCTAAAATGCCAGGGCAGTATAAATACCCCACATGTGACCCCATTTTGGAAAGAAGACACCCCAAGGTATTCCGTCAGGGGCATGGTTTGTTCATAGAAGATTTTTTTTGGCACAAGTTAGTGGAAATTGATTTTTTATTGTTTTATCTCACAAAGTCTCCCTTCCGCTAACTTGTGACAAAAGTTAAATTTTTCATGGACTCACTATGCCCTCAGCGAATACCTTGGAGTGTCTTCTTTCCAAAATGGGGTCATTTGTGGGGTGTTTGTACTGTTCTGGCATTTTAGGCGAGCTAAATTGTGAGCATCCCTGTAAAACCTAAAGGTACTCGTTGGCATTTGGGCCCTTTGTGCACCCAGGCTGCAAAAGCGCCACTCATGTGGTATCGCCGTACTCAGAAGAAGTAGGGCAATGTGTTTTGGGGTGTATTTTTACATATATCCATGTTGGGTGGGAGAAAGTATGGGTATATATAAAAATACACCCCAAAACTCATTGCCCGACTTCTCCTGAGTACAGCGATACCACATGAGTGACACTTTTTTGCAGACAAGATGCGCAAAGGGCCCTAATTCCAATGAGTACCTTTAGGATTTCACAGGACATTTTTACGCATTTGGATTCTCACGCTTTAGGACTCCCTAAAATACCAGGGCAGTATAAATACCCACAGTGACCCCATTTTGGAAAGAAGACACCCCAAGGTATTCCGTGAGGGGCATGGCGAGTTCACAGAAAAAAAAAAAAATTTGGCACAAGTTAGCGGAAATTGATATTTTTTTTTTTTTTTTTTACAAAGTCTCATATTCCACTAACTTGTGACAAAAATAAAATTTTACTTGAACTAACCATACCCCTCACGGAATACCTTTGGGTGTCTTCTTTCTAAAATGGGGTCACATGTGAGGTTTTTGTACTGCTCTGGCATTTGAGGGTCTCCGCAATCATTGCACGTATGGCCAGCATGAGGAGTTTCTGCTATTCTCCTTATATTGAGCATATGGGTAATGAGATTTTTTCTGATAAACCTCTGGCCTGAAAAGAAAAAAATTAACGGCACAGATTTTCTCATTCGCATCGATCAATGTGGATGAAAAATCTCTGCCAAAATCAGTGACTGCGGTGCGGTGGGCTGGGCGCTAACTACCGAACAAGTAGCTAACTAACTGGCGGTGATAAGGGACCCTTATGCCCCATTCACACGTCCGCAATTCTGTTTGCGGAACGGAATTACGGACCCATTTATTTCTATGGGGACAGACTTTGTCCCGCTCGGATCCGGAATTGCGGATCAGCACTTCCAGGTCTGCACTTCCGTTCCGCAAGCAAATATAGAACATGCCCTATTCTTGTCCGCAATTGCGGACAAGAAAAGGCATTTTCTATATAGTTCTGGCAATGTGCGGATCTGCAAAATACGGAAAGCACATTGCCGGTGTCTGCGTTTTCCGCAAAACACATATGGACATGTGAATGGAGTCTTACAGGGGGGTGATCAGGAAGTCTAGATGGGGTGATCAGGGGTTAACAAGGGTTAATAAGTGACAGGGGGGGGTGTAGTGTGGTGCTTGGTGCTACTTTACATATACTACCTGGTCCTCTGGTGGTCGATCCCAGCAAATGGGACCACCAGAGGACCAGGTAGCAGGTATATCAGACGCTGTTAACAAAACAGCGTCTAATATTCCTGTTTATTTTAGATCTACAGCCTTCCAGCGATTGATCATCGCTGGCAGGCTGTAGTACAACTCCTGAGACGCGATCTGCTGTGAACGCACGCGTGTTCACAGCATATCTCGCCTCTCGCGAGATGACGCGCCGCTGCGTCAAAGAGGAACAGACCTGCCGCCTGGACGCATCCCTGCGTTAGGCGGTCGGCAGGTGGTTAAAATAATCAAATCCATCATATAAAATCACATGAATATATAAAAATGCCCTATCTGCAATTCAATGCAGTATGTCATAGTGTATACTCCATAGTGCCCTATGTCCCTCAGTAAAATATGGCTGGACCCCATTCTTCAAATCGGCTCTGTCCTTATAGTTCTGCCCATCATCATTCATGCGCCATTGTCCACTAATTAAGAGAAAAAGAAGAATAAAAATTATGACCAACAAATACAACTGTTAAAATTAAATGGAGCAAATGGGAGGATAAACATCCCATAATGCCCTTGGTGTCATAGCCCTGAACAGAAATCACTCACAGAAACGGAGCATAGCACAATCCCTCGTTTAAACCCCGTGGGGAAACCGTATTAGGTGTAAATATCCATTTAGCCTCCCGTTGGGCCAGAAGGCATTTCCAGTTTCCTCCTCTCTGGTCAAACAGGACCCGATCAATTTCCCTTACCTGCAAAAGGCTCCCATCGCAGTTATGATGTTCCTTGAAGTGCCTCGGGATCGTTTTGAGGGTAGGGTTTCCACTACTTCCTTGGCTGCCTGGATGCCCAAGACGTGTTCTCTTATACGTCTTCTCATTTCCCTTGAGGTTAGGCCTACATAAAGAAGACCACACGGACAATTTACCAGATAGATAATACCCAAAGTCTGGCACGTGATTGAGTGTGTGATCTTATATTGTTTTCTTCCACAGGAGTCAGAGAATGTGTCTGTCCTAACAACATTAGGGCACGCCACACAGCCTCCACATGGACGTCTAGAACCAAAAACCCTCTCAGATTTCAACCCAGCATGGTGACTTTTGGTTAGTATATCCTTTAGGTTCCTGTTCCTTTTAAAGGTAATTCTTGGTGTGTTGAATAGGAATTTTTGAAGTAAGGGGTCTATATATAGCACATTCTAGTATTTAGTCAGAGCTTGTCTGACATCTTGCTGTCCGTAGAAGTAGGTAGTAATAAAACGTACTCAAATCCCTGTCCTTATCTACCCTTTGTTTCCTAGAGCTATATAGCAACTGATCCCGTTTGGTGTTCATAGCTCTCGAGTATCCTTGTGTGATATATTGTTCCCGATAACCTCTACATTTAAATCTCTCCTTGAGGTCATTAGCTTGAGTCCGGAAATCTGTATCTCTTGAGCAGATCCGACGGATCCGCAAAATTGTCCAATTGGGATACTCGATATCAATTTCTTAGGGTGTGCGGACCCAGCCTGTAATAGACTGTTGACCGATGTCTCTTTTCGATATAGATTGGTTAGAATATAGCCATGGTTATCAATGTTCAGCCGAACATCTAAAAAGTCCATAACTGTTCTGCCCGCTTTGTATGTCAGCCTGATGTTACGTTCATTAGAGTTCAAGATGTCAATAAACTCATTTAGCTCCTGCATTGTGCCCTACCAAATAAACAGGACATCGTCAATATAGTGATGCCAAAATTGCACTTTATTACAGTACTTAACTGGATCAGTGAGGAAGATCTGCCTTTCACACAGCCACAGGAACAAACCCCCATACGAGGCGCACACGCCGCCCCATGGCTGTTCCCTGGAGCTGTAGGTAGAGTGTCCCCTTAAAGATGAAAAAATTATGATGCAACACAAAGTCAGGTAGCTCAACAATTAGGTCCCCAAACTCACCTTTCCATTTGGATGTAGATATGAAGAAGCAAACAGCCTCCAGGCCATCACGATGTCTGATGGAGGTGTAAAGCGATACGTCACAGGTGACGAGCACCATATCTGTTTCCAAATGGATACCATCCAATTTCCTCAGTAACTCCCCAGTGTCCTTTAAATATGATGGAAGATTACTTACCAGGGAACTCAAAACATAATCGATCAATTTACAGATGGGTATGCACATACCATCAGTACCCGAAACAATTGGGCGACCCGGTGGATTTTTCTTATTCTTATGGATTTTGGGCAATAAACATGCCCCTGTAAATTGCAGTAGTGTGCCAATCATTGACACTATGTAACCTCAATCATCTTTACTAATAGTGCACCTGCGGGTGACTGTATTATAGTTCAGATACCACAAGTCCCTTAGTTGCCGCTAGCAACAACTAGTAGCTACTAATTAAATTGGTCTCACTGTTATTGATATTTTTAGATACATTTTTTTCTTTTTCACTTTTCAGTTTTAAACAAGAACTAATAAAGATTAGAGATGAGCGAACACCTGGAAGTTCAGGTTCGGGAAGTTCGGCCGAACTTCCTGAAAATGTTCGGGTTCGGGATCCGAACTCGACCGAACTTTATCCCGAACCCGAACCCCATTGAAGTCAATGGGGACCCGAACTTTAGGCACTAAAAAGGCTGTAAAATAGTCCAGGAACGGGCTAGAGCGCTGCCAAATGTAGCAAAATGTAGGTAAATCCCTGCAAACAAATGTGGACAGGGAAATTAATTAAAATAAATTAAATAAATAAAATTTAACCAATATCAATTGAAGAGAGGTCCCACTGCAAGGAATCATGCGTCATATCACCCAACACTGGAGAAGGCCACTTTCAGTTATTTCGGACCCAGCACCCAGACAGAGGAGAGAGGTCACACAGCAAGGAATCATGCGTCATATCACCCACCACTGGAGAAGGCCACTTTCAGTTATTTAGGCCAGGCACCCAGACCAAGGAGAGAGGTCCCACAGCAAGGAATCATGCGTCATATCACCTACCACTGGAGAAGACCACTTTCAGTTATTTCGGACCCAGCACCCAGACAGAGGAGAGAGGTCCCACAGCAAGGAATCATGCGTCATATCACCCACCACCGGAGAAGGCCACTTTCAGTTATTTCGGCCCCACCACCCAGACAGAGGAGAGGTTCATTCAACTTTGGGTTGCACCGCAAGATCATGGTAAAGTTAAAAAATGAGGATTCAATAAAGAAGTGCCCCGGAGTACAAGAATACATGGTTGAGGGGAGGCAGTTATAAATGTCTATTTTGCACAAGGGAGGGACAGGTCCTGTGGGATCCATGCCTGGTTCATTTTTATGAATGTCAACTTGTCCACGTTGGCTGTGGACAGGCGGCTGCGTTTGTCAGTAATGATGCCCCTGCCATGCTAAATACACGTTCAGACAAAACGCTGGCCGCAGGGCAGGCCAGCACCTCCAAGGCATAAAATGCTAACTCTGGCCACGTGGACAATTTGGAGACCCAGAAGTTGAATGGGGCCGAACCATCAGTCAGTACGTGGAGGGGTGTGCAGACATACTGTTCAACCATGTTAGTGAAATGCTGCCTCCTGCTAACACGTTCCGTATCAGGTGGTGGTGCAGTTAGCTGTGGCATGGAGACAAAACTTTTCCACATTTCTGCCATGCTAACCCGGCCCTCAGAGGAGCTGGCCATGACACAGCTACGTTTGCGACCTCTTGCTCCTCCTCTGCCTTCGCCTTGGGCTTCCACCTGTTCCCCTGTCACATTTGGGAATGCTCTCAGGAGCGCGTCTACCAACGTGCGCTTGTACTCGTGCATCTTCCTATCACGCTCAAGTGCAGGAAGTAAGGTAGGCACATTGTCTTTGTACCAGGGATCCAGCAGGGTGGCAACCCAGTAGTCCGCACACGTTAAAATGTGGGCAACTCTGCTGTCGTTGAGCAGGCACTGCAGCATGTAGTCGCTCATGTGTGCCAGGCTCCCCAGAGGTAAGGACAAGCTGTCCTCTGTGGGAGGCGTATCGTCATCGTCCTCCGTATCCCCCAGCCACGCACCAGTGAAGGGCCTGAGCAGTGTCGGCTGCCACCCCGCTGTGAACCTGCTTCATCCTCATCCTCCTCCACCTCCTCCTCATCCTCCTCGTCCTCCAGTAGTGGACCCTGGCTGGCCACATTTGTACCTGGCCTCTGCTGTTGCAAAAACCTCCCTCTGAGCCACTTCTAACAGACTGGCCTGAAAGTGCTAAAAATGACCCCTCATCCTCCTCTTCCTCCTCCTCCTGGGCCACCTCCTCTTCCATCATCACCCTAAGCATTTTCTAAAGGAGACATAGAAGTGGTATTGTAACGCTGATAACGGCGTCATCGCCACTAGCAATGTTGGTGAAGTACTCAAAACAGCGCAACAGGGCACACAGGTCTTGCATGGAGGCCCAATCATTGGTGGTGAAGTGGTGCTGTTCCGCAGTGCGACTGACGCGTGCTGCAGCTGAAACTCCACTATGGTCTGCTGCTGCTCGCACAGTCTCTCCAGCATGTGCAAGGTGGAGTTCCACCTGGTGGAGTGCGTCGCATATGAGGCGGTGAGCGGGAAGGCCAAAGTTCCGCTGTAGCGCAGACAGGCGAGCAGTGGCAGGATGTGAACGCCATGAAGCGCGCACAGACGGCTCTCACTTTATGTAGCAGCTCTGACATGTCGGGGTAGTTGTGAATGAACTTCTGCACCACCAAATTCAGCACATGCGCCAGGCAAGGGAGGTGCGTCAAACCGGCTAGTCCCAGAGCTGCGACGAGATTTCGCCCATTATCGCACACCACCAGGCCGGGCTTGAGGCCCACCAGCCGAAACCACTCGTCGGTCTGTTGTTCAATACCCGCGCCACAACATACTGTGGGACAGCCATGGACATCAGCTGTTTGAAGCTGTCTGTGATCCACCAGCCTGAATGACAGCATTTCAAAGGCCAGTAGTTTAGAAATGCTGGCATTCAGGCCCAGAGACTCGAGGGTGGCTAGTTGGGAATTTACGCTTTCTCTCCAAGGTTTGTGAGATGGAGAGCTGAACGCTGCCGTGTGACATGGTGGAGATGCTTGGTGACACAGGTGGTGTTGTCGGTGGCACATCCTCTGTTTGGTGGGGCGGCAGGTGCCAACATTCCCCCGAGGCGGAGGAAGAGGCCGAGGCAGCAGAAGAAGAAGGAGCAGGGGAGCCAGAGTGAGTTCCTTGCTTTTAAGGTGTTTACTCCACTGCAGTTCATGCTTTGCATGTAGATGCCTGGTCTTGCAGGTTGTGCTAAGGTTCAGAACGTTAATGCCTCGCTTCAGGCTCTGATGGCACAGCGTGCAAACCACTCGGGTCTTGTCGTCAGCATATTGTTTAAAGAAGTGCCATGCCAGGTAACTCCTTGAAGCTGCCTTTGGGGTGCTCGGTCCCTGGTGGTGGTGGCCAGTAGCAGGCGAACTCTCTTGGAGGCGGCTGTTCTGCTTTGCCCCCTGCTCCCTCTTTTGCTAGGCTTTTGGATCGGTCTCACCACTGCCTCTTCCTCTGAACTATAAAAGTCAGTGGCACGACCTTCATTCCATGTGGTGTCTAGGACCTCATCATCCCCTGCATCGTCATCCACACAGTCTTCCTCCCTGACCTCCTGTTCGGTCTGCACACTGCAGAAAGATGCAGCAGTTGGCAACTGTGTTTTGTCATCATCAGAGACGTGCGGACTCCGATGAGGTGGTATTCCCATGTCCTCATCATCAGGAAACATCAGTGGTTGTGCATCAGTGCATTCTATGTCTTCCACCACTGGGGAAGGGCTGAGGTGGATTCCCTTGGGAAACCCTGCCAGCAGAGTCTTCAAACAGCATAAGAGACTGCTGCATAACTTGAGTCTCAGACAGTTTCCCTGATATGCATGGGGTCGATGTGACAGACTGATGGGCTTGGTTTTCAGGTGCCACCTGTGCGCTTTCTGCAGAAGACTGGGTGGGAGATAATGTTGTGAACATGATGGATCCACTGTCGGCTACCCAATTGACTAGCGCCTGTACCTACTCAGGCCTTACCATCCTTAGAACGGCATTGGGCCCCACCAAATATCGCTGTAAATTCTGGCGGGTACTGGAACCTGAGGTAGTTGGTTCACTTGGACGTGTGGCTGTGGCAGAATGGCCATGTCCTCTCCCAGCACAAGAGGGTACACTAACACCACCACGACCGCGTCGGCGTCCCTTACTAGATGTTTTCCTCATTGTTACCGTTCACCAAGCATCACAATAAGAAAAAAATATTTGGCCCAATGTATTGATTTCAAATTCAGGCCTTTTTTACAGGCACCTAACACTATCTGCCTATTTATTTATGTAGCGTATTACACTAATCCAGGCACAGCAGTAACCTCTGATTTAGGGAATATCTCTTTTAGGGCTAGTATTTAGACCCTGGATGAAAGGTATCCTTTTATGGACAGATTTACAATTGGCCTGCAACAGCTCGAACACCAGATTCAGGGTATTGCTATTTTGGCAATTGAATTTCACCCCAGAACAAAATATATGTTTTGGCGGACACTATTATACTTTGCCAGCCACAGCTGAAGCCACTGATTTATGGTATTGCTATTTTGGCAATTGAATTTCACCACATAAAATAATCTATCCTTTGCCAGACAGCAGACAGTATTATACTTGGCTAGCCAAAGCTGGAACACCAGATTTAGGGGATTGGTATTTGGGCATTTGTATTTAACCCCTTAATAAAATATAGAAATTGCTATCCTGAGTTTTTAGGGGTGACAATTAGCACAGCCAAGCCCCTGATGTAGGATATAGCAAAAAAAAAAATAGTATTGATGGATTGATCGACTTGGTGGCAGCTTGTTCCGGTGCACCACAAGTCACAAAATGACCGCCCGATCACCCCAGAAAATAAGTGACAGAAAAATGCTCTGTGCAGCCTAAAAACCAGTGAGCAAGTAACTAGCAGAAGTTCAATCATTCACAGCTGTAGATCGATCAGTTCATTAGGTGCTGTTGCTGACTTTTCCCTGCCTAATCTCGCCCTCACAGAAGCTGCGTCCTCTCCCTACACTAATCAGAGCAGTGTGACGTGCGGCGCTACGTGACTCCAGCTTAAATAGAGGCTGGGTCACATGCTGCACTGGCTAATCACAGCCATGCCATTAGTAGGCATGGCTGTGATGGACTCTTAGAGCAGAAAGTAAACGCTAGCTGATTGGCTGCTGTGCAGCCCTTCAGAAAGCGGAAGTAATCGGCGAACACCGGACCCGAACCCGAACTTTTTGAAAATGTCGGGTTCGGGTCCGTATCTAATTCCAGGGTGTCCGTGACACAGACCCGAACCCGGACATTTTCAAAAAAGTTCGGGTTCGGGTCCAGTGTTCGATTCTCGAGCAGTTCGCTCAACACTATTCTATGCCACAAATGTTCTATACCAAAAATACATGTCACCAGTACATACTAAATGGTAAAACACTGGTTAACACTGACATGGAAAAGGACTTAGGAATTTTAGTGAACAGCAAACTAAACTGTAGAAACCAGTGTCAGGCAGCTGCTGCCAATAAGATGATGGGTCATATCAAAATGGGCATAGATGCCCATTATGAGCACATAGTTCTACCAATTTACAAATCACTAGTCAGACCACCATGGAGTATTGTGTACAGTTCAGGGCTTCTGTGAACAAGGCAGACATAGCAGAGCTGGAGACTGTTCAGAGAAGGGCAAGTAAAGTAATAACTGGAATTAGTGGACTATAGTACCCAGAAAGATTATCAAAATTAGGGTTATTCACTTTAGAAAAAGGCGACTAAGGGGCGATCTAAGAACTATATATAAATATATCAGAGGTCAGTACAGAGATCTCTCCCATCATCTATTTATCTCCAGGACTGTGACTGTGATGAGAGGACATCCTCTGCGTCTAGAGGAAAGAAGGTTTGTGCACAAACATAGAAGAGTACTCTTTACGGTAAGAGCAGTAAGACTATGGAACTCTCTGGCTGAGGAGGTGGTGATGGTGAATTCACAAAAAAGTTCAAGAGGAGCCTGGATGTATTTCTGGAGTGTAATAATATTACAGGTTGTAATTATTAGAGATGGTTTGTTGATCCAGGGAGTTATTCTGATTGCCTGATTGGAGTCTGGAAGGAATTGAGGCTAAAATGAGGAAAGTTGGCTACTACCTCACAGGGTTTTCCTCTGGATCAACTTGCAGGATAACAGGCTGAGCTAGATGGACAAATGTCTTTTTCAGCCTTATACGCTATGCTACTAAACTTCCGTATGTTACTATGTTACATAAACCAGAAGGTTGTGTTCAGTTTAACACAGTGGATATCTTCTCTGGATTTTGTAAGCCTTGATCAGATTTTTATAGCCCAGGAAGGGAAGTGAGGTTTTCTCAAACACTTTTTCAAATATTGCATAGAATCTGTTCTCCCTGAGATGGTGGAGTACATGTGAACAAGATGTCATGTAAATCACAATGGGGCGTTGCCGGATGCCGGGCAGAAAGGATGTGTAGTGTAGGAGCTCCATCTGGAACCCCGTAAAGCAGCACAAAGCAACACATTGTGGTGTGTTTTAGCACCCACTTTTTAAGCTCACTTGCTCCCTGCAGCACCCTCCGATGATGACGAGGGTAAGAAAAAGTGGAAGCGGCACCACAGAAAATGGCGCCCTTCTATCCACCAGCCGCAGGCCCTAAACAAGATGACGTCGGTCTCCACAGCACAGAAGCAGCAGCGTGCTCCTCTCCACACGATCTGGGCCCTCACCAGGGCCGGACTGGCCTACCGGGATACCGGGGAAAATTCCCGGTCGGCGGTACCCTGACTGCCGCACGGCCGGAGGAGGAGGCTGTCTCTGTCTCCTGTCTATCTCACACTCGCTGCAGTGTGTGTGTACAGTGTGCGACAGCGCTCTGCTCAACCTCCAACCCCCAGTACTTGCGGGCGGTGGCCGTCCTACTTACAGCCGCGCAGTGATACCCACTCTAGCTGGTGTTTGTTGTGGCTGTCTCAGTCACTGTGGCTGCAGGCGCTAGGGAGGGGCGGAGTCCCAGCAGTGAGTCGGATCCGGCGGACTCGGCGGCCGCGGAGGCACAGAGAGGTCAGGACAAGGGCTGTGTGATGAGGCAGGGGATGAAGTGCCGCGCGCTGCAGTGCCCTGCTGTCTGGTGTGAGGTGTGTGGTGGCCCCTGGCCCTGTCCCTGTGTTACACTGGGCTGGCCCCTGCTCCAGCCCTGGCCTGAACTGAAGAATTATTTTCTCTACCAATTCAATTAAACAAGTAAGTGACTGTGGCTGGCTGCCTTGAGGATTTCATTCTGCCTGAGTACCTCACAGCATAAGGCAGCCTCCTGCTGCTCCTGCATACATGTGCAAATGACACACTGTTATGGGGGATTCATCTGTGGATGATGTGCTGTTATGGAGATTGGTGGAGGACGAAGACACTGCTATAGGGGATCTGTGGATGACACACTGTTATGGGGGTACTTCTACATCTGCGGCTTGGCTATCCGGCCTATCCGGGCTGTTCACCATGGGTCCACCATGCCGCAAGTACCCGTGCACTGCCGTGCTGCCGCTCTGTCCCCATTGACTATAATAGGGGCAGGGGATGGAGCTATGGCGCAGCACAGCAGTGCATGGCAGAGATCGGCGGACTAAAAGTACTGCATGTACGACTCTTTAGTCCAATGATCTCTGCCGTGCTGCATCATAGCTCCATCCCTGCCCCTATTATAGTCATGTGGGGACAGAGCGAAAGCACGGCAGTGCACGGGTACTTGCGGCATGGTGGACCTGGCGGGTGAACAGCCCAGATAGGCCGGATAGCCATGCCGCAGGTGTGAAAGTACCCCCATAACAGTGTGACATCCACAGATCCCCCATAACAGTGTGTCATCCACATGTCCCTCATAACAGTGTCATCAAAGATCCCCCATAACAGTAACGTCCACAGATCCCCCATAACAGTGTCATCCACAGATCCCCCATAAGTGTGTCATCCACATGTCCCTCATAACAGTGTCATCCAAATATCCCCCATAACAGTAACGTCCACAGATCCCCCATAACAGTGTCATCCACAGATCCCCCATAAGTGTGTCATCCGCAGATCCCCCAAAACAGTGTGTCATCCACAGATCCCCATAACAGTGTGTCATCCACAGGTCCCCCATAACAGCGTGTCCTCCACAGAAGACCTATAACAGTGTCATCCACAGATCCCCCATAAGAGTGTGTCATCCACAGATCCCCCATAAGAGTGTGTCATCCACAGATCCCCCATAACAGTGTGTCATCCACAGATCCCCCATAACAGTGTGTCATCCACAGATCCCCCATAACAGTGTGTCATCCACAGATCCCCATAGCAGTGTGTTATCCACAGATCCCCATAGCAGTGTGTCATCCACAGATCCCCCATAACAGTGTGTCATCCACAGATCCCCATAACAGTGTGTCACCCACAGATCCCCATAGCAGTGTGTCATCCACAGATCCCCATAGCAGTGTGTCATCCACAGATCCCCCATAACAGTGTGTCATCCACAGATCCCCATAACAGTGTGTCATCCACAGATCCCCATAGCAGTGTGCCTGCCCTGCGCACTGAGGACAGATTGAAAGGAGGGGAAGATCCGTGGAAGCAAGCAGAGGACAGCACAGCAGAAGATGGAATAGCTTCTTTTGTAAGTAAATTATTTTATTATAAATGTATCCCTGCATACCGCAATACTCTCGTATTTTGAATTTATATATACTTATTTCGTTTTTTCAGTTGTATGAATTTAAGTGGGGAAAATTATTAGTGCCCCCCATTTTGACTGTGGTATCTTATGTGCCTCCCATATATTGTTCCTAGAGTTGCCACTGCGCAGAGGCCAAGTCACGGCAACGCTAGGGTAAGGCCCGACCTGTGTGTGTGTATATAATTATATATATATATATACACACATACATACCTGCCTTCGCGGCGTGTGTGTTTGAGAGCTGGTATGCAACTTTTCCAGGGCTGGTTTTATCCCCAGTCCGGCCCTGGCCCTCACTCTCCTCAATCAGCGGCTTCTGGAAGTCTAAATAATCCAAGCCCATCTACCCTGCATGACAGGAGCAGGCATTTAAGGGTGAGTGAATCGTCTCCTCACAAGTCCCCAGTGTGACAGGCTCTCCAGCTTCTCATATAGAAGCCAACATTTCTGTGCCCATAATGCAGGACATGCTTATGGATCTGAAAAGATCAATACACAGTGACTTTAAAGAAACTATATCTGTCATACATGCGGACATAGTCTCCATAGGTGAAAGAACCGCACACCTTGAAGCAAAAATGGAGGAATTTGTCTCTGCTCATAATTCATTAGTTGATGGGCATAACACAGTTGAAAATGAGCTGACCACCATCAAATTGAAAATAGCTGACTTAGAAGACCGTTCCAGAAGGAATAATATTCGCTTTAGGAACATTCCTGAGAACATAATGGACGTCCAACTACAAGATTTTATCACTGATGTAATTGTGGCATATCTCCCAGATACTCCCAACTCAGATTTGATTATTGATAGAGCTCAACATGTGCCCAAACCTAAGTCTCTTCCATCAGTGATGCCCAGAGACGTTCTAGCCAGGATCCATTTTTTTCACCTTAAAGAAGCTTTAATTAGAGCATCCCAAAAAGGCAGCAATACAAGTC
Source organism: Bufotes viridis (assembly GCA_033119425.1). Taxonomy (NCBI): domain Eukaryota; kingdom Metazoa; phylum Chordata; class Amphibia; order Anura; family Bufonidae; genus Bufotes; species Bufotes viridis. The sequence continues at coordinate 98,001,752 of CM065597.1, read as the reverse complement.
CTGAGAGATTTCCAAATATACTACTCTTCACAGACCTTTCTTCAGCCACTCTTTCCAGTAGGAGGGAATTCCAAGCTTATACTAAAGCCTTACGTGATAACAATATCCCCTACAAATGGGGGTATCCTGTAAAATTGATTGTGAGGTACCAGAACTCTTCACATGTAATGAATACTCCTCAGGACCTAGCTGAAGCTTGTTCCAAGTGTAATGTGTCTCTACCACAAGATGGCGGTAAAGGATCTCCTAAAGTGACGTCTCCAAGCATCTCTCCACCGAGAAAGAAGCAGTCTCCACTAACTCAGGAATGTTTCAAAGTCGGGTGACTGACTGTCCTTTATTATGCTATAAATAACAACACCCCTAACGTATATATGGGGTTCCATGCTCTTTATTTGAGTTCGTATACTTCTCTACTTGTTCTCCTTCCCTGATCCACATTGTCTTACTCCGCCTCTCCATAGTGTTTATATTGCTTGATATTTTAATCTTGCCCACCTAGGGCTGAGAAAGTTCCATAATGTTCTCTTTGTTTTTGCAGTTTGGTTTCTGTTTTATATTTTCCTTTCAGGCTACTTTCGAGGTTACATTACCCAAATTTAAAGTAATCTTGACCTTCACACAAAAAAGTCTACTTCTATGCTTTATTTCCAGTACTCTCGCAGATATGGTAAACAAATGTATTCAGTTGTTATGTGTTATGCTTCAAATGAGTGGGGTATGAGACTCAATTTTGAGCTGAATAAACAATGGTTATTATGGGGTTAAAAATCTTGTCTGCAAATGACAAAGGACTCAATAGTCCCTTTAAACGTTCTAACTTCTGGTCCGAAACAACGAAGCAAAAATGCGACATTATATGAGTTGAGGAAGTGCCCCCTGAGATATGTGGGCCGCTGGCCTGGGTATACTACATATATATATATATATATATATATATATATATTTGTGGTCAGGGCTACGGACACGAAAGCCGAAGAGCCCTAGTGGGCTAAACACCGAGACCCACCGTAACTGCAAGACGCATCTTACCTAACTAAATGGCTAGTGGTGTGCCGGTAGCCATGTCCGTGGAGTAGGCCTATAAAAGGGGGCATACCCTGTAGAAGTGAAAATAGAAAGGGAGGGAGGGTGGGGCAACTGAGAAAATGCCCGCCCCTAGGTGGGGCTGTGCCTGGTTTAAGTAGAGCCTCCGCCCCTCCCACAAATGCAGTCTAAACAGACTGCCAAACTTGTGGTCAGGGCTACGGACACGAAAGCCGAAGAGCCCTAGTGGGCTAAACACCGAGACCCACCGTAACTGCAAGACGCATCTTACCTAACTAAATGGCTAGTGGTGTGCCGGTAGCCATGTCCGTGGAGTAGGCCTATAAAGGGGGCAAAAACCAGCCATGTAGGGTGAAAAAGAGACTTGAATGGCCTGTGCAAAGAAACCCCTGATCCAAACTGCGAAGCAATATCTCCCACGAGTTCGGATACATAAGTCAACCATAATGACGCCTGCATCCGTCCTGTGGGTAGAGCCAGGACAGAATGCTGAATGTCGCAGATACTGCCCCAATGCACGAGGGAGGAACTGGAAACGCTTCAGAAGGAAGCGTGGACGGTACTAACTAAACCTGAAGACTTGGTTGTGGTTCGAGCACTGACAAAATCCCCTAGCCTTATGAGACTGGAGAACTGAGAGCCTAACTGTCTAGACTATGGAAAGAAGGGCCCGAAGAGATACCATGTAGGCCAGGAAAGGATGTAAAGCAATAAGCTAACAACGTAGTATATGGAATCCTGTCGATGCCCTCACGTGAGTGAAGGAGTGCGGTGCGATAAGCTGCTGGCGATTTAGTTCGCAGACCTAGCTGATTGAAAACGTAACCGGCATGGAAATACAAATGACAAATATGAGGGTAAACAAGAAAATAAACTAAAAAGTGGCCTGAAGAAAGTACAGGCGGGATTACATCACGGGCCTGACCGATGTGATAGGCGATACTTAAAATAACTATATTTCCTGAAAAAACCTGACAGGCGAATATCGTGAACACGAGACCAGACCAACGTGGCGGTGACACCTAATGGCGAGTGTCATTCGGTACGAGAACCTGAAGGTGGCGATGACACCCATGACTTGAACTCTGGAAATTAAAGTCTGGTCCTGGGGGAGCATAGCCAGACAGGTGATCTGTCGACCAGGCAGGAGTTCGTGAGCTGGCCACATTGATTATTGAACGTGAAGAAAAACATAAGCGGGCAACCAACTATGGTGATTGAAAACTTAGGATGAAGAATGGAGAGTAAGCATAACCGACTATCCGGTGAAGGTAGCCGTGCAGCAAAAGATTCTCCAGCCGAGGGAGCAGTGCAGTAAAGCGAGTGCCCGTCAGAGGGAGCAAAGCGACGGTGGAACCAGCAGGGAGAGTGGTGCCATAAGAGGAGAGTCTGGAGAAAGCTAGGTGGTGATAAGGAGAGACCAGCCAAGGAAATGACGACTGAAGCAGAACAAAATGGTGAATAATAAATGATGTTTGCCGAGGGGACTAAAAGAACAGGAGGGCGCAATGCAAGGACTGCCTGGGGGAGGAGCCGCACAGCGATACCGCCTGTGGCATGCAGAACGAATGCATATGTACATATGATACCTGAACCGGCAGACCGCAGGAAGTTATAACTATGACAAATGGCCTTGATAATATGCGTACTAATTGAAACCGAGGGTCTAGCCTGAATACCTGACAGGCTAATGTTACTAAAAAGTCGCCTGACCCGCATGGCAGGTGACCCTTGCCAGGCTGAGCTCCGTTGTGGAAGAGTACACCTGGGGAAGCGTGGCAGACAATGGATGCACCACCGACAGACTTTGGAAAAGTGGCCTGCGCCCGGATGAACAAAGAAGCAGATATGGGTGTGCGACATATGGGACAAATCAACCTGGATTCACGGAAGTTCAACCCACCGGGTAAATCGCCAGGCAGGGCGAAAAACAGTCGTCGGTCCCCCGAAACCATGGGGTCGAAGCAGTCATGGTGCCCCCGAAGCCATGGGGCTGAAGCGGTCATGGTGCCCCCAAAGCCATGGGGCCGAAGTGGTCATGGTGCCCCCGAAGCCATGGGGCCGAAGTGGTCATCGTGCCCCCGAAGCCATGAGGGCAAGTGGTCATCGTGCCCCCGAAGCCATGGGGCTGAAGTGGTCATGGTGCCCCTGAAGCCAATGGGCGAGCGGTCATGGTGCCCCGAAGCCATGGGGCCGAAGCGGTCATGGTGCCCCAAGCCATGGGGCCGAAGTGGTCATGGTGCCCCCGAAGCCATGGGGCCGAAGTGGTCATGGTGCCCCCGAAGCCATGGGGCCGAAGTGGTCATGGTGCCCCCGAAGCCATGGGGCCGAAGTGGTCATCGTGCCCCCGAAGCCATGGGGCCGAAGTGGTCATCGTGCCCCCGAAGCCATGGGCCGAAGCGGTCATGGTGCCCCCGAAGCCATGGGGCCGAAGCGGTCATGGTGCCCCCGAAGCCATGGGGCCGAAGTGGTCATGGTGCCGCCGAAGCCATGGGGCCGAAGTGGTCATGGTGCCCCCGAAGCCATGGAGCCGAAGCGGTCATCGTGCCCCCGAAGCCATGGAGCCGAAGCGGTCATCGAGCCCCCGAAGCCATGGAGCCGAAGCGGTCATCGTGCCCCGAAGCCATGGAGCGGGCGGTCATCGAGCCCCGAAGCCATGGAGCCGAGCGGTCATCGCGCCCCGAAGCCATGGAGCCAGGCGGTCATCGTGCTCCCGAAGCCATGGAGCCGAGCGGTCATCGTGCCCCGAAGCCATGGGCGAAGCAGTCATCTTGCCCCGAAGCCATGGAGCAGGCGGTCATCGTGCTCCCGAAGCCATGGAGCCGAAGCAGTCGCCGTGCCCCGAAGACATGGAGCCGAGCGGTCATCGTGCCCGCAGCCATGGAGCCGAAGCAGTCATCTTGCCCCGGAGACATGGAGCCGAAGCGGTCATCGTGCCCTGAAGTCATGGAGCCGAAGCAGTCATCCTTGCCCCGAAGCCATGGAGCCGAAGCGGTCATCGTGCTCCCGAAGCCATGGAGCCGAGGCAGTCATCTTGCCCCGAAGCCATGGAGCCGAGCGGTCATCGTGCTCCCGAGCCATGGGCGAAGCAGTCATCGTGCCCCAGGCGATGGGGCCGGAGCAGTCATTGTGCCCCGGGCCATAACAATCATCGTGCCCGGAGCCATAGCAGTCATCGAGGCCTCCGAGCCATAGAGCCGAAGCAGTCATCGTGCCCCCGAAGCCATGGAGCCGAAGCAGTTGTTGTGCCCCAGAGCCATAACAGTCATCGTGCCCCGAAACCATAGCAGTCATTGTGCCCCCGAAGCCATGGGGCCGAAGTAGTCATCGTGCCCGAGCCATGGAGCCGAAGCAGTCATCGTGCCCCTGAAGCCATGGGCCGAAGCAGTCATCGTGCCCTGAAGCCATGGAGCCGAAGCAGTCATCGTGCCCCAAAGCCATGGAGCGAAGCAGTCATCGTGACCCTGAAGCCATGGAGCCGAAGCAGTCGTTGTGCCCCCGGTGCCGAAGCAGTCGTTGTGCCCCCGGAGCCATGGAGCGAAACAGTCATCGTGCCCCCGAAACCATAGCAATCATTGTGCCCCGAAGCCATGGAGCCGAAGCAGTCATCGTGCCCCTGAAGCCATGGGGTCGGAAGCAGTCATCGTGCCCCTGAAGCCATGGGGCCGAGAAGCAGTCATCATGCCCCTGAAGCCATGGGGCCGAAGCAGTCGTTGTGCCCCGGGCAGAAACAGTCATCGTGGCCCCGAAACCACTAGCAATCATTGTGCCCTGAAGCCATGGAGCCAGAAGCAGTCATCGTGCCCCTGAAGCCATGGAGCCGTAGCAGTCGTCGTTCCCCAAAGCCATGTGGCCGGAGCACTATCATGCCCCCGAAGCCATGGGGCCGGAGCAGTCAGCAAGCCCTCAAAGCCATGGGGCCGAAACAGTCAGCGAGCCTCGAAGCCATGGGGCCGAAGCAGTCAGGGGCCCCCAAGCCATGAAGCAAAAGCGAACATGGGGCCCCCAAATCCTAAGGCCAAGTAATCATAGGGCCCCCACAGCCATGAGGCCAAAGCAAACATGGGCCCCGAGCAATGAGGCCACAGAAATCGCGAGGACCTCAAGTCATGAGGCCAAGCAGCCATGGGGCCCACAAGGCATGCGGCCATGCAGACATGCGGACCCTAGCCGCCATGAGCCCACGGCAATGCGTGGGACCCCAGAGCCATGAGACCAAAGCAGTCATGAGGTCCCCAAGCCGTGCGACCAAGGTAGTCCTCGGGACCCCGATGCCAGGGCCAGGCGGTCATCATGCCCCCGACACCATGGGAGTCGAAACGGTCATGGAATCCCTACTCCTGAGGCCAGCCGTTATGGGGCCTCCGCGGCCATGAGGCCAAAGCAATCATGGGTCGCCACTGCCTGGCGGCCCAAGCAATTAAGGGCGCCTTGCGGGCAAAGCAATCAAGGGGCCCTGCGGCCATGAGGCCGTCCGAGATGTGCGTGATGAGTAAAGGTAAGTAAGAGTGAGCCCAACATGATGGAAAAGCAACTACTAGGATGATTGGGACGTCTAAAGTAGCCTGGAAAGGAACGAGACTACTGACAGGTATGGACATTAGTAATCCGAACAACGGGCATACGCATAAAACTAAAACCAGCCATATAACTTAAAAATGCAAACGTGGAATATGAAACTGAGAAGAGAGCTACAACCAAAACCTGATGCATTGCGATTTGCGAAGTCCCTTGTCGCGACAAAGAACTGAAAAACTTGAAAGAAACAGTAGTGAGTCGGAAGCTCAAACCCTAATGACCCACTGGCCCCAGCTGAGAGGCTGTTTATTGAACTGGGGCAGTGGTAACAATCTTAGTGAATACAAACCAGAAGTAAAGGGGAGCAGACAGTTTTTTTTTTTTTTTTTTTTTTTTTTGCTTGCAACTAGAGCAAAGACCCACTTGATGTATACGCACAGAAAAACCAGATGTAAAGGAAATGACCATTGATGCCCGTCATGTTTGACGGGAGAGTGGCACCGGAGCCGCCAGCTGCCTCAGTGTGACAATCGAATAAAACAACCGTGACGTAAAAACTGACGGGAGAATGTGGCTAGAATGGGAGCATGGTGTGCCAGCAAATGGGTGAACTGTGGACCTGGAATGAGTAAAACCTAAAAACATGGTATAACCAAAATGCAGACATGAATGTGAGCGGAGTAAGATAGCGTCGCGACAGCGAACGCATGGACGCAGTTCTAGCAGGGAATGGAGTGTAGTACTAGATGTAACAGCAAACGGGGGAACTCAGCTAGAGGGTGAAAGGAGTATTAACTTGCTGTAACAGCAGACGTGAGATGTGGCCGTGGATGGGCGGGAACATTGAGACGTAAGCGTGAAAGTGAAACCCGGAGTCACAGCGGTAGTGTGAACCCCAACTCTGGCAATAGGCCAAACGTAAAATTTGGTATGACCGCAGCCTGCAGTGAACGAGGCATAAACAAACTGTAACGGTGACATGAACGCGCTTATGCAATGGGCCTAAGCAACAGTGGACGTGTAACACCAGTCTGAGTGTAGTGCAAGCAAACATATGAAAGCAAAAGCGGTATGAATGCAAAAACAGGATGACAGAAAAATAAATTAATGCACAGGGAATAAGACAGATTTACCCACTGTTGTGACCATGCGTGGAGCGTAAACGTGATGCGAGAGCGGACGAGAGCACCGCTCAGAAATGAGCATGTTGAAAGAGCAGACATGAGAAGGCAGCGTCTCAATTGACAGGGCAAAACCTGGCGTAAAGAGTTGAAGCATGCACGCAGCCCTGATTGCGGGGAGGGGCGGGTCACATGGGAAGTATATGCTATAGCAAGAGCCGTAACAAGCAACAGCTGCATCCAATCTCCATCACATGCAGCCCAGGTAAACCTTCCCTACCGCACGCAGGCTGAAGTAACTTTTAAAGCGAAACAACGTGAATGTAAAACACATGAGATAGAAGGGGAACTAAATCAGATTACCTAAACAAACAAAGTGAAAGGAATTGTTTAACTCCGACAAAACAAACCTAAGAAGCTGAGGCAGACGATTTTGAGGCGATGCCTCCCGCTCGCAAGAAAGGTCAGATTCCAGCCGGCCGGAGCGACGGACACGGCTCAATTAACTTACATACATGGCGCACGCGTCCCTACGGTAGCCACGGGCAGAAGAAAAGCTCCATTCCAGGTCCATACTGTAGCGAAAGAAACTTCCTAGCAGAGGAAAGTGCACCCTGCTGACACACCAGCATCCCCTGTGCAACTGAGAAAACGCCCGCCCTAGGTGGGGCTGTGCCTGGTTTAAGTAGAGCCTCCGCCCCTCCCACAAATGCAGTCTAAACAGACTGCCAAACATAGATATACCAAGTCAGATATGAGGCAGCACTCCGATGCATAAGGTGGTGACCCAAAATTTATTCCAAAGCTACGTTTCTGCCTTCTCAATGAGGCCTTTGTCAAGCTTGACAAAGGCCTCATTGAGAAGGCAGAAACGTAGCTTTGGAATAAATTTTGGGTCACCACCTTATGCATCGGAGTGCTGCCTCATATCTGACTTGGTATATTTGGGGAAGATTGTCCGTTTTCCTGAGAAGTTGCACCCGCCAATACTTGAACAGTGCTGCTATTTTCTGGAGTATTTTATATATATATATATATATATATATATATATACAGTCATGTGAAAAAATTAGGACACCCTTTGAAAGCATGTGGTTTTTTGTAACATTTTTAATAAATGGTTATTTCATCTCCGTTTCAACAATACAGAGAGATTAAAGTAATCCGACTAAACAAAGAAAACTGAAGAAAAGTCTTTTCAAGATCTTCTGTAAATGTCATTCTACAAAAATGCCTATTCTAACTGAGGAAAAAGATAGGACACCCTTGCCCCTAATAGCGAGTGTTACCTCCTTTGGCTGAAATAACTGCAGTGAGACGGTTCTTGTAGCCATCTACCAGTCTTCGACATCGGTCTGAGGAAATTTTACCCCACTCCTCAATGCAGAACTTTTTCAGCTGTGAGATGTTTGAGGGGTTTCTTGCACGTACAGCCCTTTTCAAGTCACCCCACAGCATCTCAATGGGATTCAAATCTGGACTTTGACTTGGCCATTCCAGGACTCTCCATTTCTTCTTTTTCAGCCAATCTTTGGTTGATTTACTAGTATGTTTTGGGTCATTGTCATGTTGCATGGTCCAGTTCCGCTTCAGCTTTAATTTTCTAACTGATGGTCTCACATGTTCTTCAAGCACCTTCTGATACACAGTAGAATTCATCGTGGATTCTATGATGGTGAGCTGACCAGGTCCTGCTGCAGCAAAGCAGCCCCAAACCATGACACTTCCACCTCCATGCTTCACAGTTGGTATGAGGTTCTTTTCTTGGAATGCTGTGTTTGGTTTACGCCAAACATGTCCTCTGCTGTTGTGTCCAAATAATTCAATTTTGGACTCATCTGTCCAAAGAACATTATTCCAGAAGTCCTGGTCTTTGTCAACTTTATCTCTGGCAAATGTCAGTCTGGCCTCGATGTTTCTCTTGAAAGCAAAGGTTTCCTCCTTGCACACCTCCCATGCAAGTTAAACTTGTACAGTCTCTTTCTGATTGTAGAGGCATGTACTTCTACATCAACAGTAGCCAGAGCCTGCTGTAGTTCTCGAGATGACACTTTAGGGTTTTTGGAGACCTCTTTTAGCATCTTGCGGTCTGCTCTTGGGGTGAACTTGCTGGGGCGACTCAGTCCTGGGCATGTTGGCAGTTGTTTTGAAAGCCCTCCACTTGTAGACTATCTTCCGGACAGTGGAATGGCTGATTTCAAAATCTTTGGAGATCTTTTTAAATCCCTTCCCAGACTCATAGGCTGCTACAATCTTTTTCTGAAGTCCTCTGACAGCTCTTTGTTCTCACCATGGTGCTCACTCACTTCAACAGTCAGGAGCACACCAAACTAAATGTCTGAGGTTTAAATAGGGCAAGCCTCATTCAACATGCAGAGTAACGATCTACTAATTATGTGCACCTGGTGTGATATACCTGTGTGAGATCTGAGCCAATTTAAGAGGGAATACATGTGAGGGTGTCCTATCTTTTTCCTCAGTTAGAATAGGCATTTTTGTAGAATGACATTTACAGAAGATCTTGAAAAGACTTTTCTTCAGTTTTCTTTGTTTAGTTGGATTACTTTAACCCCTTAAGGACAGGGGTTTTGGGATTTTGCGTTTTTGTTTTGCGTCCCTGCCTTCCAAAAAGCCATAACATTTTTATATTTCCGCTCACATAGCCATATGACGGCTTATTTTTTGCGGGACAAGTTGTACTTTTTAACGCTACCATTTATTTTTGCATGTGATGTAGTGGGAAACGGGAAAAAAATTCCAAATGGGGTGAAATTGCAAAAAAAAAGCAATTTCACCACAGTTTTACGGGTTTTTAAATTACAACGTTCGATTTGCGATAAAACTGACTGGTTAATTTTATTCTTCAGGTCAGTACGAATCCGGCAATACCTAATATGTATAGTTTTTCTTGCGTTTTGATAGTGAAAAAAATTAAAAGTGGGAATTTTTTTATTTTATTTTTTGTCGCCATGTTTTGACCCCCTATAACTTTTTGTAATTATGCGTATGGAGCAGTGTAGGGGCTCATTTTTTGCGTGGGCAATCTGAACTTTTAATTGATACCATTATGGGGTGCGTATGATGTTTTGATCACTTTTTATTCATTTTTTTTTAGGAAATGAAGCGTCCAAAAATGGCGAATTAGCCATTTGGACGCTTTCTTTCCGTTTTTATGTTTACCGTATGGTGAATATTTTTTAATATTATTATAGTATGGGCGTTTTCGCACATTGCGACACCCATTATGTGTAATTTTTTTATTTTTTTATTTATTTTATTTTCATTTTGGGGAAAGGGGGTGATTTGAATTTTTATATTTTTTTATTTAATTTTTATTTTTTAAACTTTTTTTTTTTTTTACCATTTTCTTATAGTTCCCATAGGGAACTATAAGATGCAATCATCAGATTGTTATTTCATATATTCCAATGCAATAGCATTGGAATATATGAGAAAATCAGATATTTCCTATGGAGCCTATTACAGTCATAGGCTCCATAGGAATACTGTAGTAGTACCCTAGGTTTCATTCACAGAAACCTAGGGTACTACATGTATGCCCGGCTCCCTGTGCCATCAGGGAGCCGAGCAAAACCGAAAGTGAAACTTCGGTTTGTGCTGATCAGATGCCGTGGTCAGGATTGACCACGGCATCTGAGGTTAAATGTCCGCGATCGGCATCGCTGCCGGTCGCGGACATGAGCTGCGGGTGTCAGCTTGATGAATCAAGCTTTACCCGCAGCTGGGCGCCCGCTCCGTGCGGGAGCGGGCGCCATCTTTAAGTGCGGACGCAGGGCGTACATGTACGCCCTTCGTCCTTAAGAGGTTAATCTCTCTGTATTGTTGAAACGGAGATGAAATAACCATTTATTAAAAATGTTTACAAAAATCACATGCTTTCAAAGGGTGTCCTAATTTTTCACATGACTGTATATATATATATATATATATATATATATATCCATATATATACATACATATAAATATATATATATGTGTGTATAGGGGAGGCATGCATGTGTATGGATGGGCCTCAGGCATCCATACAGATGTATGCTCCCAGAAAGTGCGTATGGATATATATGTATATGTGTATACGCGTGTGGATGTGCCCCAAGCATCCATACGCGTGTATACTCCCCCAAATATCTATTTAATGTATACATGTATATGGATGTGCCCCAAGCATCCATATGCATGTATATTATATACATATCTGCCCCCTGATTCACCTGAAATCAGAGGTATCAGTGTGAATGTGCCCCAAGCATTCACACAGATACCATCTGGTTAATTGCATCAGGGTGACCGGACAAAAGTCCGGTCATCCTGTATGCTTCAAAGAACTCCGATTCAATAGAATCGGAGTCCTTTGTAGTAATTACCTCCAGCGCTGCTGGAGATAATTATGCATGATAGGAAGAGGGGAGAAACCTCCTCCTCCTATTATGCACATTCCGGCAGCGCGATTACTATCGCGCTGCCCGGAATGCAATGTGGTACAGGAAGGAGATCAAAGGCTTCTCCCGCCTGTTGGCAAGTTGTGCGGCCCTGCTGTGCGTCATATCACCACGCCGGCCCACGTGTCCCTGCAGGTGGCACGCGTGCCACAGCACGGCCGGTCCGGGAGTGCGGGCTGCTGGATATAAATATCCGGCAGCACGACACTGGGGGAGAAGGAGCCTGCCGCCCGGACCAGTAGGACCTCCTCCTAGAGACAAGCAACCCCTGGACAACGAGCGGAATAAGTATCTGATACCACTACCCCACCAACGATCTACCTGTTAACCCCTGCCTACTCAACCCCTACTTGCTATCTATTAACCCCTGCCTACTCAACCCCTACTTGCCCATATTATCTATTAACCCCTGCCTACTCAACCCCTACTTGCCCATATTATCTATTAACCCCTGCCTACTCAACCCCTACTTGCCCATATTCACCCCTGAACCCCTGCCTACTCTACCCCTACTTGCCCATATTCACCCCTGCCTACTCTATCTATTAACCCCTACCTGCCCCTACTCCCCTACCACTATCCCACCAACGCTTTACCCCTGAACCACCTACCCCTGCTGCCCTTCAGGAGCATCCCTGCTCCCTTTTATTCCTTTAACCTCTGCCGTACCCCTATAACCCTGTGTCTGTGGCCTGCATACCCACTGCAGCGCCACAGTTAACCTTTGTTGCTCCTTTATAGATAGTGTAGAACCAGGAGGGGTGGGTTGCTACTGTGTGTGTGTATGTATAAAATAGTTTGCGGGTGGAACTTGGGATTGTGTTAGCATAGATAGGATCTTATTGCTGTATTGTTGTAGTGTGATTTTTATATATTCGCTGTTAGCTGTTATAAATATATATAGCTACCCCCATTGATTTAGCTATATATATTTATAAGCCATTAGTAGACTGTGACGAGTAAAGTATTAATAAATACCTTTCTATTTAAAGTACTGTGTGTAGTCTTTTGTTACAGTAGTAGCCAGAGCAATAGCCGCAGGTAGTTCCGTATAGAGTGAGGTAATAAACATTATATGTTTTATTGGTATAGATAGGCGGAGGCGTCACTAGACAACTCACTCCTATTTATGAATGTTAATTTGTGATATTTGCATAAATATTAATAAGTAATATTCCCCTTCAACATTGAATATCACTAATTAATATTCCCCTTTAACATTGGCGAGCCAGGCCCACTGCTAGGAATTTGTGTCCGTTTTTTGCTCTGGTGAAAAAAAAAAGTCGCTCATTTTGTGAATTAGTCAGGCAGGAGAGACGCGGTCAGTTGTTTCTGAGATTCCAGGGCCTGATAATTCATACAGAACGCGATTTTCCAGTCAGAGCTGGGCACGGGCCAAAATCTACAGCAGAGAATTTAAATCTTTCTGATTTTTGTATTAAGTAGTTTGGTGATTCCCTTACTCACCTACTGAACACCGAAGAGAAGTCATCATACATCACTGAAGAGAGGAACATCATACTTGGAGCTGAAAAGAAGTCGTCTGGCTGGACGGGAGAAGGCGTACCGGATATTGAAGGACCTCCTCTACACAGCAACATAGGACAACAAAGAATGGCACCAAAGAAGATGACCTCTCGTCAAAAAGTGAGTATGGACTTCTCAACACTACAACACCTCAGTAAACGTAGCATGTTAAATCCCATCATCCCCACCACTTACAAATCCACTGAGCTGCTATGGTCCACTTTATTGGACCAGGCATACGCTCATGATAAAATCTGTATCAATAAGAGTATTTTCAAGAAAACCAAAAAGCGGCTCCAAATGTTAGCCAAATTGGTTCTCACCTTTGAGGATACCATTTGGAATCCAGAACATCTTGAAAAAGTCACCAACACTACAAGGGCAGAGGAAGTTTCCAACACAACTACAAGAAAAGGCCCAGTGTACAGTCCAGAGGGGCAGAGAGGTTTGCGTGTTAGAGTCTAGACTCTCGGACAAGGAGAGTCTCTACTCTGACATGGACAGAGAGCTGCTCAGACTGTACACTGAGATAAATCAGTTTAGGAACAATGCAATATCTACGGATACCATGATGGTTCAACTTTGAGAGGACCTGACTGCAAAAACGCAAACCATAGCGGATTTGCAGCAGGTCATTTCTAACCTGTCTGGGCCTGGTGCTAACAGCATGATACCCACGAAACAGGTTTGTGTTTCGGGAATGGCACAGGGGGAAACAGCGACGTCGGCGCCAAGGTCTCCCACGGATCAAACATCCGAGGGGGTAGACACTAGAGGTTAGGTGGAATGGACGCTACATTTCACCCAAACACCAGGGGAGAATAGATATAGCAGCTGCTTCCAGGATCAGGACAACAATTGGGGAGAGGAAAGTGGTTGGCCATTTACCACTTCCAATCCGCCAAAGCGTCCGGAAAGACAGGAAGACTTCTATCCTAACCATTTAAGTATGGAAAGGATAAACTTCCTGTTACGGATCTGCAAGGAGATCCCAAAATATGATCCCAGTGTAGATCCATTTACTTCATGTGATATCTTCGAGGGTCACTGTAACAAGTATTCAGTGGCTCCTGAATATCGCATGGAGTTATTCAAGTTATGGTTACCTACACACCTAAACCAAAGGTATGAGGTAACTGGGAGGACGCAACCCATGAATGGACAGTTTTATGATAAGGAGGAACGTCTCTCCATACTCATGAGACTGGCAACGGGCCATTGGGACGTCACTCCAGATATCCTGTCCAAATTCAGACCCACTATACATGACGAACCTCTGTCTCTGTGTAGTCGGTGTGGTAAGGTGCAAGGTGTCATATGCGATGGCAGGTACGTGTCACCGAGGTTGCTGGCCTCGGTGAGGTAAGAGCCGGGGTTTTGGTCTGCAGCAGCTAGTGCTGCTTGACTCTGTTTAAATAGCATGGCTGCAAAGCCGATCCGGGCCGGCTCTTACTGGGAGCAGCTAAAGAGTAGGGTGGGTGGCTGCTTCCCACGGTCCAGTCCATGTTTTCGGCTGGGTATAAAACACAGCCATCAGCTGTGTCTGAGTGTGTGATTGTCCTGGAGCTGCTAATAGTGCTGGGAGCTGAGGGCTGTTTTTTGGGACCTGCGGCTGGAGCCAAGCTGGAGGGCTCAGACCCCTGTGAAACCGAACAGGCTGCCTGAAAAAGCCTGTCTATGGACTTGCTAACACCAAGGAGCTAAGGTGACTCTTCCGTTTATGGACTTTTGTGTGTGTGAACAAACACCAAGCCACCTGTTTTTGTGATGCTCTTTTGTTGTGTGAATAAAACACGGACATTTAATTTACAAGCTTGAGCGTTGCCTCTGTACTGCACCCGCTGGTCCTATCTACCAGAGCGATTCCCCACATTTGGTGTCGGATGCGGGCATGCGCAGTGAGGCTGGCGTGAACGCCGAACTTTGTTTGTTTTGCTGAGCAAAAGTTAATGTCATATGTCAAGCCGGCAAAGTTTCAACCCGTGAACCCTGACAAAATGGAGGCAGTTGTAAAAGCTCTCGTGGAGGCCAATTTACAGCAGCGGGAGGCCAACAAGCAGCAGCAGGAGACAAACCAGCTGCTGTTGCAACATGTAATGGCGTTGCAGCGACTGGAGCCTCTCACCGTGCCCATGATGCCCGGAAAGCGGTCCGTGCGGCGATTCCCAAGATGACCCCGAGGACGATGCTGAGACCTACCTGGCAGTCTTCGAAAAAGTGGCCGTGAGGGAGAAGCTGCCCGCGACCAGTGGGCTGAGGTGGTCGCTCCGTTCCTGGCTTCCGGACCCCAGCAGGTGTTTTTCGACTTGGCGGACGACCAAGCGGCCGATTATGACACCATGAAAGGAGAGATCCTGGCCAGACTGGGGGTGAACGTGCTGGTCCGCGCTCAAAGAGTCCACCAGTGGGACTTTAAAGCGACTGAGCCCGCTAGGCCGCAGTACTACGATCTGCTGCACAGGCTGCAAAAGTGGCTGCAGCCCGATCTACTGAGTCCCACTGTCATGTTGGATCGCCTGTTGGCGGACATCTTTTGGAGGGCCCTGCCTTATCCCCTCCAGCACTGGGTCGGCCAGGCGTCTCCGGTAAGTGCCCTGGAGATGAGTCGACCTGGTGGAGCGTTACGAGGCCACCAGAAACCTGCAGGGGAGTCTTGCTGGGAAGGGCAAGTCAAACCCGGAGGCCTCCACCCCAGCTCCGACGACCTGCGACAGAGAGACCTGCACGGCATGTACCCCTGCGGATCCGCCTCCCGTGGTATGCTGGAGGTGTCAGGAGCCAGGCCACATCCGGGCCGACTGTCCGCATCGGGATGAGCCGATGGATATGAACTACGGGGGTCGTCACTCCCTGTATGCACGGAAGCTGTGCGCAACTGGCACCCGTGAGGTGCAGGACCATAACCACCTGTGTCAGGTAGAGGTGGGAGTCTCTCTGGCGGTGGCTCTGCTGGACTCCGGGAGTCTAGTCTCCTGGTAGGGCTGCCTTGTACGGCCTGCGGAGTATACTGGCCGTAAAGTCGGGGTCCTGTGCATCCACGGAGACCTGAAAGACTACCCCACTGCACTAGTGACTTTGTCCACCGCGGCTGGTAGGTGGACCCACGAGGTGGCTGTCGCTACTAAACTCCCACACGAACTGATACTTGGGAGGGACTTCCCCGGTTTTCCGGCACTGTGGCCGGTAATAAAGGTATCTGAGGGACCCGAGACAGGGGTGACCCTAGTAGAGTGGCCTGATACCCCTGGAAGGCCAGAACCCTGGGAGCCCGAGTCTGAAGGGCCGGCGGTAGGGGTGACCACTGCTCCAGCGGTAGAGGGTGAGACAACCCCACTGAGTGTAATGGTGGGAGACACGGAGGACTTGCCACCGGGACCTGAGTTGGCAGACCTCAATGTCTCCGGGGAAAATTTTGGGACCGCACAACACCGGGACCAAACCCTAACCAGGGCCTGGGAGAATGTGCTGGAAATTGATGGTAAACCCCAGAAACCAGGGGCTGAGTTAATGTTCCCACGATTTATTGTTCTGCAGGATATGTTGTATCGGGTGAACCAAATCCGAGGTGAACCGGTTGAACAGTTGGTGGTGCCCACAGCGTATCGCAAGCTTGTCATGGAGCTTGCCCACCAGCATGTTCTTGGGGACACCTGGGGTGGCAGAAAACCCAGGACCGCATACTGCAGCGGTTTTATTGGCCCAGTGTGTTCAAGGAGGTAGAAAATTATTGTAAGTCCTGTCCAACCTGTCAGATAACTAGCCCCCAGCCTCATTTCCGTAGTCCTCTGGTACCTCTGCCAATTATTGAAGTACCGTTTGAGCGAATCGCTATGGATTTAGTTGGGCCTGTACCAAAGTCTGCCAGGGGCCACCAACACATTCTGGTAGTTCTCGACTATGCCACTCGGTATCCGGAGGCGGTGCCTCTGCGACATACCTCAGCTAAGCTCATTGCCAAAGAGTTAATGGAGATGTTTTCCCGTGTGGGCCTGCCAAAAGAGGTTCTGACAGACCAGGGGACCCCTTTTATGTCCAAAGTAATGAGGGAACTGTGTAAATTGTTGCGTATAAAGCAGTTACGGACGTCCGTTTACCATCCGCAAACAGACGGTCTTGTTGAGAGAGTTTAACCAAACTCTAAAAAATATGTTAAAGAGGGTGGTGTCTAGAGATGGGAAGGACTGGGACCTGCTTCTGCCCTATCTCATGTTCGCAGTGCGAGAGGTACCCCAGGCCTCTACTGGATTCTCGCCCTTCGAACTGCTTTATGGCAGACACCCTCGGGGCCTGTTGGATATCGCCAAGGAGGCATGGGAACAACAGCCTGTCCCCCACAAAAGTGTCATTGAGTATGTCGCCCAGATGCAGGAACGGATGGAAAGGGTGTTGCCCTTGGTCCGGGAGCATATGGAGGCAGCGCAACAAGCCCAGAGTAGGGTGTACAATCGTCAGGCTCGGTGCGGGACTTCAATCCGGGAGATCGGGTTTTGGTTCTGGTACCCACCCTTGACAGCAAATTCCTAGCTAGGTGGCAGGGCCCCTATGAGGTGATCGAGAAGGTAGGGAAGTAAATTACAAAGTACACCAGCCAGGGCGGCGCAAGCCGAGACAGGTGTACCACGTGAATTTACTTAAGCCGTGGAAAGATAGGGACGCGGCCGACGACCACAGCCCCCGGCCAGGGCTTACTAGGTGAAAGGGTCCAGCCCCACAGTTCGAGGCCTGTGAAGCCGTAACCACGGTAAAAATTGCAGACAGCCTGTCTTCCAAACAAGTTCAGGAAGTCAGGGAGTTCATCAGTCGGAACACGGATGTGTTCTCGGACCTCCCTGGCCGCACGTCTCTCATCCAACATGACATCGTCACTGAGCCTCAGGCCAAGATCCGGTTAAAACCATACCGGGTACCCGAGGCTCGGCGACGGACCATCGCGGAGGAAGTACAGTTAATGTTGAAGCTCGATGTCATTGAGGAGTCGAAGAGTGAGTGGGCCAGTCCCATAGTCCTAATACCCAAGCCGGATGGGACGTTGCGGTTCTGCAACGACTTTCGCAAGTTAAATGAAGTATCCAAGTTTGTCGCGTATCCCATGCCCCGAGTAGACGAGCTTGTTGAAAGTTTAGGACAAGCCCGTTATTTTTCTGTGCTGGACCTCACTAAAGGGTACTGGCAGGTACCCTTAACGGAGTCGGCTAAGGAAAAAACCGCATTTGTTACCCCGCAGGGCCTGTATCACTACAAGGTGTTACCCTTTGGCCTGCATGGCGCCCCGCCACTTTCCAAGGTTAATGGACATAGTGCTGCGACCACATCGTCGGTATGCCTCGGCCTACTTAGATGATGTAGTCATCCACAGCACCGACTGGGAAAGCCATTTACCCAAGGTGCAGGCGGTAGTGGATGCCCTGAGGAAAGCCGGACTGACCGCTAACCCAAAGAAGTGCTCCATAGGGTTAGAGGAGACAAAATATCTGGGATATGTAATTGGGCGGGGAGTCATCAAACCTCAGGTAACCAAGGTAGAGGCCATTCGTAACTGGCCCCGACCGGTCACCACCAGGCAGGTAAAGTCGTTCCTGGGGATTGTAGGTTACTACATGAGGTTTGTGCCCCACTTTGCCACAATAGCAGCGCCATTGACAGACCTGTTGAAGGGGCGAAAGTCTGGGAGGGTTAGCTGGAGTGAGAAGGCGGAGGAGGCTTTCTCCGCGTTGAAGTCGGCCCTGTGTGGGTCCCCGGTTTTGGTGACACCCGACTTCAACAAGGAGTTTGTCGTACAGACCGGCGCCTCGGAGGTAGGCCTCGGTGCGGTACTGTCGCAGGAGGTCAACGGGGAAGAACATCCCGTTGTCTTCCTGAGCCGTAAGCTCAGTCCCGCCGAGTCCAGATATAGTATAGTGGAGAGGGAGTGCCTGGCTATCAAGTGGGCACTCGAATCTCTCCGCTACTACCTGTTAGGGAGGAGGTTCCGTCTGGTGACCGACCATTCCCCCTCAAATGGATGAGTCAGGCCAAGGAGAGGAATGCTCGGGTCACCAGGTGGTTCCTATCTCTTCAAAATTTCAAGTTCTCCGTGGAACACAGGGCAGGCCGCTTGCAGGGCAACGCAGATGCCCTGTCCCGCGTCCACTGCCTCACGTGTGTTCACCCCTCAGGGTTGAACAAAGGGAGGTATGTGGTAAGGTGCAAGGTGTCATATGCGATGGCAGGTACGTGTCACCGAGGTTGTTGGCCTCGGTGAGGTAAGAGCCGGGGTTTTTGGTCTGCAGCAGCTAGTGCTGCTTGACTCTGTTTAAATAGCATGGCTGCAAAGCCGATCCGGGCCGGCTCTTACTGGGAGCAGCTAAAGAGTAGGGTGGGTGGCTGCTTCCCACGGTCCAGTCCATGTTTTCGGCTGGGTATAAAACACAGCCATCAGCTGTGTCTGGGTGTGTGATTGTCCTGGAGCTGCTAATAGTGCTGGGAGCTGAGGGCTGTTTTTTGGGACCTGCGGCTGGAGCCAAGCTGGAGGGCTCAGACCCCTGTGAAACCGAACAGGCTGCCTGAAAAAGCCTGTCTATGGACTTGCTAACACCAAGGAGCTAAGGTGACTCTTCCGTTTATGGACTTTTGTGTGTGTGAACAAACACCAAGCCACCTGTTTTTGTGATGCTCTTTTTGTTGTGTGAATAAAACACGGACATTTAATTTACAAGCTTGAGCGTTGCCTCTGTACTGCACCCGCTGGTCCTATCTACCAGAGCGATTCCCACATCGGTTTGAAGCAATGTACAGGAGTGTCACGAAGGATAATGGTATCGGAATTCCACAGGGTATGATACGTATGTTTGTGGAAAAATTCCCATACCTGGACACTGCAATCCGGCTAAGGTGCATCTAGGGAGCCATCCCTTACGGATGCAGCTATAATTATTGAGCAGTGTAGACAGGATACACTGCTCAGTAAGAAATCTGTCAGAGTGACAGAACGTGTACCTGTACATGTTTTATCTCAACATGAATGGGTACAGAACACAAAGGCTAATGCAGCTGTTCACCCCACAGCCCCGCCACTGGAAAAGACAGGAGACATTCGATGCTTCCTGTGTTTACAATACGGGCACATTAAGAGGAATTGTCCACAATGGCCACGTAATAACCGGACAAATCCTGAGAGAACGGGCAATAACAATGGTTTCAAAATGAAACCTAATTATGCCAAATCAGTGGGGGAATATGTTGATAAAAGTCTGGGACATTCACAGGTCCAGACACCAAAACGTGTGGCTGTGGTGAATGTCCCATCATGTTCAGAAAGGGGTGTGGAATCCAAGGAATCCACACCAAGTGTCCATGCCAACAACCCACAAGTGGCAGTATGTACCACACAGGTACCTACTGGGAGTCTGGTAGAAATTGATTGAAGAACAGGGATCCCTAGAGACCTGGCGCCAGTATGTCCTATCATACTGGATTCTTCAGGGAGACCCCACATAAAAGCCAAAATAAAGGATCAGGACACTGAGATCATGCTTGACACAGGTGCGGAAATCTCCATTACCAATGTCAAACATGATTTACAACCCAACAGCCCTCAGTGTGTGGTGATCGGATTTGATCACCAACAAGGGGGGGTGAAGGCCCACAGAATTGAAGAGGTAATTGTCCAGATTACCAATTGCATGACCTTAGGGTCCCAATGTGGTATTACCCCGGTTCTGATAACATCATTGGAACCGATGTAATGACACACAATGGCAAACTGTATTGTATGGAAGGGCCCCAGACGATCAAAGGTGTTTGTCATCAGACGCCAATGTCTGGGACCACCATTGCCGACAGTAGAAAATTCTACTGAAATACTTGAACACAAATGGCCGAAGATCTCGCATAATCCAGATCTTGAGCCTATTGTGTATGAGTACCTCGATCTGTGGGCCCAGAGCAAAAATGATTGTGGCAGACTGATTGTAGTTTGGGTGGACATACAAGGTCCCGACCCTCCACCTCAACGCCAATACCGCTTTCCGCCAGAAGCCACCCATTCAATTTTGGACACCGTCCAGGAATTGAAAACTAGGGGCGTGGTCATAGAGGGCAATTCTAAATGTAACAATGCCCTCTGGCCAGTAAAGAAGAAGGACACCAATGCATTGAGGCTCACCATAGACCTCCGGGTCCTTAAAAATACACCCCAATGTCCGCTCCAGTGGTGGCACAGACTCCTGACATCATGGCCAGAATAAGCGGCAAAAGTCGCTTATTCTCTACCATAGATGTTGCCAATGGATTCTTTTCAATTGAACTCACTGAAAACTGTAGGTACAAATTTGCCTTTACAGTGGGGGACAAACAGTACATGTTTGGTGTACTCCCCAGGGGTTCAACAGTAGCCCTACGTATTTTCACCAGGCATTGGCGGACGTTCTGATTGTGTTCTCAAGGCCGGAATGCCTTCTGCAATACCTGGATGACTTGCTCTTGCACACAGAAACCATAGAAGAACACTTGGTTCTGTTGAAAGAGCTATTGGGACTCCTGGCCAGGTCAGGACTCAAGTTGAGTCCCCACAAGGCAAATTTGGCCAGAACAGAGGTGACTTTCCTCGGGGTCCAAATTTCTTTTGGAGCCAAAGGAATTGTGGCAGCCAGAGTGGAGGCCATGGTGAAATTACCTAGGCCTGGCACTCTACACGATTTGAGAAAATTTCTGGGAGTCGCCAACTTCATGAGGGAATTTATAGAGGATTTTGCGGCCAAAGTGAAACCCCTCTATGAACTCCTCCGTGGAGAAGACCCCTCAATCAAAGGGTGGTCTGATGCACAGAAAGAGGCTTTTCTACTTTGAAAAGGGACCTCTCCTCTGCCCCTGTACAGGCCACTCCCCATCATGAAGGGGAAATAGCCATACAGGCGCATGCAGGGACAGAGTCTATATCAGCGGTCCTCATACAGCAGATAGGGTATGACACTGGACCGCTGGGATATTTCTCCAGGCTGCTTTCTCCGTTGAACGAGGGTTTGGCGTGTGTGCCAAACAACTGGCTGCCATACACTATGCCGTCAAAACTACTGAACATATTGTAGGCTTCAGACCCCTCACTTTGCAGACTCCACACTCTCCATTGGCCCTCTTGCTCCGTGATACACTCCCTGGAGTCTCCTCAGCAGGGATTCGGGAGGTGGATCATAGATCTCAGCGGCCGGAGTCTGCAGGTGAACCACAAAGCAAGTAAGTTCTGTCCCAGTTACTGAATCTGGACGGGAACCGAACATGATTG
>CM065597.1:97723903-97979809 GCA_033119425.1 Bufotes viridis | reverse complement strand
GCTGCGCAGTGTGTGTCAGGCCCACTTCCACGAACGTAGTGTGCCCTGCCAGTGCCAACCACTGATACCGGGTGGCACGGTAGCTTTGCCGATAAATAGGCATTTCATTCATTTTACACATTGGTCTAATTACAGTTTGCTTGCCTGCTGCCAGTGTGTGTCAGGCACCTCTGAACACAGCCAGGTAGTGTGCCCTGCCAGTGCCATCAGCCACTGATACCGGGTGGCACGGTAGCTTGCCCGATAAATAGAGGCATTTCATTTTTACACGGTAGTCTAATTTCAGCTGCTTGCCTGCTGCCAGTGTGTGTCAGGCCCACTTCCTGAACTGTAGTGTGCCCGCTGCCAGTGCCAGCCACTGATACCGGGTGGCACAGTAGCTTGCCGATAAATAAGGCATTTAATTTTAGACAGTAGTCTAATTTCGGTTGCTTGCCTGCTGCCAGTGTGTGTCAGGTCCACTTCCACACTGACTGTAATTGTGCCCCTGCCAGTGCTGACCACTCATACCGACTGGCACAGTAGCTGGCGATAAATAAGACATTTAATTTTTAGACAGTAGTCTAATTTCAGTGGCTTCATTGTTACCAGCGTTCGTGGTGGTAGTGCAGACTAGTGTCACGATGCAGCCGACAGCGTCTGTTTTAACAGAGGAGAGACACAAGCATGTAGCTCAGTTGATGTCCAGCTTTAATATCACTTGTAATAATATACAGAAGAGAAAATAGATAACCTTATAGGTTAACATAACAACAATTATATTCCATCTATAGTTATAACACTAACCTGTTTTAACAGAGGAGAGACACAAGCATGTAGCTCAGTTGATGTCCAGCTTTAATATGAGTATCAGGCCCTAACTCTCCTCAACCAGTGTAATCATGTTAGAGCTCCCTCTAGTGACAGCCTTATGTTTTTGTGCTGTTGGGAGGTCTGAATTTAACCCTGTTACACACTCCCCTGTTTTTTAAATAAGTGTCTCCTGACATTTATGCATGGAATCAATCATAGTTCAGATCATCGCAATCGGCATATGTTGCTGGCAAAAGTATGAACATGAGGGTATATAGATGGGCCCCTCTATCTCTGGGGAATCACAGTGCTGTTCGATCATATCTGCATGAACATTCCACTTTTGAAAAGAGGGTTTTCCCAGGGTCTCATATGTGAATATCTTCTTTGGTTTTCTTGTTCTCTGGGAATAGTCTGATTGTCGTGGAGGACTGTCATGTCTCTGTTCTTCAAGGACATTTGGTATAACTGCATCCTTGTCACACCGGGAATCTACTTGTTGTGAGGATGGTGCTACAGACCCTTCTGTAAAGTCTATGGGCAAGTCCTGGACTTCCTCATCTAATGAGCGATGGCTTTCCAGTTGTTCTTCTGCAAGTTCTATAGGCAGGTCTTGAACATTTTCCTCAAGCATGCTGTGATGTTTCCGCTGTTGTTGTGAGGCATTGCGATCCCTAGGATGAAATTCTTCAGCCTCAGCTCGTAGTTGAGGAGTGATACCTTGCTCACTGTATTGAAACAGTTCAGGACAGTAATAATACCCTTCATCTGAGGAATCTGAGTCTGTGCTTTCTGCATTGCTGTTTACTTCAGGTCTAGCTACTGGTCTGGTGTGAATCCTCTTCCCTGATTTTTTGGTTTGTTTTCCAGAGGCAAATCTCTGACAGGAAGCAACAAATTGCGATGAATCACTCTTGTTGGTTTATTGCCTTTCTCTGATTCAACTTTATAAATATGTTCTGGCCCTATCTGTTCAACTACCCTGTATACATCTTTTTCCCAGTAGGTGCGGAGTTTCCCTGGCCCTCCCGCTCTGACAAATTTCTTACAAGAACACGGTCACCAGACTGAAGAGCGACTCCTTTGACATGCCTGTCATAGTACTTTTCCCCTTTTGAGATGACTTTTGGCTGGTCTCAGATGCAATTCTATAAGCTTCCTTCATTTTCAAGGCCCATTTCTCAGCATAGTCTTGAGGTGAAGCTGCTCCTTTTCATTATCCAGGTCAAATATCAGATCTATTGGTAGACGAGGTGTCCTACCATATAGCAGGTAGTGAGGGCGTAGCCAGTTGCATCATGCCTGGTACAGTTATATGCATGGACTATGTGTGGGAGATACTCTTTCCACTGAGTTTTCTTTTCTTCTTCTAACGTCCGGAGCATTTGCAAAAGTGTTCTGTTCAGTCTCTCAACTGGGTTGCCTTGTGGGTGGTACGGTGTAGTCCTGGAATGGGCTATTCCTGACAACTGTCTCAACCTTCTAAAGAGGTGGTTCTCAAATTCCTTGCCTTGATCGTGATGTAATTTTTCAGGATATCCAAATACAGGGATGAAATTGTCAAAAATCTTCTCTGCAGCTGTTTTTCCCGCTTTGTTGCGAGTAGCATATGCCTGGGCAAAGCGGGTGAAATGGTCCATGACTACCAGTATGTATTCATAGCCACCTCTGCTCTTCTCCAGGTGAAGGAAATCTACTGAGACAAGTTCAAAGGAGCACTTGTTTTAATAGCACCCAGAGGTGCCCGGTCTGGTACTGTTGGATGCTTCTGTTTGAGGCAGCTACATCTTTTAGTGACATAATCTGTTATCTCTTTCTGCATGAAAGGCCAGTAAAATCTTTCTCTTGCAAGCTGCATCACTTTTTCTGCTCCACAGTGGCCCATGTCATTGTGTAAATGTTTCAACACTATTGGGGTTAGTTTCTCTGGAACCACTATTTTGTTCTGTCGTCGTAAAATGTCATCTTTCACACTCAGTTTGCCCCAATCATGTATGAGTTGTTTCCCTCTCCTTCCCAGGTCCGTTTTGTCTTCCTTTGAGGGTACGTCCTTCTTCAGTTTT
Organism: Bufotes viridis; assembly: GCA_033119425.1. Lineage (NCBI taxonomy): Eukaryota > Metazoa > Chordata > Amphibia > Anura > Bufonidae > Bufotes > Bufotes viridis. The sequence goes on along the minus strand of CM065597.1, from coordinate 97,976,954 downwards.
AGATCCATCACCACTCGAATAGCTTTGTCTTCTGACTGAGCAGTTCTGAGCTTATCCTTTGTAATAATTTCCTGAGGATCAATAGCTCGAAATTTTCTTCAACTTCTGGTTCTAGGGCTAGTGACATGGCCCAAAGATCTGCTTCATCAACCCTTGCATTGCTTCCTTTCCATATAGCAGAGATAGTCTGTGATGGAATCACCTTTGTAAATTCATCTTCATCTTCGGCCGTATTCAATGGCATCCTTGACAGAGTATCAGCATCTGCATTTTCTTCCCTGGGCGATATTTAATATCAAAACAGAAATCAGCTAACTCCCCTACCCATCGGTGTCCCACGCTATTTAGTCTTGCTGAGCTGAGGACATAGGTCAGGGGGTTATTGTCGGTAAAAACAGTGAAAGTGGAAGCATAGTACAGATAGTCCCGGAACTTATCACAAATGGCCCACTTCAAGGCTAAGAATTCCAGTTTACCTGAGTGTAGGTGATAATTTTTCTCGGTGGGTGTTAGTGTCCGTGAACCAAACCCAATAATACGTAGTTTATTCTCCTGATGTTGGTACAGCACTGCACCCAACCCGTCCTGTGATGCGTCAGTATGCAAAATAAATGGCAGGTTAAAGTCCGGATAAGCAAGAATTGGGGGTCTGGTTAGCAACGCTATTATCTTGTCAACAGTTTCCTGATGCTTTGCTGTCCATTGAACTGAGGTTCCTGAGGGTAACTGTTGTGTTCTTCCTGCCTTTACATGCAGCCTCTCCTTCGCTAAATTGTTTCTACTTGCTTTCTTGGATTCTTTCTTTGTCTGAAGCAAGTCATATAGAGGTTTCGCAATTCGGGAGAAGTTTTGTATAAAACAGCGGTAATAACTCAAGAACCCCAGTAGTTTTCTCACATCTCCCACTGTCTTTGGTGTTTTCTCTCTGACTGCTTGAATTGCTTCTGTATCTTTTGGGTCCAGTCGAATCCCATTGCCTGACACAAGTCTTCCTAGGAACCTCACTTCTCTTTTGAAAAGTTCACACTTATTTGGTCTCAACTTAATCCCATATGCACGCATTCTCTGAAAAATCTTTCTTAGACTTTCAATATGTTCTGGAAAAGTCTTAGAATAACACAGAACGTCATCAAGATAGGGTGAACAACATTCATCTCTCAGACCTTCCAGGGTCTCTTCCATACACCTTTGGAATGCTGCTGGGGCATTCATCAAGCCAAAGGGATCCTCACCCATTCATGTAGCCCCCATGGTGTACTGAATGCTGTCATGTGCCTTGATTCTTTGGAGATAAACCCTTGATGGTAAGCACTTCCCTGATCCAAAATAGAGAACCATGAGAATCCACTCCAGATTATCTAGGAGATCTTGAGATCGTGGTAGGGGATGCCTATCAGGTACAGTCTTCTTATTTAATTCTCTGAAGTCAATGCACAGTCTCAAGCTGCCATCTTTTTCCGTACACATACCACAGGTGAGGAGTAAGATGATTTTGACTTGCGTATCCACCCCCTCTTCATTAGCTTCTGTATATAATCTTTTACTTCCTGATATAAGGGTTTTGGTATGGAATTGTAGGACTTCTGAACTGGTATCTTGTCTGTTAAATTGATCTGCAGATTCAGATTAGGAATACACCCAATGTCTTCCTCCTCTTTTGCAAAAATGTCAGCCTCCTCCCACAACATCTGCCTAGCAAGTGTCTGCTGCTCTTCAGTGAGATGCTGTAGATCTACGGGCGGATTCCATTTCTCGCCTTGTAAGCTTTGGGCATTTGCTTGCATCATGGATATTGTATTCCTATTTTTTTCTGTGTCGCTTGTTTTGCAGATTTAATCTCATCCACAGGGATCTCTTCCATAATTGGGTAGATCATGCCTAACACAGTCCTTGGTTGAATGTATACAGTATGTTTAGTGGTGTTCTGAACGGGAATCTTTATCTGTTTTGTTCGTCCCCTGTGTATCTTCACAAGTGTAGGGAATGTTTCCAGACCCTCAAGACATTGACTGGGCAATAGTGGCTCAAACAGCACTGTTTCCTCGCCAGGCCAGGAACCAACATTACACAGAATCTCACATGATTTCCCTTTCATGACCCTAATGCTTTGACTACCTGTATATATGCTACGTACCAACTCATTATCTTTACTCATGGGTGACAATACCAGACCCACCAAAGCATTTGCTTTACATTTTCTTACATGTAATGCCTCACTTAATAGTATGGTGACACTACTTTGATCAGAGTTACCACTGTCAGCATTTTCTTTAATCAATTCTTCAATTGCATTAAACCCTATAATTGGGGTAAAGGGGCAATGTTGGCTAACTAACATGGGTACAACCATAGTTACCTTTTCTCTATTATTCTCAATTTTTAGTTCAAGCTCAACCCATCCATCATAAGGAATAACAGACCCATTTGCCGCTTTAATTGTTAAGCATTCATTTTCTCCTAACAATTTTCCAATAGGCTGTACTGTAGCGTGCTGCTGGTATTGTTTTATCCAGCTTGCAGCCACAATACTGATTTGGGACCCTGTGTCAACAAGTGCTTTTGTGGACACACCTCCCAAACTGCAAGTAAGCAAGCATTTATTCCCTATCAGTCTGGCTACTTTTCTCCTGTCCCCACTCTTTGGTTGGAGGGGCATTTCACTAAGTTTTGTGACTGTCTGGGACTTGTCTTGAGAACTGGTCACTGGTTGTCCCTCCCCTGTGACCATTCCTCGTTTCCCGAGAACCTTTTCTGTTTCATGCAGCCACGTGCACTGTGACCTTCCTGACCACATTTAAAACAATGCCAACATTTTTCTCTCCCCTCATGCACACATTGCTTACATTTAGGCACAGTCTTGGGTTTAACACTGTCATTCACTACCTTCACCGGCCCATGTTCATTCTTTTGTATTACCCCTGCCTGTAGCAGCAATTGTACATTCTTTGTGAGAGCAGCAACTTGTGTTGTCAACTCTACCAGAGAGGGTTGATTGTCACCAGCCTGGTGTATGGATTCTCTTACATCCTGTGTCTGGATGACATTGGTAGTAGTCAGCTTGGATCTGCCACTTAATCTGGCTTGCCTCTCTGCTTCTATTCTGGCTAGCTTGGTAACTATTTCTAGCAGCACATCATCACCTGTAGATAAGTCAGAAATATATGGCTTAATCTCTCTTCTAATGTCACTATATCTCTCACTTAACCCCTGATATAACGTGTGAAGAAACACTCCTTGTACCAAATTCTTGTCATAAGTAATTGCAGCACCAACTTGTTGAGAAGACCACAAAACTTTCTGTTTTAGTCCCATAATTCTATACACAAACTGCTGCGGAGTTTCTTTATCATGCTGTTTAGCGTTCATCAGTTCCTGAAACAAGTCCGTGCCGCTCCTGTCCTGAAGATGTGAGCGCAGAAACCTTTAAGCTCTGCCACAGAAAGATCCTCCTTGTTTACCAGCATCTCCTTAAAAGTTCCTGGTTTCACAGTTTTCAGCACAGTTCTGATGATTTCTGACTCTGAGTATCTTTCTTGTATTCCTTCATCAATCTGTCTACATACACTGCTATATGTAAGTTCAGAGTCCCAGTCTGAAATTTGCCCACCATAAATTTTAAACTCCTTTCTTGGCAGGTAAGCTGCTAAGTCCTTTAATGTAAACCCACTTTCTGCCATTTGCCCTGTCCTGTCCTTTGTGTGAATTGTGCTGTGCTCTCTGTTCACACTTTCATGTGGAGTGTCAGAGTGTCTTTCTTCTAGCAAGGACTCAGCCAGTTCTTTTATCTGAAGCAGATATGCCTTCCCACTGTCCTCCATGCTGCACACTGCTTCTCCCTGTAAATGTCCCAGGATGTACTCACAGATCTCCTGCTCACTTGAACCTGTAGCTTGGGGAACTTCTTTTCCAGCATCTCCCTGAATCTGTACAGCAAGTGAGTGCAACTGATCCTCAGACAATGTGTGCAGCAGCTTCTGGATCTGCCACTGCAGCTTCTTCACTGATGCTGCGTCAGCCATCTTAGATCCTGTGTAGCTTGCTTGAAGCCTTCCCTCTCTCCCTTCACTGTAATGGCAGCCTTCTCACTCTGTGACTGTCTTGCACGATAATTACATATCCCGGACGAGCCCCCAAATGTTACCCGCGTTCGTGGTGGTAGTGCAGACTAGTGTCACGATGCAGCCGACAGCGTCTGTTTTAACAGAGGAGAGACACAAGCATGTAGCTCAGTTGATGTCCAGCTTTAATATCACTTGTAATAATATACAGAAGAGAAAATAGATAACCTTATAGGTTAACATAACAACAATTATATTCCATCTATAGTTATAACACTAACCTGTTTTAACAGAGGAGAGACACAAGCATGTAGCTCAGTTGATGTCCAGCTTTAATATGAGTATCAGGCCCTAACTCTCCTCAACCAGTGTAATCATGTTAGAGCTCCCTCTAGTGACAGCCTTATGTTTTTGTGCTGTTGGGAGGTCTGAGTTTAACCCTGTTACACTTGCCTGCTGCCTGTGTGTGTCAGGCCCACTTCCACAGACTGTAGTGTGCCCACTGCCAGTGCCAACCACTGATACCGTTTGGCATAGTAGCTTGCCGATAAATAATGCATTTAATTTTTAGACAGTAGTCTAATTTCAGTTGCTTGCCTGCTGCCAGTGTGTGTCAGGCCCACTTCCACTGACTGTAGTGTGCCCATTGCCAGTGCCCACCACTCATACCGGCTGGCACAGTAGCTGGCCGATAAATAAGGCATTTAATTTTTAGACAGTAGTCTAATTTCAGTTGCTTGCCTGCTGCCAATGTGTGTCAGGCCCACTTCCACAGACTGTAGTGTGCCAACTGCCAGTGCCAACCACAGATACCGGGTGGCACAGTAGCTTGCCGATAAATAAGGCATTTCATTTTTAGACAGGATTCTAATTTCAGTTGCTTGCCTGCTGCCAGTTTGTGTCAGGCCCACTTCCACAGACTGTAGTGTGCCCACTGCCAGTGCCAACCACTGATACCGTGTGGCACTGTAGCTTGACGATAAATAATGCATTTAATTTTTAGACAGTAGTCTAATTTCAGTTGGTTGCCTGATGCCAGTGTGTGTCAAGCCCACTTCCACTGACTGTAGTGTGCCCACTGCCAGTGCCAACCACAGATACCGGGTGGCACTGTAGCTTGACGATAAATAATGCATTTAATTTTTAGACAGTAGTCTAACTTCAGTTGCTTGCCTGCTGCCAGTGTGTGTGAGCCCACTTCCACTGACTGTAGTGTGCCCACTGCCAGTGCCCACCACTCATACCGGCTGGCACAGTATTTGGCCGATAAATAAGGCATTTAATTTTTAGACAGTAGTCTAATTTCAGTTGCTTGCCTGCTGCCAGTGTGTGTCAGGCCCACTTCCACAGACAGTAGTGTGCCAACTGCCAGTGCCAATCACAGATACCGGGTGGCACTGTAGCTTGCCGATAAATAAGGCATTTCATTTTTAGACTGTAGTCTAATTTCAGTTGCTTGCCTGCTGCCAGTGTGTGTCAGGCCCACTTCCACAGACTGTAGTTTGCCCATTTCCAGTGCCAACCACTGATACCGAGTGGCACAGTAGCTTGCCGATAAATAATGCATTTAATTTTTAGACAGTAGTCTAATTTCAGTTGCTTGCCTGCTGCCAGTGTGTGTCAAGCCCACTTCCACAGACTGTAGTGTGCCCACTGCCAGTGCATACCACAGATACCGGGTGGCACAGTAGCTTGCCGATAAATAAGGCATTTAATTTTTACACATTAGTCTAATTTCAGTTGCTTGCCGGCTGCCAGTGTGTATCAGGCCCACTTCCACTGACTGTAGTGTGCCCACTGCCAGTGCCCACCACTGATACCGGGTGGCACAGTAGCTTGCCGATAAATAAGGCATTTAATTTTTACACATTAGTCTAATTTCAGTTGCTTGCTTGCTGCCAGTGTGTGTCAGGCCCACTTCCACAGACTGTAGTGTTCCCACTGCCAGTGCCAACCACTGATACCGGGTGGCACAGTAGCTTGCCGATAAATAAGGCATTTAATTTTTACACATTAGTCTAATTTCAGTTGCTTGCCTGCTGCCAGTGTGTGTCAGGCCCACTTCCACAGACTGTAGTGGGCCCACTGCCAGTGCCCACCACTGATACCGGGTGGCACAGTAGCTTGCCGATAAATAAGGCATTTCATTTTTAGACAGTAGTCTAATTTCAGTTGCTTGCCTGCTGCCAGTGTGTGTCAGGCCCATTTCCACAGACTGTAGTGTGCCCACTGCCAGTGCCAACCACAGATATCGGATGGCACAGTAGCTTGCCGATAAATAATGCATTTAATTTTTAGACAGTAGTCTAATTTCAGTTGCTTGCCTGCTGCCAGTGTGTGTCAGGCCCACTTCCACAGACTGTAGTGTGCCCACTACCAGTGCCAACCACTGATACCGGATGGCACAGTAGCTTGACGATAAATAAGGCATTTCATTTTTACACATTATTCTAATTACTGTTGCTTGCCTGCTCCTATTGTGTGTCAGGCACACTTCCACAGACTGTAGTGTGCCCACTGCCAGTGCCAACCACTGATACCGGGTGGCTCAGTAGCTTGCCGATAAATAAGGCATTTCATTTTTACACATTAGTCTAATTTCAGTTGCTTGCCTGCTGCCAGTGTGTGTCAAGCCCACTTCCACAGACTGTAGTGTGCCCACTGTCAGTGCCAACCACAGATACCGGGTGGCACAGTAGCTTGTCGATAAATATGGCATTTCATTTTTAGACAGTAGTCTAATTTCAGTTGCTTGCCTGTTGCCACTGTGTGACAGGCCAACTTCCACTGACTGTAGTGTGCCAACTGCCAGTGCCCACCACTGATACCTGTTGGCACAGTAGCTTGAAGATAAATAAGGCATTTCATTTTTACACATTAGTCTAATTTCAGTTGCTTGCCTGCTACAAGAGTGTGTCAGGCCCACTTCCACAGACTGTAGTGTGCCCACTGCCAGTGCCAACCACTGATACTTGGTGGCACAGTAGCTTGCCGATAAATAAGGCATTTAATTTTTACACATTAGTCTAATTTCAGTTGCTTGCCTGCTGCCAGTGTGTGTCAGGCCCACTTCCACTGACTGTAGTGTGCCCACTGCCAGTGCCCACCACTCATACCGGCTGGCACAGTAGCTGGCCAATAAATAAGTCATTTAAATTTTAGACAGTAGTCTAATTTCAGTTGCTTGCCTGCTGCCAATGTGTGTCAGGCACACTTCCACAGACTGTAGTGTGCCAACTGCCAGTGCCAACCACAGATACCGGGTAGAACAGTAGCTTGCCGATAAATAAGGCATTTCATTTTTAAACAGTATTCTAATTTCAGTTGCTTGCCTGCTGCCAGTGTGTGTCAGGCCCACTTCCACAGACTGCAGTGTGCCCACTGCCAGTGCCAACCACTGATACCGTGTGGCACTGTAGCTTGCCGATAAATAATGCATTTAATTTTTAGACAGTAGTCTAATTTCAGTTGCTTGCCTGCTGCCAGTGTGTGTCAAGCCCACTTCCACAGACTGTAGTGTGCCCACTGCCAGTGCCAACCACAGATACCGGGTGGCACTGTAGCTTGCCGATAAATAAGGCATTTAATTTTTACACATTAGTCTAATTTCAGTTGCTTGCCTGCTGCCAGTGTGTGTCAGGCCCACTTCCACTGACTGTAGTGTGCCCACTGCCAGTGCCCACCACTCATACCGGCTGGCACAGTAGCTTGCCGATAAATAAGGCATTTCATTTTTAGACATTAGTCTAATTTCAGTTGCTTGCCTGCTGCCAGTTTTTGTCAGGCCCACTTCCACAGACTGTAGTGTGCCCACTGCCAGTGCCAACCATTGATATCGGGTGGCACAGTAGCTTGCCGATAAATAAGGCATTTAATTTTTAGACAGTAGTCTAATTTCAGTTGCTTGCCTGCTGCCAATGTGTGTCAGGCCCACTTCCACAGACAGTAGTGTGCCAACTGCCAGTGCCAATCACAGATACCGGGTGGCACAGTAGCTTGCCGATAAATAAGGCATTTAATTTTTAGACAGTAGTCTAATTTCAGTTGCTTGCCTGCTGCCTGTGTGTGTCAGGCCCACTTCCACAGACTGTAGTGTGCCCACTGCCAGTCACAACCACTGATACCGGGTGGCATAGTAGCTTGCCGATAAATAATGCATTTAATTTTTAGACAGTAGTCTAATTTCAGTTACTTGCCTGCTGCCAGTGTGTGTCAAGCCCACTTCCACAGACTGTAGTGTGCCCACTGTCAGTGCCAACCACAGATACCGGGTGGCACAGTAGCTTTCCGATAAATATGGCATTTCATTTTTAGACAGTAGTCTAATTTCAGTTGCTTGCCTGTTGCCACTGTGTGACAGGCCCACTTCCACTGACTGTAGTGTGCCCACTGCCAGTGCCCACCACTGATACCTGGTGGCACAGTAGCTTGCCGATAAATAAGGCATTTCATTTTTACACATTAGTCTAATTTCAGTTGCTTGCCTGCTACCAGAGTGTGTCAGGCCCACTTCCACAGACTGTAGTGTGCCCACTGCCAGTGCCAACCACTGATACTTAGTGGCACAGTAGCTTGCCGATAAATAAGGCATTTAATTTTTACACATTAGTCTAATTTCAGTTGCTTGCCTGCTGCCAGTGTGTGTCAGGCCCACTTCCACTGACTGTAGTGTGCCCACTGCCAGTGCCCACCACTCATACCGGCTGGCACAGTAGCTGGCCGATAAATAAGGCATTTAAATTTTAGACAGTAGTCTAATTTCAGTTACTTGCCTGCTGCCAATGTGTGTCAGGCACACTTCCACAGACTGTAGTGTGCCAACTGCCAGTGCCAACCACAGATTCCGGGTGGCACAGTAGCTTGCCCGATAAATAAGGCATTTCATTTTTAGACAGTAGTCTAATTTCAGTTGCTTGCCTGCTGCCAGTGTGTGTCAGGCCCACTTCCACTGACTGTAGTGTGCCCACTGCCAGTGCCAACCACTGATACCGGGTGGCACTGTAGCTTGCCGATAAATAATGCATTTAATTTTTAGACAGTAGTCTAAATTCAGTTGCTTGCCTGCTGCCAGTGTGTGTCAGGCCCGCTTCCACTGACTGTAGTGTGCCCACTGCCAGTGCCAACCACTGATACCGGGTGGCACAGTAGCTTGCCGATAAATAAGGCATTTAATTTTTACACATTAGTCTAATTTCAGTTGCTTGCCTGCTGCCAGTGTGTGTCAGGCCCACTTCCACTGACTGTAGTGTGCCCACTGCCAGTGCCAACCACTGATGCCGGGTGGCACAGTAGCTTGCCGATAAATAAGGCATTTAATTTTTAGACAGTAGTCTAAATTCAGTTGCTTGCCTGCTGCCAGTGTGTGTCAGGCCCACTTCCACTGACTGTAGTGTGCCCACTGCCAGTGCCAACCACTGATACCGGGTGGCACAGTAGCTTCGCCGATAAATAAGGCATTTAATTTTTAGACAGTAGTCTAATTTCAGTTGCTTGCCTGCTGCCAGTGTGTGTCAGGCCCACTTCCACTGACTGTAGTGTGCCCACTGCCAGTGCCAACCACTGATACCGGGTGGCACAGTAGCTTGCCGATAAATAAGGCATTTCATTTTTAGACAGTAGTCTAATTTCAGTTGCTTGCCTGCTGCCAGTGTGTGTCAGGCCCACTTCCACTGACTGTAGTGTGCCCACTGCCAGTGCCAACCACTGATACCGGGTGGCACAGTAGCTTGCCGATAAATAAGGCATTTCATTTTTAGACAGTAGTCTAAATTCAGTTGCTTGCCTGCTGCCAGTGTGTATCAGGCCCACTTCCACTGACTGTAGTGTGCCCACTGCCAGTGCCAACCACTGATACCGGGTGGCACAGTAGCTTGCCGATAAATAAGGCATTTAATTTTTAGACAGTAGTCTAATTTCAGTTGCTTGCCTGCTGCCAGTGTGTGTCAGGCCCACTTCCACTGACTGTAGTGTGCCCACTGCCAGTGCCAACCACTGATACCGGGTGGCACAGTAGCTTGCCGATAAATAAGGCATTTAATTTTTAGACAGTAGTCTAATTTCAGTTGCTTGCCTGCTGCCAGTGTGTGTCAGGCCCACTTCCACTGACTGTAGTGTGCCCACTGCCAGTGCCAACCACTGATACCGGGTGGCACAGTAGCTTGCCGATAAATAAGGCATTTAATTTTTAGACAGTAGTCTAAATTCAGTTGCTTGCCTGCTGCCAGTGTGTGTCAGGCCCACTTCCACTGACTGTAGTGTGCCCACTGCCAGTGCCAACCACTGATACCGGGTGGCACAGTAGCTTGCCGATAAATAAGGCATTTAATTTTTAGACAGTAGTCTAAATTCAGTTGCTTGCCTGCTGCCAGTGTGTGTCAGGCCCACTTCCACTGACTGTAGTGTGCCCACTGCCAGTGCCAACCACTGATACCGGGTGGCACAGTAGCTTGCCCGATAAATAAGGCATTTAATTTTTAGACAGTAGTCTAAATTTCAGTTGCTTGCCTGCTGCCAGTGTGTGTCAGGCCCACTTCCACTGACTGTAGTGTGCCCACTGCCAGTGCCAACCACTGATACCGGGTGGCACAGTAGCTTGCCGATAAATAAGGCATTTAATTTTTAGACAGTAGTCTAAATTCAGTTGCTTGCCTGCTGCCAGTGTGTGTCAGGCCCACTTCCACTGACTGTAGTGTGCCCACTGCCAGTGCCAACCACTGATACCGGGTGGCACAGTAGCTTGCCGATAAATAAGGCATTTAATTTTTAGACAGTAGTCTAAATTCAGTTGCTTGCCTGCTGCCAGTGTGTGTCAGGCCCACTTCCACTGACTGTAGTGTGCCCACTGCCAGTGCCAACCACTGATACCGGGTGGCACAGTAGCTTGCCCGATAAATAAGGCATTTAATTTTTAGACAGTAGTCTAATTTCAGTTGCTTGCCTGCTGCCAGTGTGTGTCAGGCCCACTTCCACAGACTGTAGTGTGCCCACTGCCAGTGCCAACCACTGATACCGGGTGGCACAGTAGCTTGCCGATAAATAAGGCATTTAATTTTTAGACAGTAGTCTAAATTCAGTTGCTTGCCTGCTGCCAGTGTGTGTCAGGCCCACTTCCACTGACTGTAGTGTGCCCACTGCCAGTGCCAACCACTGATACCGGGTGGCACAGTAGCTTGCCGATAAATAAGGCATTTAATTTTTAGACAGTAGTCTAAATTCAGTTGCTTGCCTGCTGCCAGTGTGTGTCAGGCCCACTTCCACTGACTGTAGTGTGCCCACTGCCAGTGCCAACCACTGATACCGGGTGGCACAGTAGCTTGCCGATAAATAAGGCATTTAATTTTTAGACAGTAGTCTAAATTCAGTTGCTTGCCTGCTGCCAGTGTGTGTCAGGCCCACTTCCACTGACTGTAGTGTGCCCACTGCCAGTGCCAACCACTGATACCGGGTGGCACAGTAGCTTGCCGATAAATAAGGCATTTAATTTTTAGACAGTAGTCTAATTTCAGTTGCTTGCCTGCTGCCAGTGTGTGTCAGGCCCACTTCCACAGACTGTAGTGTGCCCACTGCCAGTGCCAACCACTGATACCGGGTGGCACAGTAGCTTGCCGATAAATAAGGCATTTAATTTTTAGACAGTAGTCTAATTTCAGTTGCTTGCCTGCTGCCAGTGTGTGTCAGGCCCACTTCCACAGACTGTAGTGTGCCCACTGCCAGTGCCAACCACTGATACCGGGTGGCACAGTAGCTTGCCGATAAATAAGGCATTTCATTTTTAGACAGTAGTCTAAATTCAGTTGCTTGCCTGCTGCCAGTGTGTGTCAGGCCCACTTCCACTGACTGTAGTGTGCCCACTGCCAGTGCCAACCACTGATACCGGGTGGCACAGTAGCTTGCCGATAAATAAGGCATTTAATTTTTAGACAGTAGTCTAATTTCAGTTGCTTGCCTGCTGCCAGTGTGTGTCAGGCCCACTTCCACAGACTGTAGTGTGCCCACTGCCAGTGCCAACCACTGATACCGGGTGGCACAGTAGCTTGCCGATAAATAAGGCATTTCATTTTTAGACAGTAGTCTAATTTCAGTTGCTTGCCTGCTGCCAGTGTGTGTCAGGCCCACTTCCACTGACTGTAGTGTGCCCACTGCCAGTGCCAACCACTGATACCGGGTGGCACAGTAGCTTGCTCGATAAATAAGGCATTTAATTTTTAGACATTAGTCTAATTTCAGTTGCTTGCCTGCTGCCAGTGTGTGTCAGGCCCACTTCCACTGACTGTAGTGTGCCCACTGCCAGTGCCAGCCACTGATACCGGGTGGCACAGTAGCTTGCCGATAAATAAGGCATTTAATTTTTAGACAGTAGTCTAATTTCAGTTGCTTGCCTGCTGCCAGTGTGTGTCAGGCCCACTTCCACTGACTGTAGTGTGCCCACTGCCAGTGCCCAGCCACTGATACCGGGTGGCACAGTAGCTTGCCGATAAATAAGGCATTTAATTTTTAGACAGTAGTCTAATTTCAGTTGCTTGCCTGCTGCCAGTGTGTGTCAGGCCCACTTCCACTGACTGTAGTGTGCCCACTGCCAGTGCCAACCACTGATACCGGGTGGCACAGTAGCTTGCCGATAAATAAGGCATTTCATTTTTAGACAGTAGTCTAATTTCAGTTGCTTGCCTGCTGCCAGTGTGTGTCAGGCCCACTTCCACAGACTGTAGTGTGCCCACTGCCAGTGCCAACCACTGATACCGGGTGGCACAGTAGCTTGCCGATAAATAAGGCATTTAATTTTTAGACAGTAGTCTAATTTCAGTTGCTTGCCTGCTGCCAGTGTGTGTCAGGCCCACTTCCACTGACTGTAGTGTGCCCACTGCCAGTGCCAACCACTGATACCGGGTGGCACAGTAGCTTGCCGATAAATAAGGCATTTAATTTTTAGACAGTAGTCTAATTTCAGTTGCTTGCCTGCTGCCAGTGTGTGTCAGGCCCACTTCCACTGACTGTAGTGTGCCCACTGCCAGTGCCAACCACTCATACCGGGTGGCACAGTAGCTTGCCGATAAATAAGGCATTTCATTTTTAGACAGTAGTCTAATTTCAGTTGCTTGCCTGCTGCCAGTGTGTGTCAGGCCCACTTCCACAGACTGTAGTGTGCCCACTGCCAGTGCCAACCATTGATATCGGGTGGCACAGTAGCTTGACGATAAATAAGGCATTTAATTTTTAGACAGTAGTCTAATTTCAGTTGCTTGCCTGCTGCCAATGTGTGTCAGGCCCACTGCCACAGACAGTAGTGTGCCAACTGCCAGTGCCAATCACAGATACCAGGTGGCACAGTAGCTTGCCGATAAATAAGGCATTTAATTTTTAGACAGTATTCTAATTTCAGTTGCTTGCCTGCTGCCTGTGTGTGTCAGGCCCACTTCCACAGACTGTAGTGTGCCCACTGCCAGTCCCAACCACTGATACCGGGTGGCATAGTAGCTTGCCGATAAATAATGCATTTAATTTTTAGACAGTAGTCTAATTTCAGTTGCTTGCCTGCTGCCAGTGTGTGTCAAGCCCACTTCCACAGACTGTAGTGTGCCCACTGCCAGTGCCAACCACTGATACCGGGTGGCACAGTAGCTTGCCGATAAATAAGGCATTTCATTTTTAGACAGTAGTCTAATTTCAGTTGCTTGCCTGTTGCCACTGTGTGACAGGCCCACTTCCACTGACTGTAGTGTGCCCACTGCCAGTGCCAACCACTGATACCTGGTGGCACAGTAGCTTGCCGATAAATAAGGCATTTCATTTTTAGACAGTAGTCTAATTTCAGTTGCTTGCCTGCTGCCAGTGTGTGTCAGGCCCACTTCCACAGACTGTAGTGTGCCCACTGCCAGTGCCAACCACTGATACTGGGTGGCACAGTAGCTTGCCGATAAATAAGGCATTTAATTTTTACACAGTAGTCTAATTTCAGTTGCTTGCCTGCTGCCAGTGTGTGTCAGGCCCACTTCCACTGACTGTAGTGTGCCCACTGCCAGTGCCCACCACTGATACCGGCTGGCACAGTAGCTGGCCGATAAATAAGGCATTTAATTTTTAGACAGTAGTCTAATTTCAGTTGCTTGCCTGCTGCCAGTGTGTGTCAGGCCCACTTCCACAGACTGTAGTGTGCCAACTGCCAGTGCCAACCACTGATACCGGGTAGCACAGTAGCTTGCCGATAAATAAGGCATTTCATTTTTAAACAGTAGTCTAATTTCAGTTGCTTGCCTGCTGCCAGTGTGTGTCAGGCCCACTTCCACAGACTGTAGTGTGCCCACTGCCAGTGCCAACCACTGATACCGTGTGGCACTGTAGCTTGCCGATAAATAATGCATTTAATTTTTAGACAGTAGTCTAATTTCAGTTGCTTGCCTGCTGCCAGTGTGTGTCAAGCCCGCTTCCACAGACTGTAGTGTGCCCACTGCCAGTGCCAACCACAGATACCGGGTGGCACTGTAGCTTGCCGATAAATAAGGCATTTAATTTTTACACATTAGTCTAATTTAAGTTGCTTGCCTGCTGCCAGTGTGTGTCAGGCCCACTTCCACAGACTGTAGTGTGCCCATTTCCAGTGCCAACCACTGATACCGAGTGGCACAGTAGCTTGCCGATAAATAATGCATTTAATTTTTAGACAGTAGTCTAATTTCAGTTGCTTGCCTGCTGCCAGTGTGTGTCAAGCCCACTTCCACAGACTGTAGTGTGCCCACTGCCAGTGCAAACCACAGATACCGGGTGGCACAGTAGCTTGCCGATAAATAAGGCATTTAATTTTTACACATTAGTCTAATTTCAGTTGCTTGCCGGCTGCCAGTGTGTATCAGGCCCACTTCCACTGACTGTAGTGTGCCCACTGCCAGTGCCCACCACTGATACCGGGTGGCACAGTAGCTTGCCGATAAATAAGGCATTTAATTTTTACACATTAGTCTAATTTCAGTTGCTTGCTTTCTGCCAGTGTGTGTCAGGCCCACTTCCACAGACTGTAGTGTTCCCACTGCCAGTGCCAACCACTGATACCGGGTGGCACAGTAGCTTGCCGATAAATAAGGCATTTAATTTTTACACATTAGTCTAATTTCAGTTGCTTGCCTGCTGCCAGTGTGTGTCAGGCCCACTTCCTCTGACTGTAGTGTGCCCTCTGCCTGTTCCCACCACTCATACCGGGTGGTACAGTAGCTTGCCAATAAATAAGGCATTTCATTTTTACACATTAGTCTAATTTCAGTTGCTTGCCTTCAGCCAGTGTGTTAGGCCCACTTCCACAGACTGTAGTTTGCCCACTGCCAGTGCCAACCACTGATACCATGTGGTACAGTAGCTTGCCAATAAATAAGGCATTTAATTTTTAGACAGTAGTCTAATTTCAGTTGCTTGCCTGTTGCCAGTGTGTGTCAGGCCCACTTCCACTGACTGTAGTGTGCCCACTGCCAGTGCCCACCACTGATTCCGGGTGACACAGTACCTAGCACGCGTAGTACTACTTATCTAAAAAAAATGACAGGTAGAAGCAGGCCACAGAGGCCGTCGTGGTCGTGGTGCTGTGATTTCTACTGTCCCTGGAATAATGCCTAGTGTTCAGAGGCCACGTACCCGGAAACCGAAAAATTCTGAGATCATAGTTGACTGGCTTAGACAGGACACCCAATCTTCAACAGCTTCCGCTAAGAACCTTGACGCACCATCCTCCTCCATCTCAGCTTCGGTCACCTGCTCTCAAGCTACCACGCTCCCGCCAGCCGCCACCACCACCACCACAGCCACCACAGCCACTTCACTTGATCCGTTAGAGAAGTTAATTACACATCTGTTGGATGCAATTAGTGATGCACAACCATTATTGCCAGATGATGTAGATTACAGGGATATGTCTCAGTCAGGCAGGATTACACACATGGACGTACAGTGTGATGATGATGATGATGATGTTGTACCCGCTGCTGCTTCCTTTACTGAGGTGTCAGATACAAGTGAAGCGGTTGATGATGACGATGTGTCCACGGATGTCACGTGGGTGCCTGCTCTAAGAGAAGAAGAGGGGGAAAGTTCAGAAGGGGAGGCATAGAGAAAGAGAAGACGAGTTGGAAGCACGGGGAGGTCGTCGCAAGGAGTTAGTGGCTCAGTCAGACAGCATGTATTGGCACCCGGGGTCAGCCAGACAGCACGCCAGTCAACGCATGCTGTTGCCACCACCAGAATGCCGTCATTGCAAAGCTCAGCAGTGTGGCATTAATTTTGTGTGTCTGCCTCTGATAACAGCGATGCCATTTGCAACCTGTGCCAAAAGAAACTAAGTCGTGGGAAGTCCAACACCCACCTCGGTACAACTGCTTTGCGAAGGCACATGATCTCACATCACAAACGCCTATGGGATCAACACATGATTACAAGCAGCACACAAACTCAAAGCCACCATGCTCCTCCTGGTCCAGCATCTTCAGCCACGTCAACCACTGCTGTCCTCTCTGCCCTCTCTCAACCAACCGCCACTCCGCCTCTCACCTTCAGCAGTTCCTGCTCATCTGCCCACAGTCAGGTGTCTGTTAAGGAAATGTTTGAGCGTAAGAAGCCAATGTCACAGAGTCACCCCCTTGCCTGGCGACTGACAGCTGGCTTGATGGAACTCTTAGCCCGCCAGCTTTTACCATACCAGCTGGTGGAGTCAGAGGCCTTCAAAAAATTTGTTGCTATTGGGACACCACAGTGGAAGGTACCCAGACGAAATTTTTTTTTAAAAAAGGCAATCCCAAAACTCTACAATGTTATTGAAAAGGAAGTCATGGCATCTCTGGCATACAGTGTTGGGGCAAGGTTCCATCTGACCACTGATACCTGGTCTGCAAAGCACGGTCAGGGCAGGTATATCACGTACACTGCGCATTGGGTCAACCTGCTGACGGCTGACAAGCATGGAATGCGTGGCTCTGCAGCGGAGTTGGTGACACGGCCACGACTTGCAGACAGACCTTCTTCCACCTCCTCTACTCCTACTCCATCCTCTTCGATATCCTCCTCGGCTGAGTCCTCTTCTGCTGCGGCGTCTGGCTGCACATCAACTGAATCCCCCCAGCTCCCCAGGGGCTATTCCACATCCCGGATACGACAGTGTCATGCTGTCTTGGGGTTGACTTGCCTGAAAGCAGAGAGCCACACATGACCAGCACTCCTGTCCGCCCTGAACGCACAGGTGGATCAGTGGCTGACCCCGCACCAACTGGAGATCGGCAAAGTGGTGTGTGACAATGGAACAAATTTGTTGTCGGCATTGAATTTGGGCAAGTTGTCACATGTGCCGTGCATGGCACATGTGATGAATCTCATCGTACAACGCTTTGTGTCTAAGTACCCAGGCTTACAGGACGTCCTCAAGCAGGCCAGGAAGGTCTGTGGCCATTTCAGGCGTTCCTACACGGCCATGGCGCACTTTTCCGATATTCAGCGACGAAACAACATGCCAGTGAGGCGCTTGATTTGCGACAGCCCGACACGTTGGAATTCAACACTCCTAATGTTCGACTGCCTGCTCCAACAAGAAAGAGCCGTCAATGAGTATTTTCATGACCGGGGTGCTAGGACAGCCTCTGCGGAGCTGGGAATTTTTTTGCCACGTTACTGGACGTTCATGCGCAATGCCTGTAGGCTCATGCGTCCTTTTGAGGAGGTGACAAACCTAGTCAGTCGCACCAAAGGCACCATCAGCGACCTCATCCCATTTGTTTTCTGCCTGGAGCGTGCCCTGCGAAGAGTGCTGGATCAGGCTGTAGATGAGCGTGAAGAGGAAGAGTTGTGGTCACCATCACCACCAGAAACAACCTTGTCATCATCGCTTGCCGGACCTGCGGCAAAGCTGGAAGAGGAGTATGAGGAAGAGGAGTCAAAGGAGGAATGTGGCGGCTTTGAGGAGGAGGAAGACCAACCACAGCAGGCACCCCAGGGTTGTTGTCACCTATCTGGGACCCATGGTGTTGTACGTGGCTGGGGGGAAGAACAGACCGTCAATGACATCGGTGAGGATGAGGAACGGGAAATGAGTAGCTCTGCATCCAACCTTGTTCAAATGGGGTCTTTCATGCTGTCATGTCTGTTGAGGGACCCTCGTATAAAAAAGATGAAGGAGAACGACCTGTACTGGTTGGCCATGCTAATAGACCCCCGGTATAAGCAGAAAGTGGCAGAAATGTTACCAAATTACCGAAAGTCGGAAAGGATGCAGCAGTTCAAAACCAAACTAAAACATGTCACAGCAAAACGGGAATCTAACAGGGGAAGAGGTGAATGTAATCCTCCTCCTACCACGGCGGCAAGGACTGGACGATTTACAGATGTGTTGTTGATGGAGGATATGCGGAGCTTTTTTAGTCCTACACATCGCCACAGCCCATCGGGATCCAGCCTTAGAGAACGACTCGACCTACAGGTAGCAGACTACCTCGCCTTAACAGCAGATATCGACACTCTGAGGAGTGATGAACCCCTTCACTACTGGGTGTGCAGGCTTGACCTGTGGCCTGAGCTATCCCAGTTTGCGATAGAACTTCTGGCCTGCCCTGCTTCAAGTGTCCTGTCAGAAAGGACCTTCAGTGCAGCAGGAGGCATTGTCACTGACAAGAGAAGTCGCCTCGGTCAAAAAAGTGTTGATTACCTCACCTTCATAAACATGAATGAGGCATCGATCCCGAACGGACTGACAGTGGGGGATACGTTTGACTAACAAAAGGCCGGATTACATGCCTTGGCCTCAAAATGGTCCCCACGCTGCTGTATTTAATGTCTGCATACCGTATGACTTTTGTGAATTCTCCACCACCAACTAGGGTTCAAGCCGCAATGTTTTAGTCCCTTTTCTGCCTGGAAAACATAAATTTTTACGGCCGCTACTACAATAGCGGCTGCAACAATGCCATTATTTTTCAGGCATGTGTACATGCCTAATTTTTCTGTACTATGGTGCAGCACTGTGGCTGCAAAAACAAAACCAAAAAAAAGGCACATACAAGTGTCAATTCCCCTTCGTGATCGTTACCTTGTCGTGGTGAAGGGGCTTGCGTATCACAATGAAGCAATCATCACCTCTATGAGTGTGCTGGCAATGTTGCCACACCCCAGATGATAAGGCCGTTGCTTCATTATGGTCAGACCAAAAGCGATCGGACGGCTGGATAATATTTCATAGAAAAAACATTAATTTACCTTTTTTTTTTAATGTTGTATGGGTTTTTAATACATAAAATAAAAAAAATCATAATAAAGTCTCTTAATAGTTTATTAGAAATAATGCAGACAATCACAAAAATCCCAATCAATTCCAATACAAAGCAAGTACAGAGCTCAGAACTAAATTATTTCATGATGTCGTAATGGTTCGTTAATTCAACAATGATTAATCAATTAGACACACGTCCCCGGATAGGGTACGCAACAGGGATTAAACTGATAGTATTAGTACTAGTTAAGACACCACTCATATAGGGTGTCACAGCACATTGCTCTGTGCACGCGCAGTGCCCCAATTTGGGAGTAAGAGGACCGACCAAGCTGCTTTTTCCATCTCCCGGTTCCTAAAATCAATTCAGTTTGGTGTATGAGAGTTTGGTCTGTCACTGTGAAGGCAGTCGAAGGTACCCGGCCTAAATTTTTTTTCACAAAAGGCAATCCCTGATATGGGATGTAACAGGGATTAAGCTGATGAGAATAGTACTACAGAAAATACCACTCATATGGGGTGTAACAGTAAATTGCATGGCGCAGACGCAGTCACCGTGGATTACAACAGAGTGTAGAGAGCCAGCGTTTTTTTAACCATCTCCCCGTTTGAAAAATCTATTCAATAAATGGACCCCAGATTGGGGATGTTAGAGGGATTAAACTGATGAGAATAGTACTACAGAAAATACCACTCATATCGGGTGTGACAGTAAATTGCACGGCGCAGACGCAGTCACCGTGGATAAAAAAAAAGGGGAGGGAGACAGTGTTTTTTTAACCATCTCCCTGTTCGAAAAATCAATTCAATAAATGGACCCCAGATTGGGGACGTTAGAAGGATTAAACTGATGAGAATAGTCCTACAGAAAATACCACTCATATCGGGTGTGACAGTAAATTGCACGGAGCAGACGCAGTTACCGTGGATAAAAACAAAGGGGAGGGAGCCAGCGTTTTTTTAACCATCTCCCCGTTCGAAAAATCAATTCAATAAATGGACCCCAGATTGGGGACGTTAGAGGGATTAAACTGATGAGAATAGTCCTACAGAAAATACCACTCATATCGTGTGTGACAGTAAATTTCATGGCGCAGACGCAGTCACCGTGGATAAAAACAAAGCGGAGAGAGCCAGCGTTTTTTTAACCATCTCCCCGTTCGAAAAATCAATTCAATAAATGGACCCCAGATTGGGGACGTTAGAGGGATTAAACTGATGAGAATAGTACTACAGAAAATATCACTCATATCGTGTGTGACAGTAAATTGCACGGCGCAGACGCAGTCACCGTAAATAAAAACAAAGGGGAGGGAGACAGTGTTTTTTTAACCATCTCCCCGTTCAAAAAATCAATTCAATAAATGGACCCCAGATTGGGGACGTTAGAGGGATTAAACTGATGAGAATAGTCCTACAGAAAATACCACTCATATCGGGTGTGACAGTAAATTGCACGGAGCAGACGCAGTTACCGTGGATAAAAACAAAGGGGAGGGAGCCAGCGTTTTTTTAACCATCTCCCCGTTCAAAAAATCAATTCAATAAATGGACCCCAGATTGGGGATGTTAGAGGGATTAAACTGATGAGAATAGTCCTACAGAAAATACCACTCATATCGGGTGTGACAGTAAATTGCACGGAGCAGACGCAGTCACCGTGGATAAAAACAAAGGGGAGGGAGCCAGCGTTTTTTTAACCATTTCCCGTTCGAAAAATCAATTCAATAAATGGACCCCAGATTGGGGATTTTAGAGGGATTAAACTGATTAGAATAGTACTACAGAAAATACCACTCATATTGTGTGTGACAGTAAATTTCATGGCGCAGACGCAGTCACCGTGGATAAAAACAAAGCTGAGAGAGCCAGCGTTTTTTTTAACCATCTCCCCGTTCGAAAAATCAATTCAATTCACCTTTCGGGGACCCTTGGTGTTGTACGTGGCTGGGTGGAGGAAGAAACCTTCAATGACATCACCGGGACATGGCTAGCTTGGTATCCAACCTTGTGCAAATGGGGAGTTTGCGGTTGTGCAAATGGACTGTTTGCGGTTGTTTGCGGTGCATTAAAAGGGGAGTTTGATCTGTCAATGTCTGTGAAGTGGGCGTAACCCTTACACTACCTGATCGATACAACATCATACCTGATCGTATACACACACTGGATGTTTTAAAGCATGTTATTCCAAACAATTTAGGTATGTTAGTTGATTTATGCCCTTCATGGATTAAAACCCGACTCTGCGTCCACTACGTAATTAGTGGGTTTTAAAATTCGCCTGCCTATTGAAGTCTATGGCGGTTCGCCCGTTTCGCCCGATCGCGAACATTTGTGGAAGTTCACTTTCGCCGTTCGCGAACGGAAAATTTTATGTTCGCGACATTACTACTGAATGATACCTTTCAACAATGAGATCCCTCTGATGCTTTGGAAGCTCTCTGTGGACCATGGCTTTTGCTGTGGGAAAGACCAACTAGAGTAGCTGAACTTTATTCAGGGTTAATCCAAGGCACTGTAAATGATGACATGTGGATGCTAACTACTATTTAACATGATTTTAAATGTGATTGCTTAATTCTGAACACAGCTACATCCCCAGTTATAAGAGGGTGCACACTTTTGCAACCACATTTTTTTTTTTTCAATTGAGTGACCTGACATTTTACCAGGGGTGTGTAGACTTTTTATATCCACTGTAGGACTGCACCGCTGAACGGCAAATACAGTATATATTTTTTTGGACACTAATACGCGCCAAAAGTGCTTTAGAACATATAACTGCACCGCTGAACGGCAAATATATTTTTCTTTTTCCACTAATACACGACAAAAAGAGCTGTAATTTTCGCACTTCACCACAAAACGGCTAATAAACCCTTTTTCCCCCCACTAATACAAGCCAAATGCTTTAGAACATATACTGTATTTTCCGCTTTATAAGATGCACCCGATGATAAGACACACTCCAGGTTTAAGAGGAAGAAAATAAGAAAAAAATCTTTTTCATCAGTCCTCATATCAGATCCTCAGATCAGACCCCATAAATATCAGGCCATCAGATCAGATCCCCATAAATATCAGGCCATCAGATCAGACCCCCATAAATATCAGGCCATCAGATCAGACCCCCATAAATATCAGGACATCAGATCAGACCCCCATTAGACCATAGATCAGCCCACATAGTGAGAGCCCCATCAGACCTTATATCAGCCCACAGTGAGACCCACATCAGAGCTCAGATCAGCCCACATAGTAAGACCCCCATCTCGACCTAATATCAGCCCAAAGTGAGACCCCCATCAAACCCCAGATCAGATTTAAATAAAAAATATCTCTTACCTGTCCTGTGCCATGGCTCCTCACGACCTCCATCAGAAGCGGCGCTCCCCTGTCTTCCCGGCCTGCGCTGCTCTGTTCCTTGACTGCGTGCAGCTTTAAGGCATAGTGTGCGCACTACGTCCTGACGCTGTACTCGGTCAGGACAGTGAAGCGCCAGCCCCATGAATGAAGACCGGAAGGGTTAGTATTACAAGCGCTCGCGGTGCTTCCCTCCCCGCTCCCAATGGATATTAGTTAGTAGAGTTGAGCGGACACCTGGATGTTCGGGTTCGAGAAGTTCGGCCGAACTTTACGAAAATGTTCGGGTTCGGTATCCGAACTTAAACTGAACTTGACCCCAAACCCGAACCCCATTGAAGTCAATGGGGACCCGAACTTTTGGGCACTAAAATGACTGTAAAATAGCCCTGGAAAGGGCTTGAGGGCTGCAAAAGGCAGCAAAATGTAGGTAAATCCCCTGCAAACAAATGTGGATAGGAAAATTACTTATAATAAAATAAATAAAAATTAACCAATAATAATTGGCAACTTGGAGGAGGAGGTGGAATATGAGGTTGAGGTGGCGTCAGGTGGGAATGCTATGGGAGTTGAAGTTCTCCTCACAGCCATAAAGGATTCATGTCTGCCTGCAGTGCCACAGGCCTCATTCACAGCTTCAGGCCCATGGCAACCATACATGGGATTTAGAGAAGTTCTCATCACAGCCAAAAAGGATTCATGTCTGCATGCAGTGCCACAGGCCTCACTCACAGATTCAGGCCCAAGGCAACCATACATGGGAGTTGGAGAAGTTGTCATCACAGACAAAAAGGATTCATGCCTGCCTGCAGTGTCACAGGCATCATGCAAAGACTCAGGCCCCTGGCACCCACAAAGAGTAGAGTTCAAATCACGCCAAAACAGTATTGATTTCACCCATCAGTGCCACAGGCCACAATCACTCATTCAGGCCCATGGCTCCCACAAAGAGGAGAGCGGTCCCGTAAAAGCAACACATGTCTCAGGTCAACCTGCAATGGAACAAGACATTATCTTTTATGTCGGCCCTAGCACCCAGACAGAGGTAAGCGGTCCCATAACAGCAACACAGGCCTCAGGTCAACCAGCAATAGAACAGGCCATTATCATTTATGTAGGCCCTTGCACCCAGACAGAGGAGAGCAGTCCCGTAAAAACAAAACAGGCCTCAGTTCAACCTGCAATGGAACAGGCCATTATCATTTATGTAGGCCCTAGCACCCAAACAGAGGTAAGCGGTCCCATAACAGCAAGTCAGGCCTCAGGTCAACCTGCAATAGAACAGGCCATTATCATTTATGTAGGACCTAGCACCCAGACAGAGGAAAGCGGTCCCGTAACAGCAATACGTGCCTCTGGTCAAACTGAAAAGGAACAGGCCATTATCATTTATGTAGACCCTGAGACCCAGACAAAGGTGAGGTCATTTGACAGTAAAAAGAGGTTAATGTCTCCCACCAATGCAGCAGGCGATTAAATGAAATGTAGGCCCCTAACACCCAGACAGAGGAGAGGTCATTTGACAGTAAAAAGAGGTTAATGTCTCCCACCAATGCAGCAGGCGATTAAATGAAATGTAGGCCCCTAACACCCAGACAGAGGAGAGGTCATTTGTCAGCAAAAAGAGGTTAATGTCACCCACCAATGCAGCAGGCGATTAAACGAAATATAGGCCCTTGACACCCAGACAGAGGAGTAGGCATTTGACAGTAAAAAAAGGTTAATGTCTCCCACAAATGCAGCAGGGGATTGAACGAAATATAGGCCCCTGACACCGAGACAGAGGAGAGGTTATTTGACAGCAAAAAGAGGTTAATGTCACGCACCAAAGCAGCAGGCGGTTAGCTGAAATGTAGAACCCTGGCACCCAGACAGAGGAGAGGTTCATTCAACTTGGGGTTGCCCCCAAAGTAATGGTACAATTAAAAAAAGAGAATTCAATAAAGAAGTGCTCTGGAGTACAAGAATGTATGGTTGAGGGCGAGGCAGTTATAAAATGTCTATTCTGCACAAGGTACAGACAAGTCCTGTGGGATCCATACCTGGTTCATTTTAATGAACATGAGCTTGTCCACGTTGGCTGTGGACAGGCAGCTGCGTTTGTCTGTAATGACGCCCCCTGCTGTGCTAAATACACATTCAGATAATACACAGGCCGCAGGGCAGGCCAGCACCTCCAAGGCATAAAGGGCAAGCTCTGGCCATCAGTCAGTACGTGGAAGCATGTGCACATGTACTGTTCCACCATTTTGTTGAAATGCTGCCTCCTGCTAACACGTTCCCTATCAGTTGGTGGTGCAGTTTGCTTTGGCGCGGTGACAAAACTTTTCCACATCTCAGCCATGCTAACCCTGCTGTCTGAGGAGCTGGCCATGACACAGCTACATTGGCGACCTATTCCTCCTCCTCCTCTGCCTTTGCCTTGTGCTTCCACTTGTCCCCCCGTGTCAGTTGGGAATGCCCTCAGGAGCGCGTTTACCAGCGTGCGCTTGAAGTCGCGCATCTTTCTATTACGCTTCAGTGCGGGAATTTTGGTGGGCACGTGGTCCATGTACCGGGGATCCAGCAGGATGGCAACCCAGTAGTCAGCACAAGTTAAAATATGGGTAACTCTGCTGTCGTTGTGCAGGCACTGCAGCATGTAGTCGCTCATATGTGCCAGGCTGCCCAGAGGTAGGTATAAATGTGTAAATTTTTTTAAAAATTGGGTACTCTGTATGCACAAGTGGTTTGTGGAACAAGAACAAGTATTTTTGTAATAAAATTAGTATTTCACTGCTGTAAATTGAAATTTATTATTTATACGCCGGATGCACAACAGTTTTTTCGGCCTAAAATATGGCTTTTTTCAATATAACCCCAAAATGGAGTTTTTAACTGATGTACATTAACAGTAGATATTTATACTATGTATAGACACCAGATTTGGGGACCCAGAACACAGATTTGGTCACCAAAATTCACAAATGCAGTATTTAACTGCTATAAATTAGAAATATTTATTTAAACGACGGATGCCCAACTGTTTTTTCATCCTAAAACACAGTTTTTTTCAATAAAACTAGAGTTGAGCGAACACCTGGATGTTCGGGTTCGAGAAGTTCGGCCGAACTTCCCAAAAATGTTCAGGTTCGGGATCCGAGCTCGACCCGAACTTCATTGAAGTCAATGGGGACTCAAACTTTTGGGCACTAAAAAGGCTGTTAAATAGCCCAGAAAAGGGCTAGAGGGCTGCAAAAGGCAGCAAAATGTAGGTAAACCCCCTGCAAACAAATGTGGATAGGGAAATGAATTAAAATAAAATAAATAAATATTAACCAATATCAATTGGCAACTTGGAAGAGGGGGAGGTGGAATAGGAGGTTGGGGTGGCATCAGGTCGGAATGCTATGGGAGTTCAAGTTCTCATCACAGCCAAAAAGGATTCATGTCTGCCTGCAGTGCCACAGGCCTCATTCACAGACTCAGGGCCATGGCACCCGCAAAGAGGAGAGCAGTCCCATAACAGTAACACAGGCCTCAGGTCAACCTGCAATGGAACAGGCCATTATCATTTATGTAGGCCCCTGACACTCAGACAGAAGAGAGGTCATTTGACAGTAAAAAGGGTTTAATGTTTCCCACCAAGACAACAAATGATTAAACGACATATAGGCCCCTGACACCCAGACAATGGGGCGGTCATTAGACAGTAAAAAGAGTTAAATGTTTGCCACCAAGACAGCAAGCAAGTACGTAAAAGTTAGGCCCGTGACACCCAGGCAGAGGAGAGAGGTCCCATAGCAGCAAAAGAGGCATCATGTCACCCAAAAACAGAGAAGGCCACTTTTAGTTATTTCCCATCACCCAGACAGAGGAAAGAGGTCCCAAAGCAGAGAATCTGGCTTCATGTCACCCTCAAATGGAGAAGGCCACTTTCAGATATTTAGGCCCCTGGCACACAGACGGAGTAGAGGTTCATTCTACTTTGGGTTGCCCCGCAAAATAATGGTAACATTTAAAAAAGAGGATTTAATAAAGAAGTGCCCCAGAGTACAATAATATATGGTTAAGGGGAGGTAGTTATAAATGTCTATTCTGCACAAGGGATGGACAGGTCCTGTGGCATCCATGCCTGGTTCATTTTTATGAACGTCAGCTTGTCCACGTTGGCTGTGGACAGGCGGCTGTGTTTGTCAGTAATGACGCCACCTGCCGTGCTGAAGACAAGTTCAGACAAAACGCTGGTCGCTGGGCAGGCCAGCACCTCCAAGGCAGAAGAGGCTAGCTCTGGCCACATGGACAATTTGGAGACCCAGAATTTGAATGGGGCCGAACCATCAGTCAGTACGTGGAGGGGTGTTTACACGTACTGTTCCACCATGTTAGTGAAATGCTGCCTCCTGCTAACACGTTCGGTATCAGGTGGTAGTACAGTTACCTGTGGCGTGGTGACAAAACTTTTCCACATCCCTGCCATGCTAACCGTGCCCTCAGAGGAGCTGGCCGTGACACAGCTGCATTGGCGACCTCTCGTTCCTCCTCTGCCTTCGCCTTGGGCTTCCACTTGTTCGCCTGTGACATTTGGGAATGCTCTCAGTAGCGTGTCTACCAACGTGCGCTTGTACTCGCGCATCTTCTTATAACTCTCCAGTGCAGGAAGTAAGGTGGGCACATTGTCTTTGTACCGGGGATCCAGCCGGGTGGAAACCCAGTAGTCCCCACGCGTTAAAATGTGGGCAACTCTGCTGTCGTTGCGCAGGCACTGCAGCATGTAGTCGCTCATGTGTGCCAGGCTGCCCAGAGGTAAGGACAAGCTGTCCTCTGTGGGAGGCGTATTGCCATCGTCTTACGTTTCCCCCCAGCCACGCACCAGTGATGGACCCGAGCTGCATTGGGTGCCATCCCGCTGTGAACTTGCTTCATCCTCATCCTCCTCCACCTGCTCCTCATCCTCCAGTAGTGGGCCCTGGCTGGCCTCATTTGTACCTGGCCTCCCTCTGAGCCACTTATAAGAGACTGGCCTGAAAGTACTAAAAATAACCCCTCTTCCTCCTCCTCCTCCTCCTGGGCCACCTCCTCTTCCATCATCACCCTAAGTGTTTTCTCAAGGAGACATAGAAGTGGTATTGTAACGCGGATAACCGCGTCATCGCCACTGGCCATGTTGGTGGAGTACTCGAAACAGCGCAACAGGGCACACAGGTCTCGCATGGAGGCCCAGTCATTGGTGGTGAAGTGGTGCTGTTCCGCAGTGCGACTGACCCGTGCATTCTGCAGCTCAAACTCCACTATGGCACATCCTGCTCGCACAGTCTCTCCAGCATGTGCAAGGTGGAGTTCCACCTGGTGGGCACGTCGCATATGAGGCGGTGAGCGGGAAGGCTGAAGTTACGCTGTAGCGCAGACAGGAGAGCAGCGGCAGGATGTGAATGCCAGAAGCGCGCACAGACGGCCTACACTTTATGCAGCAGCTCTGACATGTCGGGGTAGTTGTGAATGAACTTCTGCACCACCAAATTCAGCACATGCGCCAGGCAAGGGATGTGCGTCAAACCGGCTAGTCCCAGAGCTGCGATGAGATTTCGCCAAATTATCACACATCACCAGGCCGGGCTTGAAGCCCACCGGCAGCAACCACTCGTCAGTTTGTTGTTCAATACCCTGCCACAACTCCTGCGCGGTGTGGGGCCTGTCCCTCAAACATATGAGTTTCAGAACAGCCTGCTGACGTTTACCCCGGGCTGTGCTGAAGTTGGTGGTGAAGGTGTGTGGCTGACTGGATGAGCAGGTGAAAGAAGAGGAGGAGGAAGCTGAGTAGGAGGAGGAGGCTACAGGAGGCAACGAATGATGCCCTGCGATCCTTGGCGGCGGACGGACGTGCGCCAAAGAACTCTCCGCCTGGGGCCCAGCCGCCACTACATTTACCCAGTGTGCAGTTAGAAAGATATAGCGTCCCTGGCCGTGCTTACTGATACATGTATCTGTGGTTAGGTGGACACTTGATTTTATCGAATACTTGGTTGTGCAGGGAAGGCACCGCTCTCTTTGAGAAGTAGTGGCGGCTGGGAACAACATACTGTGGGACAGCCATCGCCATCAGCTGTTTGAAGCTGTCTGTGTCCACCAGCCTGAATGAGAGCATTTCAAAGGCCAGTAGTTTTGAAATGCTGGCATTCAGGCCCAGGGCTCGAGGGTGGGTAGGTGGGAATTTACGCTTTCTCTCCCTTGATTGTGAAATGGAGAGCTGTGTGACATGGTGGAGATGCTTGGTGACGCAGGTGGTAGTGTTGGTGGCACATCCTCTGTTTGGTAGGCGGCAGGTGCCAACATTCCTCCCGAGGCGGAGGAAGAGGTCAAGGCAGCAGCAGAAGAGGGAGCAGGGGGAGCCTGAGTGAGTTCCTTGTTTTTAAGGTGTTTACTCCACTGCAGTTCATGCTTTGCATGTAGATGCCTGGTCATGCAGGTTGTGCTAAGGTTCAGAACGTTAATGCCTCACTTCAGGCTCTGATGGCACAGCGTGCAAACCACTCGGGTCTTGTCGTCAGCATATTGTTTAATAAAGTGCCATGCCAGGGAACTCCTTGAAGCTGCCTTTGGGGGCTGCCTCTTCCTCTGAAGTATGAAAGTCAGTGGCACGACCTTCATTCCATGTGGGGTCTAGGACCTCATCGTCCCCTGCATCGTCTTCCACACAGTCTTCCTCCCTGACCTCCTGTTCAGTCTGCACACTGCAAAAAGACGCAGCAGTTGGCACCTGTGTTTAGTCATCATCAGAGATGTGCGGAGTCTGATGAGGTGGTATTCCCATGTCCTCATCATCAGGAAACATAAGTGGTTGTGCGCTCAGTGCATTCTATGTCTTCCACCACTGCGGAAGGGCTGGGTGGATTCCCTTGGGAAACCCTGTCAGCAGAGTCTTCAAACAGCATAAGAGACTGCTGCATAACTTGAGGCTCAGACAGTGTCCTTGATATGCATGGGGGTGATGTGACAGACTGATGGGCTTGGTTTTCAGGTGCCACCTTTGCGCTTTCTGCAGAAGACTGGGTGGGAGATAATGTTGGGAACGTGCTGGATCCACTGTCGGCCACCCAATTGACTTTCTCAGGCCTTACCATCCTTAGAACGGCATTGGGCCGCACCAAATATCGTTGTAAATTCTGGCGGGTACTGGAACCTGAGGTAGTTGGTTCACTAGGACGTGTGGCTGTGGCAGAACGGCACGTCCTCTCCCAGCACCAGAGGGTCCACCAACAACACAACGACCATGTCCCCGTCCCTTACTAGATGTTTTCCTTATTGTTACCGTTCACCACAATAAAGAAAAAAATGATTTGGTACAATGTATTGAATTTACAATTCAGTAATTCAGGCCTTTTTTTACAGGCACCTAACACTATCTGGCTTTCTATTTATGTACCGTAGTACACTAAACTAGGCATAGCAGATTTAGGGGAATATCAATTGTAGGCCTAGTATTTAGGCCCTGGATGAAAGGTATCCTTTTATGGACAGATTTACACTTAGAGATGCACAGTAGCGTGAGAAAAAATATATAGGATTATGCTTTCAGCACTTGTATTTTAACACTTTGTGTAATATACCCTTTAACAGAAAGAAATACACTTCGAGATAAACGCTGAGTGTAATATACCCTGTTACGGACAGATTTACACTTGGCCTGCAACAGCTGGAACATGGGTATTGCTATTTTGGCAATTGAATTTCTCCCCAGAAAATAATATATCCTTTGACGGACACTATGAAACTTGTCCAGTCATAGCTGGAACACCAGATTTACGTTATTGCTATTTTGGTAATTGAATTTCAACCCAGAACAAAAGCTATACTTTTACGGACCCTATGAAACTTGTTCAGTCACAGCTGGAACACCAGATTCACGGTATTGCTATTTTTGCAACTGAATTTCACCCCAGAAAATAATATATCCTTTGACGGATACTATAAATCTTGTCCAGTCACAGCTGGAACACCAGATTTACGGTATTGCTATTTTGGTAATTGAATTTCACCCCAGAACAAAAGCTATCCTTTGATGGACACTATAAAACTTGTCCTGCCACAGCAGAAACCACTGATTTAGAGTATTGCTATTTTGGAAATTGAATTTCACCCAGAAAAAAAAAAAAATCTTTGCCTGACAGTATTACACTTGGCTAGCCACAGCTGGAACAGCAGATTTGGGGTATTGCTATTTTTGAAGTGAATTTCACCTCTCAATAAAATATTGAAAATTCTATCCTGAGTTTCTAGGGGTGACAATCAGCACAGCCAAGCCCCTGATGTAGGATATAGCAAAATAAAAACTGTACTATTGATGGATTAATGGACTTGGTGGCAGATTGTGCTGGCTCACCACAAGACACAAAATGGCCGCCTATCACCCCAGAAAAAAGTGACAGAAAAACACTCTGGGCAGCCTGAAACAGTGAGCAATTAAAGGGGTTATCCAAGTTATATTTATTGATGACCTATCCTCAGGATAGGTCATCAATATCAGATCGGCGGGGGTCCGACACCCGGCACCCCCACCGATCAGCTGTTTGAAGAGAAGGCGAGCGCCGTGCGAGCGCTGCCTCCTCGTCATTGTTTACATGCTGGCCGTTGCATCTGCAGCGGTGAGCAGGTGTAATTACACCCAAGCCGTTCCATTCATTTCAATGGGACGGCTCGTTTCTATACAAGTGTATACTACAGAGCCGTCCCATTGAAATAAATGGAACGGCTTGGGTGTAATTACACCTGCTCACCGCTGCAGATGCAACGGCCAGCATGTAAACAATGACGAGGAGGCAGCGCTGGCACGCTCTCTTCAAACAGCTGATCGGCGGGGGTGCCGGGTGTCGGACCCCCGCCGATCTGATATTGATGACCTATCCTGAGGATAGGTCATCAATAAATATAACTTGGATAACCCCTTTAACTAGCATAGCAAAAATTGAATGATTCACAGCTGTAGATCGATCACTTCATTAAGTGTTTTTGCTGAGTTAATCTCTGCCTAATCTCGCCCTAACAGCAGCTGCATCCTATCCCTACTCTAATCAGAGCAGAGTGACGTGTGGCGCGATGTGACTCCAGCTTAAATAGAGGCTGGGTCACATTCTGCACTTGACCAATCACAGCCATGCCAATAGTAGGCATGGCTGTGATGGCCTCTTGGGGCAAGTAGTATGACGCTTGTTGATTGGCTGCTTTGCAGGCTTTCAAAATGCGCCATAGAAATCGCCGAACAACGAACTCAAACGCTTTTTACCCCAAAATTCGGTACGAACCCGAACTATACTATATCAGGTTCGCTAATCCCTAAATAAAACCCCAAAATGTAGTTATTAAAAGCTGTAAATTAAAATGAGATATTTATACCATGTATGTACAACTGCTTTGTGAAGCAATAATATTGCTTTTTTCCCCACAAAAAAAGAATATTGCACTATTTCTTAGTAATGTGAAATCGGTATTTAAGAATTGTATTTCAAGATGCTCTGTGGATCAGGATTACCACTTTTTTGTAAAAAAAAAACACTTATGCTGTATTTCACGGTAGCAATGTAAATTAGGTGGTTGGAATGGGTATTTCAGACTGTTTGGTGGACCTTGAATAAAGTTTTTTTTCTATAAAAAACAAAGAAGCACTATTTCCCTACAGAAATATAAAAAATGTCATTGGACGGTGTATGCAGAGCTATTTTGTGGATAAGGAATACGTTTTCTCCCCCCAAAATTACACGGATTCTCTATTTCATTGCAGAAATATGAAATATATATTTTGGCGGTGTAAAATAGGCTTGGTGGATCAGGATGACCACTTTTTTTTTTAACTTCTTGCCGACCGCCTAACGCAGGTTTGCGTCCTACAGGCGGTCGGTCTATTCCTCCTTGACGCGCGGGCGCGTCATCTCGCGAGAGGCGAGATTTCCTGTGAACGCGCGCACGCGCGTGCGTGCGTTCACAGGATCGCGTCGGGGACAAGGTAAACTACAGCCTGCCAGCGCTGATCATGCACTGGCAGGCTGTAGAAGTTAAAAAAAATGGCATATCAGACGCTGTTTTGTTAACAGCGTCTGATATGCTTGCTGATCGTTCCTTTGGTGGTCCCATTTGCTTGGGACCACCAATGGAAACTTTTATAAGTGCACCAATCACCACACAGACCCCACCCCCATCCATCCCCCCCCACCCCCGTCACTGATTATCCCCTGATTAATCCCTGATTAACCCCGATCACCCCATGTCACCCCCTGACACTAATTACCCCCTGTAAGGCTCATTCAGACGTCCGTATGCGTTTTGCGGATCCATGGATCCGCAGATCCGCAAAACACGGACACCGGCAATGTGCTTTCCGCATTTTGCAGATCCGCACATTGCCAGAACTATATAGAAAATGCCTTTTCTTGTCCGCAATTGCGGAAAAGAATAGGATATGCTCTAACTTTTGCGGAGCTGCGGCCGGATGTTTGGGGGCCGAAACCCGGAAGTTTGTGGCCGCAGTTCCCGCGAATGCTGATGCGGCGAGCACATAGTGTGCTCTCCGCATCACCTCCAGCCCCATTCACACTGAATGGGTCCGCATCTATTCCGCAGAATTGCGGAATAGATGCAGAAATTTTTGCGGACGTGTGAATGGGGCCTTACTACTTTTTTTTTTTTGCACATTTTTTGTCAGAGATTTATTCATCCACATTGACCGATGCGAATGAGGAAATCTGTGCCTTTTTTTTTTGCACATTTTTGGGCAGAGATTTTTTCATCCACATTGATCGATGCGAATGAGGAAATCTGTGCCATTCATTTTTTTTCTTTTTTCAGCCCAGAGGCTGAACGGGAAAAAAAATCTCATTTCCCGTATGCCCAATATAAGGAGAATCACAGAAACTCCTAATGCTGGCCATACGTGTAATTATTGCGGAGACCTTCAAATGCCAGGACAGTATAAAATCCCCACATGTGACCCCATTTTAGAAAGGAGACACCGCAAGGTATTCGCTGAGGGGTATGGCGAGTTCATGCAAAATTAAATTTTTTGTCACAAGTTAGTGGAATATGAGACTGTAAAAAAAAAAAAATCAATTTCCGCTAACTTGTGCCAAATTTTTTTTTTTCTGTGAACTCGCCATACCCCTCACAGAATACCTTGGGGTGTCTTCTTTCCAAAATGGGGTCACTTGTGGGGTTTTTATACTGTCCTGGCATTTTAGGGGTCCTAAAGCGTGAGAATCCAAATGCGTAAAAATGGCCTGTGAAATCCTAAAGGTACTCATTGGTTTTAGGGCCCCTTTACGCATCTTGGCTGCAAAAGTGTCACTCATGTGGTATCGCCGTACTCAGAAGAAGTAGGGAATGTGTTTGGGGTGTATTTTTACATATACCCCTGCTGGGTGTGAGAAATATCTCTGTAAGCGACAACTTTTTAAATTTTTTTATTCAAAGTTGTCAATTTACAGAGATATTTCTCTCACCCAGCATGGGTATATGTAAAAATACACCCCAAAACACATTGCCCTACTTCTCCGAGTACGGCGATACCACATGAGTGACACTTTTTTGCAGCCTGGGTGCGCAAAGGGGCCCAAATTCCAACGAGTACCTTTAGCTTTTAAATAGCTGCTCACAATTTAGCCCCACCCAAAATGCCAGAACAGTACAAACACCCCACAAATGACCCCATTTTGGAAAGAATACACCCCAAGGTATTCGCTGAGGGGCATAGTGAGTCCATGAAAAATTTAACTTTTTGTCAAAAGTTAGCAGAAAGGGAGACTTTATGAGAAAAACAATAAAAATCAATTTCCGCTAACTTGTGCCAAAAAAAAAATCTTCTATGAACGCGCCATGCCCCTCACAGAATACCTTGGGGTGTCTTCTTTCCAAAATGGGGTCACATGTGGGGTATTTATACTGCCCTGGCAATTTAGGGGCCCTAAAGCGTGAGAAGAAAAATGCGTAAAAATGCCCTCCTAAAAGGTACTCATTGGTTTTAGGGCCCCTTTGCGCATCTTGGCTGCAAAAAGTGTCACTCATGTGGTATCGCTGTACTCAGGAGAAGTAGGGCAATGTGTTTTAGGGTGTATTTTTACATATACCCATGCTGGGTGAGAGAAATATCTCTGTAAATTGACAACTTTGAATAAAAAATGTAAAAGTTGTTGTTTACAGCGATATTTCTCACACACAGCATGGGTATATGTAAAAATACACCCCAAAACACATTGCCCTACTTCTCCTGAGTACGGCGATACCACATGAGTGACACTTTTTTGCAGCCTGGGTGCGCAAAGGGCCCTAAAACCAATGAGTACCTTTAGATTTCACAGGCCATTTTTACGCATTTGATTCTCACGCTTTAGGGCCCCTAAAATGCCAGGTCAGTATAAATACCCCACATGTGACCCCATTTTGGAAAGAAGACACCCCAAGGTATTCCGTGAGGGGCATGGCGAGTTCACAGAATTTTTATTTTTTGGCACAAGTTAGCGGAAATTGATATATTTTTTATTTTTTTATTTTGTTTTTTACAAAGTCTCATATTCCACTAACTTGTGACAAAATTTTTTTTTTTACATGATCTCACCATACCCCTCACGGAATACCTTGGGGTGTCTTCTTTCCAAAATGGGGTCACATGTGGGGTATTTATACTGTCCTGGCATTTTAGGGGCCCCTAAAGCGTGAGAAGAAGTCTGGAATCCAAATGCGTAAAAATGCCCTGTGAAATCCTAAAGTTACTCATTGGTTTTAGGGCCCCTTTGCGCACCCAGGCTGCAAAAAAGTGGCACACATGTGGTATTGCCATACTCAGGAGAAGTAGGGCAATGTGTTTTGGGGTGTATTTTTATATATACCCATACTTTGTGTGAAAAATATCTCTGTAAACGACAACTTTTAAAAATTTTTATACAAAGTTGACAATTTACAGAGATATTTCTCTCACCCAACATGGGTATATGTAAAAATACACTCCAAAACACATTGCCCTACTTCTCCTGAGTACGGCGATACCACATAAGTGACACTTTTGCAGCCTGGGTGCGCAAAGGGCCTAAATTCCAAAGAGTACCTTTAGGTTTTACATGGCGGCTCACAATTTAGCCTCGCCCAAAATGCCAGAACAGTAAACACACCCCACAAATGACCCCATTTCGGAAAGTAGACACCCGAGGTATTCACTGAGGGGC
Source organism: Bufotes viridis (assembly GCA_033119425.1). Classification (NCBI taxonomy): domain Eukaryota; kingdom Metazoa; phylum Chordata; class Amphibia; order Anura; family Bufonidae; genus Bufotes; species Bufotes viridis. The sequence goes on along the minus strand of CM065597.1, from coordinate 97,941,126 downwards.
ATAGTGAGTCCGTCTGAGATTTTTTTTTTTGCCAGAAGTTAGCAGAAATTGAAACTTTTTTTTTCCTCAGAAAGTGTCATTTTCCGCTAACTTGTGAAAAAAAATGAAATGATACATGAACTCACCATGCCCCTCCGCGAATACTTTGGGGTGTCTTCCTTCTAAAATGGTGTCATTTGGGGGGTATTTATACTTTCCTGGCATTCTAGCACCTGAAGAAACATGACAGGCGCTCAGAAAGTCAGAGCTGCTTCAAAATGCCGAAATTCACTTTTTTGCACCATAGTTTGTAAACGCTATAACTTTTACCCAAACCAATAAATATACACTTATTGGACTTTTTTTTATCAAAGACATGTAGAACAATAAATTTAGAGAAAAATTTATATAGAAATGTAGTTTTTTTTTTTAAAAGTTTACAACAGAAAGTGAAAAATGTCATTTTTTTGCAATAATTTCGGTCATTTTTGATTAATAGCAAAAAAAGTTAAAATGTCAGCAGCAATGAAATACCACCAAATGAAAGCTCTATTAGTGAGAAGAAAAGGAGGTAAAATTCATTTGGGTGGTAAGTTGTATGACGGAGCAATAAACGGTGAAAGTAGTGTAGTGCGGAATTGTAAAAAGTGGCCTGGTCATTAAGGGTGTTTAAGCTAGGGGGGCTGAAGTGGTTAACTAAAATACACTGATGCACTATTTGATAACTGAAATTGAATATACGGTTTAGTGCATAGTATACAAAAGTGCTCTGTGGCACCACAGGTCCCAGACTAGACAAATGGACTATGTCATGGCTTTTGTCACCAAAATTCACAAATGCAGTTTTTCACTGCTGTAAATTAAATGTAGGTATTTATACCGTGTATGTAGAATTGCTTTTTGAAGCAGGAATTTTGCTTTTTTCACACAAAAAAAGAATAATGCACTATTTCTCAGCTGTAATGTGAAATTTCTCAGCTGTATTTCAAAATGCTTTGTGGATCAGGATTTCCACTTTTTTGTAAAAAAAAAATACACTTATGCTGTATTTCACAGCAGCAATGTAAAATAGGTGGTTGGAATGGGTATTTCAGACTGTTTGGTGGACTTTCAATAAGTTTTTTTTTCTATAAAAAACAAAGACGCACTATTTCCCTGCAGAAATATAAAATATGTCGTTGGACGGTGTGTGCATGACTGGTTTGTGGACAAGGAATACGTTTTTTCCACCAAAATTGCATGGATTCTCTATTTCACCGCAAAAATGTCAAATATATATTTTGGTGGTGTAAAATAGGTTTGGTGGATCAGGATGACCACTTTTTTTTTAACTAAAATAGACTGATGTACTATTTGATAGCTGAAATTAAATATACGGTTTAGTACATTGTATACACAAGTGCTCTTCAGCACCACAGATCCCAGACTAGACAAATGGACCATGTCACCCCTTAAACATAGAAAAGGCAATATAGGGGACTTGAGCAGCCAGAAAAGAAAGGTTTTTTTCCTTCACTGAGCTACAAAATAGAATTAGGCTGATGTCCCTGGCTGGCTGGCACACATGCAGTACACTGCAGTGGCTAAAATGGCCACCGAGCTCCACCTCAGTAACAGATGAATTACAAAAAAAGATTTCCCTGGCAGTGGCTGGGTACAGAAATGTTGGATTGCTGAAGCTCCTTCCCTCTCTATTTGCTGTATCTTGTGGATTAAAGTAGCACAGGTTCTTCTGATTTCTGCCCTATTCTGTCCCTGTTTGCAGCACCAGCATCTATTTGGGGTGCGGCTGGATTACTTCTCTACCTTGCCAATATAAGAAATAATGATCTTGAGCCAGGAGGTGGACGTCCGAGTGGAGGAGGTGGCGGACATGGTAGTGTAGGGGGAAGAGGCAGAGGAGGAAGCCAACTTTAATTTTTATTTCTTATTTTTACTTGCTTGTGGAGGCCCCAAAACATTGGGAAATGGCAAAGAGAATGCACAAACTGCGCTGGAGTTTATCAATGGCAGGGTGCAACCAGTATACTTCTCCACTCTGCCAATAGAGGACATAATGATCTTGAGCCAAGAGATGGAGGTCAGAGTGGAGGAGGAGGCGGACATGGTGGTGTAGGTGGAGGAGGCAGCCAACATTTTTTTTTTCTTACTTTTTTGGGGGGGTTTGTGGAGGACCCAAAACATTGGGAATTGGCAAGGAGAATGCACAAATTGTACTGGAGTATAACAATGGCTGGGTGCAGCCGGTATACCTCTCTACTCTCCCCAAGGTACGGACAAGTCCTGTGGGATCTATGCCTGGTTCATTTACGTGAGCTTGTCCACGTTGGATGTTCGTGATCACACCCCCTGCCTTGCTAAACACACTTTCGAAAAGTACACTTGCCACAGAGCAGGCCAGCACCTCCAAGGCGTAAAGGGTAAGCTCAGGCTATGTGCCCAGAAGTTGAATGGTGCAGACCCATCAGTCAGTATGTACAGACGTGTGCATACCTACTCTTCCATCATGTTGATTAAACGCTGCCTCCTGCTAAGACGGTCCATATCAGATGGTGGTGCTGGATGTTGTGGCCTTCTCACAAAGCTTTTCCACATTTCCGCCATACTAAACCTCCCTTCTGAGGTGCTGGCAATGTCACAGCTGCGTTGGAGACTTCCTCCTCTGCCTCATGCAGCACTGGTAACAATGAGGACCCAGAGGCAACGACAAGCTGTCCTCTGTGGGAGGTGTATTGTCTGTGTCCTCTGTTTCCCCCCAGCCATGCTCCATTGATGGCCATAAGCTGATTTGGGTGCCACCCTGCTGTAAATGTGATTCCTCCTCCTCCTCATCCCCTAAACAGATTAGCTTTTGTATTTCCCTGTCAGGGATGCAAATGAGGTGAATCCCCCCCAAAAAAAAAAAATAGAAAAAAAAAATGGGTTTATTTCACGGACAGAAATAACAGACAGATAGGCTTTTGGATTTCCATGTCACAGTTGCAAATGACGCGTATCTGTAGTGTCCCACATATGTGTATGGTCCACTCAAAATTGTTATTTATGCTACAGTATCATGTCATTTTGCACTATTCCTTTGTCTTTGCTGCTAAATCCATATTTAAAGAGGACCTTTCATCACTTCTAAAGATATTAACTAACGATGCTCACATGTAGAGCGGCGCCCAGGGATCTCCCTGCACTTACTATTATTCCTGGGCGCCGCTCTGTTCTCCCGGTATAGGCTCCGGTCTCTGTGCACACAAAGTTATAGTAGGCGAGGACTTGGGGGACTTGGTTATAGTAGGCGGAGCCTGTCCTTCATCTCCTTCTCCTTCTCGCAGAGCTCATAGCCTGGGAGTTTTTTTTCTTCCAGGCTATGAGCTCTGCGCTGCGATTGGCCAGCGCTACAGCCTGGGAGAAGGAGATGAAGGACAGGCTCCGCCTACTATAACTTTGTGAGCACAGAGACCGGAGCCTATACCGGGAGAACGGAGCAGCGCCCAGGGATAATAGTAAGTGCAGGGAGATCCCTGGGCGCCACTTTTTATGTGAGCATCGTTAGTTAATATCCTTAGAAGTGATGAAAGGTCCTCTTTAAGGCTGGTAACAAACACTACACATTTTCACCACTAGAGGTCTCTATCACACCAGATATATATAGCTGTTACAGGAAGTTAGAGAGAGTTGGAAGTTGAGAGTTGAGTGGAGGAGCTAGGAGGCAGGAGAGGAGACAGGCTTTTCACTGTCCTCCTGGGCCTAGCCCAGGGGAACCAATTTACCTCAACCATTGAGTCCGGGATTGATAATATATGATCCTACACTGTAGATTACCCTTCCGGGGTACCAAGTGGATTATTACTCTGAAGACCACAACCTGTACAAATAATGAAGCAGAGTGTTTGCCTGCCATGAGGGAGTTCGCCCTGGGGTTGTTGGACTACTGAACTAAAGAATATTGACAAAGGAAGGTAACTGCCTTTTATCAGACTCTAGACTCCTTTGCATTAGGTGGAGAGATTCTAAGCTACAAGCTGCCCCCACCATACTTAAAGACAGAATGGCCATCTGTCGTTACACTTGTTTACAGAGAACCTAAACTACCATTACAAGGTTGAGTGAACTGATCAACATCAGAAACTAAGTACAAGTAAGCATGCTTCTCCTACTGAAGTGAGCTAACCTTATAGTATATACTTAATCTCAAGGAGCCTGCTAATGTGGATTTGCAGCATTACTATTTTTGCCATCTGTATGAAAGACAAAGTGATGAGATTGGATGCCTTACTACATCTGATAAGTAAAGTTCCTGTTTGTATTAACCTCTGCCTCACTCCTCATTCTTCTGCTTCATCTCTTAATTGCATCTTACGCTGCTGGCATCACGAACACAGGGACCCAGCAGCCAAAAGCACCCTAAACACCACCACCATTAAGGGCACCTCAACTTCCATCTGGCTGGTGTTTCCTGTAACAGAGTGTGCCCCGTAAGATTTTGTGCTGTCTTCCCATCCACTGCATGCCGGCCCAAAGAGACAGCTTAACCGTAAGTACTACTATCCTTAGCACCTCATCACTAGTACGCTCACGCACATCATCCTCTAGGGTGTCTGGTCGCTTCATATCCCCCCACAAAAAAAATGGGTTTATGTCACCGACAGAATTAACAGTAAGATTAACTATTGTAACTCCAGGTCATAGATGCAAATGAGGTATATCTACCCCTCCCAAAAATGGGTTTATATCACCAACAGAATTAACAGAAAAATTAACTATTGTATTTCTGTGTCACAGATGCAAATGAGGTGTATCTCCCCCCAAAAAATGGGTTTATGTCACAACAGAATTAACAGACATCTTAGCTTTTGTATTTCCATGTCATAGATGCAAATGAGGTGTATCTCTCCCCAAAAATAGGTTTATGTCACCGACAGAAACAGACAGATTAGCTTTTGTATTTCCGTGTCATAGATGCAAATGACGTGTATCCCCCCCCCCAAAAAAAAAAAAGGTTAACGTCACCAACAGAATTAACAGAAAGATTAACTATTGTATTTCCATGTCACAAAAAAAATTGGTTTTGTTTCAAAGTTCAGTTCAGATCCCGAACTTGAATCCGAATTCCGAACCCCATTGAAGTCAATGGGGACCTGAACTTTGGGTCTGACAAAAGGATGTTTTTACAGTAATAGAAAGGGTTTGAGGGCTGCAAAAGAAACCATGGGGGTAAGAGCAGTAAAGTTGCCCTATAAACAAATGTGGATAGGGAAATTACGTAAAATAGCAAAATGCATAAAAATAAAAAATAATAATCTTGAACCAGAAGGCGGAGGTCCAAGTGGAGTAGGAAGTTGGGTTAATGGGTTAATGTCACCGACAGAATTAACAGAAAGAACTATTGTATTTCCATGTCACGGATGAAAATGAGGTGAACCTCCGCCAAAAAAATGGCTTCATGTCATTGACACAATTAACAGACTGAATAATTATTGTATTACAGTGAGTCGAGATGCAAATGTGGTGTTATGAACACCAAAAAATGGCTTTATGTCACAGGCAATTAACAGACTGATTAACTATGGTATTACAGCAAATCAGATGCAAATGCAGTGTTATGAACACCAAAAAATGGCTTTATGTCCCCCCATGTGCCGGGCCCCTCATAAGTAATATACTTACCCTGCTCCCCGCGCTGTTTCTGGTCCCCGCACCGCCGCTGCTGCTTTTCCCTGTACACGGAGGAAAACATAAAGTGTCGGGGGGTGGGGGATGCCAATGGCAGATGGGGACCAGAAGCGGTGCAGAGAGAGTGGAGCGGGATAAGTATATTACCTGTGAGTGGCCCGGCACATGGGGCTGGGTCGGTTTCAGAAATTGGATAACCCCTTTAATTATTTTATCACAGTGAGTGGGATACAAATGCTTTGTTATCAACCCCAAAAAATGCTCAACATGACTCTCAGGATCGGCTTCAGCACCCGGCATACATGGGCAAGTGCTGGGGCCCTTGCTGCTAGGGGGGCCCACTGAGCTGCTATGAGCACTTCCATCCATTACACTGCTGTCATTTCACTTACGCAGTACCCCTTCTTTTGGGCCCTCTGAGTCACACGAGGCCGGCTGCTGCACACCTTCAGACACCCCCCCTCTACAAAGGATGTGCTGCCTGAGAAGAGAGACTGCAGGGCTGGAGCAGAAGTGTGAACATAGTCTATGAGTGAGTCTGCAGTGTGACTGTCTCTTTTCTGTGGGACAGGAGGGGGCTGAGGGTCAGGGAACTGCTATTTAGTTGTTTTACTGCCTCATTAAGCAGTTTGCCTCCATGACACCTCTCCCCCCCTCCCCTTCATATCCTATCCTATCTTATCCTCATGGATTCCTTCTGTCTCCTTTCCTCCCTCATGTATCCAGGGCTCTTGTTCCACCCTCCTATCTCCTATCGCTGCCCTGCACAGACCTACTGCCCCTACTTCTTGTATGAGTCCCCCTCAGAGCCCCTTCCACCTACTTGCAGTGTCCACCCCTCCTGTCCATCCAGGGCTCCGGGCCCCTGTCTCGCTCCTCTGCCTCTCATTATGGTGGCATCTTAACCGCATTCAGCATAAGGACCTTCTAAAGTCACAGGGTCATGTGACTGTGCCCCCCACCCTGTACTGCTCCCCTCAGCCCGTACTGTGCCCCCTTATGCCCTGCATTGTGCCCTCTTTATACCTTGCATTGTGCCCTCTTACCACACCCTGTACAGTGCCCCTAGTCATACTATTAACATTTTCTCTGGGGCCCATTCAGTTCTAAGTACATCACAGCATAGCTCCTTCCCTCCTCCAGGCCCGGCCCAGCGGTGACGTCATGACGTGTGTCTCACTGCTGCGGCGGGCCTGAGGAGAGAAGGAGCGCAGGAAGCTGCGGTTAGTGAATTACAGGACCACCAGCTCCCCTGCGTTCCAGCAATGATAAGTATGTAGGGGGCCAATGGGGGGTCATTACACTGTGAGGGCACCTTACACAGTATAATAACCCCCAGTGCACCCCGTTTAGTATAATGATCCCCAATGACCCTCCATTCAGTATAATGACTCTCACAGCCCCCATTCAATATAATGACCCCCAGTGACCACTATACAGTATAATGACCCCCAGTGCCCCCTCCATAGAGTATAACCCCCAGTGTGAGGTCCACTGGGGTCATTTCTGAATGGGAGCGACTGGGGGTCATTATTCTGAATAAAGGGCCACTGTGGGGTCATTATACTGTGTGTGGGGCCACTGGGGGTCCTTATACTGTGTGGGGGGACATTGGGGGGTCATTATACTGAATAGGGGCCAGTGGGGGTCATTATACCATGTGGGAGCCAAAGGGAGACATGTAAATGTAAAAAAATGCCTCAAGGGGGCCCACTGGGATTTATCGCCCAAGGGTCCACATGAAACTGGAGCCGGCCCTGATTACTGTGATGGCTTCCAAGTGCCCACAGCTTAAAAGCTTGTTGATTGGCTGTGCTGCAGCCTTTCAACAAGTTTTATTTAAAATCCGAACAACTAACATGGACCTGCCAATATCCGTGTTCGCGTGACCGGACACCTTAATGTTCGGTACGAACCTGAACATTTTGGTCCAGGTTCGCTCATCCCTAGCAAGGAGTAATCAAATTACTTGTCTATTAAATAAGATGGAAACTGTTTAATTACTGTAGATACCTCTGAGCAGGGATTAATGCAAACTAAGCTGTCGTTTATGGATCCTTTCATCTTCTCATCACACAGCCTGCACTGTTCCTGCAGTCTCCCTGTGCTCTGCCTACAGTGTGTAAATACTCTACCTATGGTCTCCCAACACTGTCCATACACTGTCCAAGCAGTCTCCCTATATAAGATTCTACAATTATAGCTTTGTTAAACACTGTCCCTAGCACTTGTCACGTCTCTCCCTATGCTCAGTTCACTGTAAAATGGCTGAGACAGGTTGAGATTACGATTTGTATAGGGCTGTGACATCACAGGGGCCTGCTAGCTGATGATTGGCTGGCTGCACTGCATTATGGCTTACCTCTTGTTCCAAAGCTCTTTACTTTCTCTTTGTAGCACATTTCGGCACCATTTTAGGAAAAAATCGATTCGGTACAATGAAGTGCCAGGACATTCGGATTTGTTGCAAATTGAATATTTCCTAAACTTTGGATCAAATTCTACTTTGGATGCTTCAATCACGGAGCGCAAGGAAATTCACTTTTGTGGTGAATTACATTTTTCCAAGAGATTCGGATCGAAGTCAATTCGCTCCACACTAGTCTGGATGCCACAGAAGTCACATAATGGAGGCAACAGCTGTAGTTATACAGAACATAATGGTTGGGAGGCCGCAGCTGTTGCAGGATGGCAGCAGTGACATGATGGGGGCATATAGGCAGCATATAGTGATATGATTTGATCCTTTTGTCAGACAAGTGATGATTTGGACACTTTGTGGGTAACTTGGTCTGTTTAGTTGCCATTTTAACCCCTGTGGTGCTGAAAACTAGAGATGAGCGAATCGAAGCAGATGAAGTCGAATTTGTTCCCAATTTCAGGAAAAATTTGATTCTGAATGAATGCTAATTTCCCCGCGCTTCGTGGTAACATGGCGGCTAGCCAGCTTCAATGGCGGCTAAAATGGCTGCTGCAAGTGTGAGGACATGGGGCAAGGAACTCTGGGAAGGTGGGATAACCCATAATTCCATGCATGCAGCCAATCAGCAGCCAGCCAGCCCAGTGAGGTCACAGGCCCTATAAATACGGCGTCCATCTTAGATTCTGCCATTCACCAGTGTACTTTGTTCAGGGACAGACATGTATGCAGGCGCTAGTGAGAGTCAGTGAAAGAACAACTAATTGTTAAAAAAATAAAAAGCAAAGAAGCGATTCACTAGTGAAGGGAAAGGATAGTAAGAGGAATAATTTCACAGGCAGGGAGAGATAGGGAGAATAATAGGAAAACTTTATTGTGCAGGAAAACATTACTTGGGGATAGAGTTGAGCTAACACCTGGATGTTCGGGTTCAAGAAGTTCGGCCGAACTTCCCGAAAATGTTCGGGTTCGGGATCCGAACCAGACCCGACCTTCATCCCGAACCCGAACCCCATTGAAGTCAATGGGAAGCCGAACTTTTGGGCACTAAAAAGGCTGTAAAATAGTCCAGGAAAGGGCTAGAGGGCTGCAAAAGGCAGCAAAATGTAGTTAAATGCCCTGCAAACAAATGTGGATAGGGAAATGAATTAAAATAAAATAAATAAAAATTAACCAATATCAATTGGAGAGAGGTCCCATAGCAGAGAATCAGGCTTCAAGTCACTCACCAATGGAGAAGGTCACTTTCTATTATTTCGGCCCCAGCACCCATACAGAGGAGAGAGGTCCCATAGCATAAAATCAGGCTTAATATCACCCACCACTGGAGAAGGCCACTTTCAGTTATTTAGGCCCCAGCACCCAGACAGAGGAGAAAGGTCCCACAGCAGAGAATCAGACATCATATCACCCACCACTGGAGAAGGCCACTATCAGTTATTTAGGCCCCAGCACCCAGACAGAGGAGAGAGGTCCCACAGCAAGGAATCAGGCGTCATATCACCCACCACTGGAGAAGGCCACTTTTAGTTATTTAGGCCCCAGCACCCAGACAGAGGAGAGAGGTCCCACAGCAGAGAATCAGGCGTCATATCACCCACCACTGGAGAAGGCCACTTTCAGTTATTTAGGTCCCAGCACCCAGACAGAACAGAGAGGTCCCAAAGCAGAGAATCAGGCGTCATATCACCCACCACTGGAGAAGGCCACTTTGAGTTTATTAGGCCCCAGCACCCAGACAGAGGAGAGAGGTCCCACAGCAAGGAATAATGCGTCATATCACCCACCACTGGAGAAGGCCACTTTGAGTTATTTAGGCCCCAGCACCCAGGCAGAGGAGAGAGGTCCCACAGCAGAGAATCAGGCATCATATCACCCACCACTGGAGAAGGCCACTTTCAGTTATTTAGGCCCCAGAACCCAGACAGAAGAGATGTCCCACAGCAAGGAATAAGGCGTCATATCACCCACCACTGGAGAAGGCCACTTTCAGTTATTTAGGCCCCAGCACCCAGACAGAGGAGAGAGGTCCCACAGCAAGGAATAAGGCGTCATATCACCCACCACTGGAGAAGGCCACTTTCAGTTATTTAGGCCCCAGCACCCAGACAGAGAAGAGAGGTCCCACAGCAAGGAATACGGCGTCATATCACCCACCACTGGAGAAGGCCACTTTTAGTTATTTAGGCCCCAGCACCCAGACAGAGGAGAGAGGTCCCACAGCAAGGAATAAGGTGTCAAATCAGCCACCACTGGAGAAGGCCACTTTCAGTTATTTAGGCCCCAGCACCCAGACAGAGGAGAGAGGTCCCACAGCAGAGAATAAGGCGTCATATCACCCACCACTGGAGAAAGCCACTTTCAGTTATTTAGGCCCCAGCACCCAGACAGAGGAGAGAGGTCCCACAGCAAGGAATACGGCATCATATCACCCACCACTGGAGAAGGCCACTTTCAGTTACTTAGGCTCCAGCACCCAGACAGAGGATAGAGGTCCCACAGCATAGAATCAGGTGTCATATCACCCACCACTGGAGAAGGCCACTTTCAGTTATTTAGGCCCCAGCACCCAGACAGAGGAGAGAGGTCCCACAGCAAGGAATAATGCGTCATATCACCCACCACTGGAGAAGGCCACTTTGAGTTATTTAGGCCCCAGCACCCAGGCAGAGGAGAGAGGTCCCACAGCAGAGAATCAGGCATCATATCACCCACCACTGGAGAAGGCCACTTTCAGTTATTTAGGCCCCAGCACCCAGACAGAAGAGAGAGGTCCCACAGCAAGGAATAAGGCGCCATATCAACCAACACTGGAGAAGGCCACTTTCAGTTATTTAGGCCCCAGCACCCAGACAGAGGAGAGAGGTCCCACAGCAAGGAATAAGGTGTCAAATCACCCACCACTGGAGAAAGCCACTTTCAGTTATTTAGGCCCCAGCAACCAGACAGAGGAGAGAGGTCCCACAGCAGAGAATAAGGCGTCATATCACCCACCACTGGAGAAGGCCATTTTCAGTTACTTAGGCCCCAGCACCCAGACAAAGGATAGAGGTCCCAAAGCATAGAATCAGGTTTCATATCACCCACCACTGGAGAAGGCCACTTTCAGTTATTTAGGCCCCAGCACCCAGACAGAGGAGAGAGGTCCCACAGCAGAGAATCAGGCGTCATATCACCCACCACTGGAGAAGGCCACTTTCAGTTATTTAGGCCCCAGCACCCAGACAGAAGAGAGAGGTCCCACAGCAGAGAATCAGGCGTCATATCACCCACCAGTGGAGAAGGCCACTTTGAGTTAATTAGGCCCCAGCACCCAGAGAGGGGAGAGAGGTCCCACAGCAAGGAATAAGGCGTCATATCACCCACCACTGGAGAAGATCACTTTCAGTTATTTAGGCCCCAGCACCCAGACAGAGGAGAGAGGTCCCACAGCAAGGAATAAGGCGTCATATCACCCACCACTGGAGAAGGCCACTTTCAGTTATTTATGCCCCAGCACCCAGATAGAGGAGAGAGGTCCCACAGCAAGGAATAAGGCGTCATATCACCCACCACTGGAGAAGGTCACTTCCAGATATTTGGCCAATGGCACCTAGACAGAGGAGAAAGGTCGCATGGCAGAGGTTCAGGCTTCAAGTCACCCACCATTGTTATAGGCCACTTTCAGTTATTTAGGCCAAGGCGCCCAGATTGAGGAGAGGTTCATTCAACTTTGGGTTGCACTGCAAGATCAAGGTAAAGTTAAGAGAATGAGGATTCAATAAAAAAGTACCCCGAAATACCAGAATACATGGTTGAGGGGGAGGCAGTTATAAATGTCTATTCTGCACAAGGGAGGGAGAGTTCCTGTGGGATCCATGCCTGGTTCATTTTTATGATCGTCAGCTTGTCCACATTGGCTGTGGACAGGCGGCTGCGTTTGTCAGTAAGGACGCCCCCTGCATTGCGAAATAAACGTTCAGACAAAACGCTGGCCACCGGGCAGGCCAGCACCTCCAAGGCATAAAATGCTAACTCTGGCCACGTGGACAATTTGGAGACCCAGAAGTTGAATGGGGCCGAACCATCAGTCAGTACGTGGAGGGGTGTGCAGACGTACTGTTCAACCATGTTAGTGAAATGCTGCCTCCAGCTAACGCGTTCCATATCAGTTGGTGGTGTAGTTAGCTGTGGCATGGAGACAAAACTTTTCCACATTTCTGCCATGCTAACCCGGCACCAGAGGAGCTGGCCGTGACACAGCTGCGTTGGCAACCTCTTGCTCGTCCTCTGCCTTTGCCTTGGTCTTCCACCTGTCCCACTGTGACATTTGGGAATGCTCTAAGAAGCGCATCTACCAGCGTGTGCTTGTACTCGCGCATCTTCCTATCACGCTCCAGTGCAGGAAGTAAGGTAGGCACATTGTTTTTGTACGGGGGATCCAGCAGGGTGGCAACCCAGTAGTCCGCACACGTTAAAATGTGGGCAACTCTGCTGTCGTTGCGCAGGCACTGCAGCATGTAGTCGCTCATGTGTGCCAGGCTCCCCAGAGGTAAGGACAAACTGTCCTCTGTGGGAGGCGTATCGTCATCGTCCACCGTATCCCCCCAGCCACGCACCAGTGATGGGCTTGAACTGTGTCGGGTGCCACCCCGCTGTGAACCTGCTTTATCCTCATCCTCCTCCACCTCATCCTCCTCGTCCTTCAGTAGTGGGCCCTGGCTGGCCACATTTGTACCTGGCCTCTGATGTTGCAAAAAACCTCACTCTGAGCCACTTCTATCAGACTGGCCTGAATGTGCTAAAAATGACCCCTCATCCTCCTCCTCCTCCATCATCGCCCTAAACGTTTTCTCAAGGAGACATAGAAGTGGTATTGTAACGCTGATAACGGTGTCACTGCCACTGGCCATGTTGGTGGAGTACTCAAAACTGCGCAACAGGGCACACAGGTCTCGCATGGAGGCCCAATCATTGGTGGTGAAGTGGTGCTGTTCCACAGTGCGACTGTTGCGTGCGTGCTGCAGCTGAAACTCCACTATGACCTGCTGCTACTCGCACAGTCTCTCCAGCATGTGCAAGGTGGAGTTCCACCTGGTGGGCACGTCGCATATGAGGCGGTGAGCGGGAAGGCCGAAGTTCCGCTGTAGCGCAGACAGGCGAGCAGCGGCAGGATGTGAACGCTGGAAGCGCGCACAGATGGCCCGCACTTTATGCAGCAGCTCTGACATGTCGGGGTAGTTGTGAATGAACTTCTGCACCACCAAATTCAGCACATGCGCCAGGAAAGGGATGTGCGTCCAACCGGCTAGTCCCAGAGCTGCGACGAGATTTTGCCCATTATCGCACACCACAAGGCCGGTCTTGAGGCCCACCGGCAGAAACCACTCGTCGGTCTTTTGTTCAATACCACGCCACAACTCTTGCGCGGTGTGGGGCCTGTCCCCCAAACATATGAGTTTCAGAATGGCCTGCTGACGTTTACCCCGGGCTGTGATGAAGTTGGTGGTGAAGGTGTGTGGCTGACTGAATGAGCAGGTGGAAGCAGTGGAGGAGGAAGCCGAGTAGGAGGAGGAGGCTACAGGAGACAAAGAATGATGCCCTGCGATCCTTGGCGGCGGAAGGACGTGCGCCAAGGAACTCTCCGCCTGGGGCCCAGCCGCCACTATATTTACCCAGTGTGCAGTTAGGGAGTTATAGCATCCCTGGCCGTGCTTACTGGTCCACGTATCTGTGGTTAGGTGGACCTTGCCACAGATGGCGTTGCGCAGTGCACACTTGATTTTTCGGATACTTGGTTGTGCAGAAAGGCACGGCTGTCTTGGAGAAGTAGTGGCGGCACGGAACAACATACTGTGGGACAGCCATGGACATCAGCTGTTTGAAGCTGTCTGTGTCCACCAGCCTGAATGACAGCATTTCAAAGGCCAGTAGTTTAGAAATGCTGACATTCAGGCCCAGGGCTCGAGGGTGGCTAGGTGGGAATTTACGCTTTCTCTCCAAGGTTTGTGAGATGGAGAGCTGAACGCTGCCATGTGATATGGTGGAGATGCTTGGTGATGCAGGTGGTGGTGTCGGTAGCACATCCACTGTTTGCTGGGCGGCAGGTGCCAATATTCCTCGCGAGGCGGAGCAAGAGGCCGAGGCAGCAGCAGAAGAGGGAGCAGGGGGAGCCAGAGTGAGTTCCTTGCTTTTAAGGTGTTTACTCCACTGCAGTTCATGCTTTGCATGTAGATGCCTGGTCATGCAGGTTGTGCTAAGGATCAGAACGTTAATGCCTCGCTTCAGGCTCTGATGGCACAGCGTGCAAACCACTCGGGTCTTGTCGTCAGCACGTTGTTTAAAGAAGTGCCATGCCAGGGAACTTCTTGAAGCTGCCTTTGGGGTGCTCGGTCCCTGGTGGAGGTGGCCAGTATCAGGATAACTCTCTTGGTGGCGGCTGTTCTGCTTTTGCCCCCTGCTCCCTCTTTTGCTACGCTGTTGGCTCGGTCTCACCACTGCCTCTTCCTCTGAACTATGAAAGTCAGTGGCACGACCTTCATTCCATGTGGGGTCTAGGACCTCATCGTCCCCTGCATCGTCTTCCACACAGTCTTCCTCCCTGACCTCCTGTTCGGTCTGCACACTGCAGAAAAACGCAGCATTTGGCACCTGTATTTCGTCATCATCAGAGACGTGCGGACTCTGATGAGATGGTATTCCCATGTCCTCATCATCAGGAAACATAAGTGGTTGTGCGTCAGTGCATTCTATGTCTTCCACCACTAGGGAAGGGCTGGGTGGATTCCCTTGGGAAACCCTGCCAGCAGAGTCTTCAAACAGCATAAGAGACTGCTGCATAACTTGAGGCTCAGACAGTTTCCCTGATATGCATGGGGGTGATGTGACAGACTGATGTGGTTGGTTTTCAGGTGCCACCTGTGCGCTTTCTGCAGAAGACTAGGTTGAAGATAATGCTGTGAACGTGCTGGATCCACTGTCGGCCACCCAATTGACTAGCGCCTGTACTTGCTCAAGCCTTACCATCCTTAGAACAGCATTGGGCCCCACCAAATACCGCTGCAAATTCTGGGGGGTACTGGAACCTGAGGTAGTTGGTTCACTAGGATGTGTGGCTGTGGCAGAACGGTCACGTCCTCTTCCACCACCAGAGGGTCCACTAACACCACGACCATGTCCGCGTCCCTTACTAGATGTTTTTCTCATTGTTACTGTTCATGGCAATAAGAAAATAATTATTTGGCCCAATGTATTGAATTCAAATTCAGGCCTTTTTTTACAGGCACCTAACACTATCTGGCTATCTATTTATGTACCGTATTACACTAATCCAGGCACAGTAGTAACCACAGATTTAGGGGAATATCAATTGTAGGCCTAGTATTTAGGCCCTGGATGAAAGGTATCCTTTTACAGACAGATTTACACTTGGAGATGCACAGTAGCGTGTGAAAAAATATATAGGATTATGCTTTCAGCACTAGTATTTTAATACTTTGTGTAATATATCCCGTAACGGAAAGGAATACACTTAGAGATGCAAAACAGTGTGTACAAATGTAGAGGATTATGCTGTATTTTAACACTTACTGTAATATACCATTTAACGGAAAGAAATACACTTGGAGATGCATGCTGAGTGTAATATACCCTTTTACGGACAGATTTACACTTGGTCTGCAACAGCTGGAACACCAGATTTAAAGTATTTCTATTTTTGCAACTGAATTTCACCCCAGAAAATAGTATATCCTTTGACAGACACTATGAAACTTGGCCAGCCACTGCTAGCACACCAGATTTGGGGGTTTGCTATTTTGGCAATTGAATTTCATCCCAGAAAATTATCTATCCTTTGCCGGACACTATTGAACTTGACCAGCCACTGCTGGGACACCAGATTTACGGTATTGCTATTTTGGCTACTGACTTTCACCCCAAAAAATAATATATCCTTTGACGGACACTAGAGAAATTGTCCAGTCACAGCTAGAACACCAGATTCAGGGTATTGCTATTTTGGCAATTGAATTTCACCCCAGAACAAAATATATCCTTTGCAGGACACTATTAAACTTGGCCAGCCACAGCTGAAACCACTGATTTATGGTATTGCTATTTTGGCAATTAAATTTCACCCCAGAAAAAAATATAACCTGTTACAGACAGATTTAAACTGACCTGTTACAGACTTGATTTAAACTAGAAACCACTGATTTATGGTATTGCTATTTTGGCAATTAATTTTCACCGCGGAACAAAATATATCCTTTGCAGGACACTATGAAACTTGGCCAGCCACAGCTGAAACCACTGATTTATGGTATTGCTATTTTGGCAATTAAATTTCACCCCAGAAAAAAATATATCCTTTGCAGGACACTATGAAACTTGGCCAGCCACAGCTGAAACCACTGATTTATGGTATTGCTATTTTGGCAATTAATTTTTACCGCGGAACAAAATATATCCTTTGCAGGACACTATGAAACTTGGCCAGCCACAGCTGAAACCACTGATTTATGGTATTGCTATTTTGGCAATTAAATTTCACCCCAGAAAAAAATATAACCTGTTACAGACAGATTTAAACTAGGCCTGCAACAGCTGGAACACCAGATTCAGGGTATTACTATTTTGGCAATTGAATTTCACCCCAGAAAAAAATATATCCTTTGCTGCTCACTATTATACTTTGCCAGCCACTGCTGGGAAACCAGATTAAAGGATTGCTATTTAGGCAATTGAATTTCCCCCGAGAACAAAATATATCCTTTGCCGGACACCAAATAAACTTGGCCAACCACTGCTAGGACACCAGATTTACTGTATTTCTATTTTTGCTACTGACTTTCACCCCAGAAATTAATATATCCCTTGACGGACACTAGGGAAATTGTCCAGTCACAGCTGTAACACCATTCAGGGTATTGCTATTTTGCCAATTAAATTTCACCTCAGAACAAAATATATCCTTTGCTGGACACTATTAAACTTGGCCAGCCACAGCTGAAACCACTGATTTATGGTATTGCTATTTTGGCAATTGAATTTCACCCCAGAACAAAATATATCCTTTGCAGGACACTATTAAACTTGGCTAGCCACAGCCAAAACCACTGATTTACAGTATTGCTATTTTGGCTATTGAATTTCACCCCAGAACAAAATATATCCTTAACGCTAGTTGATTGGCTGCTGTGCAGCCCTTCAGAAAGTGGGAAGAAATCACCGAACAACGAACCCGAACTTTTTTGAAAATGTTCGGGTCCAGGTCCTTGTCCCGAACACCCCAAAATTCGTTTCGAACCCGAACTATACAGTACGGGTTCGCTCATCCCTAGTAATTAGTAAATCCCAAAAACCGCATCCGAGCTTTCTGATTCTCTGGTCGATCCCATTCCAGTACCGCAGCGGACCTTTTTGGGATCCATACGAAAACCTGAGGCAGAAAGTAAGTAACCCAGCTCTTGAACAGCAAACACATTTTTCCAACTTAGCATACAATTTATTCTCCCGGAGGATCAATAACAATTGTCTTAAATTATCCTGATGAGACTCCATATCAGGCGAGTAAATTAGTATTTCATCGAGGTAAATAACAACAAACCTCCCCACCAAATGATGAAAAATGTCATTGATAATGTGCTGGAAGACCGCCGGGGCATTAGTCAAACAAAAGGGCATGACCAAGTTCTCGAAGTGGCCCTCAGGGGTATTAAAGGCCGTCTTTCCTTCATCCCCCTCCCTGATTCTTATCAGATTATAAGCCCCCCTTAAATCCAACTTAGAAAACACCTTGGCTCCGACAATCTGATCAAATAAATACAGGATCAAGGGAAGGGGATAAGGATCATGGACAGTAATAAGATTCAGTTCCCAGAAATCTAAACACGGTCTAAGGGTCTCAACAAAAAAGAAGACGGCAGCCACAGGTGACTTAGATGGTCTAATATGTCCTTTTGCCGAACTCTCAGTAATATACTCCCGCATAGCTACTCTTTCGGGTTGGGAAAGATTATATAACCAATATTTTGGCAATTTAGCTCCAGGAATAAGATTGATTGGACAATCATACTCTCGGTGAGGGGGTAACTCCTGATCTCCACCCTTTAGAGAATATGTCCGAAAAATAAGAAAGAAACGGAGGTAGCACCTTAGTGGATACCACAGAAATTGATGTGCCGAGACAGTTGTCCATACAAAAATCACTCCAATTACTGATCTGTCTAGTTTGCCAATCAATGGTAGGATTATGTTTGATCAACCATGGTAAACCTAGTACTAGAGGAGCAGGCAACACCTTCAGTACAAAACAAGAAATTGATTCAACATGAGAATCACCCACCCTCAAATGAATATCCTGCACAATATGAGTTAGACATTTTTGCGAGAGAGGAGTGGAATCAATAGCAAACACCGATATCTCTTTGCTTAATGCGCTAGTTTTAAAACCATTACTCTGAACAAATTGATAATCAATATGGTTAAGCCCTGCGCCACTGTCAACAAATACTTCTAATTCAATATTTTCAGAGTCTAGCGCCACCGTGGTAGGCAGGAGAAATCGGGCACTGCAGGTAGAACACAAATATACATTTTCTGACTCCCCATTCATGCTACCAAGAGTAAAAGAACTATTAAAAAGATTTTTATTTCCTTTTCCACCTTGAGGTTTAATAAAAGGAAAAACATTAATGAAATGTCCTTCTTTACCATAGAAGAAACAGAGTCTTCTCTGAACCCTAAAGTTCCTATTACCGGGGCATAAAGAGACCCGACCCAACTGCATAGGCTCATCACCAGACACTGGCTCTAGTGTTTCTGTGCCCCAAGGGACAGAAGAGATAGTACATCCTGGTTGAGGGGAACCTTGCACCTCTCTCTCACCCTGGGTTCACACCTGAGCGTTTTACAGCGCGTTCAAACGCGCTGTAAAACGCTCAACACATGAAAACCAATGCATCCCTATGGGAGTGGTTCACACTTGAGCGTTTTACAGCGCGTAAAAACGCGCTGTAAAACGCCCGATGCATAAGCTCGTTCAGGAGCGTTTTTTTGGGCGTTTGTCGCGCTTTTCCTCCCATAGACTTCAATGGGAACGCGCGTTTAACGCGCGTAAGTGTAGAGATGCCCTTTTTTAATTGGTCTCCAGACCAATTAAAAAAAGTCTCCAGAGTCACGAACGTGCGTTAAACGCGCGTTTACTATTGCCAAAAACGCGCATAAAAACGCGCGACTAAAACGCACGTAAAACGCGCGTCTTAGAAACACTCAGGTCTGAACCCAGTGTCAGGGGTCTATCAATCTGTACGGCTAGGGACATAGCCTCCTCCAAAGAATTACCCTGGGTTCAGACCTGAGCGTTCTAGAAACGCGCGTATTTCAGCGCATTTTTGCAAATAGGAAACGCGCGTTCGTACGCGCGTTCTTGTAATTGACTACTGTGGTGTCAATCACAAAACGCGCGACAAACGCCCCAAAAAAAGCTCAAGTACTTGTTTATGCGCCGGGCGTTTTACAGCGCTTTCAAACGCGCTGTAAAACGCTCAAGTGAGAACCAGGGCCATAGGAGAGCATTGGTTTTCATGTGTTGAGCGTTTTACAGAGCGTTTGAACGCGCTGTAAAACGCTTAGGTGTGAACTTAGGGTTACGGTTTTCATGAAACGCAAGGGCATTTTTTAGTCTCTCAGACAGCCCCTGACAGAACTGACTACTGAGTGCTGTGTCATTCCACTCCGAGTCAGTCGCCCATCTTCTAAATTCAGAACAATATGACTCAGCAGAATGTTCTCCCTGAATCAAGCTACGCAGCTTAGATTCGGACAGAGAGACCCGGTCTGGATTATTGAAATCAGGCCCAGGGCTCTGAAAAATTCATCCACGGATCGGTACAGAAAAGGCCCAAGACTGAGCATCACCTTTTAGCAGAGAAATGATAATCACCACTCTTTGATTCTCGTCCCCAGATGAGATCGGATGCAGACGAAAATACAATTTACAGGACTCCCTGAACCAAAGTTATCACTTCCCCCAGAAAACTTATCTGGGAGAGCAACCTTAGGTTCAAGGCTGATCTGGTTCAACTAGCAAGTGCAACCGAATTACGGAGGTCAGCTACCTCCAAAGAAAATCCCTGCATTCGATCCACCAGTGCATTAATACCTTCCATTTCCGCACAAAGCAAAGGAAAAAAAATGACGGTATTGGCGTTTTATAATGTCACGGTAGGTAAGGGAAGAAAACCAAATACAATAAAAACACCAGACTAGGCCCCAAAGCTAGGGAGGAGAGAAAGATCACCACCTGACAATCCCTGAGCCTTTCCCTGACTGCTGAAAACATGAGCAAATCCTAAAGGTGGAAGTACTCATGAGCTGGAACCTAAGACCTGCTGATACTGAAACAAACCCTCATCTAGGGAGCAGGAGATAAGACTTCCTGAGGCCTAGTCAGAACACACAATGAAGGGACAGAGGGAAGACTTAGCTTTAGACGGACGGGGAGCAGGAGATCCACCAAACACTAGCTGAGCACACCATAAGGAAATATAAACCGCAAGGACTGCAATGCTAGGCAGGTATAAATAGAGCCACTAAACAGCTAATGAGCAGAACCTGTGGAGAGCTGGGATCCTGCCCAAAACAACAAATAGCAAGGAAAAAGAAGAAGATCTGTCAGATAGACTCACGTGCAGCAAGTCTATCAGATTTTCTCAGGCTTCTCACAGGGTAGGCACTGACAAATCTGTAGTATTAGAACACTTTTAAACCCCAATTAGTGCAGCTAGATGTAAAATTATAGCTTCTATTAGCCAAGCTTTACACTATTCAATTGGCCTCTGATCTCTCCCTATAGTGTGGATAATGCCTCCTTATTATATCCCTACACTATCAATAAGCTATTATTGAACTGATCAATAGTAATTTTTTGTGAATGAAGTATTTCCTAATCACTGTACCTAGTGCCTGTAAAGTTTCTCCCTGCACCAAGTTCAATGGAAAAAGGCAGAGACTGGGCAGGAGGAAACTTTTTATATGGCTGTGACATTACAGTGGCTGGCTATCTGCTGATTGGTTATCTGTGATCCTTTGTTCCACGTCCTTCTTAATTCTTCTTTCATATGCAGCAGCAAAATATGATTTGTTACCATGAAGAGCGAGGAAATTCGACTTCAGGACGAATCAGATCTTTCCTGAAATTCGGATCAAATTCCACTTCGTCAACTTATATTCGATCATCTCTAGCCACTATGTTGACTCATTATGCTGTTGCCACCCTCACTATTCTGCGAAGTGGCCACTAATGTCCCAGGTTAGCCTTGTTGACATCACCATTTATTTTACTCTACTTCTGAGCCCTCAAAACAACCCAAAAATGAAAAATAAAACTGATCCTGTCTTTTGAGCATCCATAAGATCTTCATCACATGCTCAGTATTTTGCATAAGGATTTGATCATGATTTAGAAGCCAAAAGCAGGAGTGGGTCTAAAACACAGAATACATGGAAATATTTCCATCATGTGTTATCTCTGTTTTGGACCCACTCCTGTTTTTTTGTTTTTGGCCTGACCAATACTGATGAAATAGTGATGCAAAAAAACTGACCAAATACTGACCGTGTGATAAAGGCCATTAAACTCCTGCATGCAGGACCTCTTTTCCATCAGAATAAAACCAATTCCCGAGGCAAATTGTCATTATTTAGCATTAGGATTTGATCATGATTTGGAAACCAAAAGCAGGAATGGGTCCAAAACACAGAAGAAATTCAAATGTTCTCATCATGTATCAACTCTGTTTTGGAACCACTCCTTTTTTTGCCTTAGCAATACTGATCTATTACTGACCAAATACTGACCTTGTGAAGGAAGATGGTCAAAAGACAGGATCCATTTTTTGGGGGTTATTCTGATGTATAAGAAGAAAGGAAAAATAAACAGTGAAGTCAACACAAACTTACTGCTGACACCCTCTCCACTTTGTCATGGACCTGCTACTTATATCAGCGTGCAGCAGAACAGGTTCTCTAGCAATTTATGTGGAATCAGAAGACGGTGTAAAAGGAGAGCGCTCTTCCACTCTATAGTAGAATCTTGGGCCACTGCACGGTTAAGTGCCCTGTAAGGCTGAGTTCACACTTCAGTTATTTGGTCAGTTTTTGACCCGCAACTGAACAAATAAGTAAAGTGGGAACTGAGTCTAAGAGAGACACATCTCACCTGCCTGTCATACTGACGCACAGTAACAGTTTCACCACCACAATGGACTAGCTATGCATGTTTATTCGTTGCACAGTGATGAACACCGAGATACATTATCACTGCAGGCCGGGAATTAGATGATGTATAATGTGCTTTGTGAAAAATTACTGTTATTCAGATCAAATAGAATTTTTGGGAAAAATTCAGCAAAACGTCCAAATGGATTTTTTTAAAACTTCGCTCATCTCTACTCAACACTAAAAATTATGTTTTAATCACTGAAAGTAATAATTAGCTGTTGCTGTTAGCACTGAGTGAGTTAAAGCTTGGGAATTTATTATGTGTCAGGTTGCTCACAGCTGGGGGAACCCACAGGTAACAATCATCATTATTGCAAGTGTTCCACTTATCCTAATTGTATGTAACTCTCTAGAAATATACATGCAGCAAGAAAGTAAGCAGACAGCACTGCTGGAGGCCTCCAAAATGGATCAATTCTTCTAATTTAGCTAGCACCTGAATTTTAACTCTCAGATGATGAAGTGATGAAAATGGCATCAAACACTTAGCCACACCAAAACATGCCAGGCTTTTTAGCTTTAACTTTACTCGAGTTCATGGTCTTGCAGTTACCTACCCTCTGATCACAAATTACATTCTTAGTCTTTGAAACACTGGGAGGTAAAATACAAAGTTTAATAATGATAATTGTGATCAGGAGAAGACACAGAAATTATGGAACTCAGTGCAAAATTGGAACCGAACCTGAGTTCGTAAAATGGTTTTTTACAGTACAAATTAATAACTTCAGCTCATCGGACTTACAGGTGGTAGGTGTGGCGCCACTGTGCCAGGCAACTAGTTCAACTTTGGGCAAACCTAAGGGTGTTACCTTGGCAACCTTTAACATCCATACAGCGATTAGAACTTTGCTACAGCGGAACAACCAGGCTGCTACCTTTTAGAATAGTCCTGGTGTGGTTGACAGCTGACCCACTGGGATCAGAGACACCGATGCAAAGCACTGAAGGATCAGACCATACTTGAAGTCGTGAAACAGGCTGAGGTCAGTGCAGGCAGTATTTATCTGAATTCATGAAACTAGTCCGAGGGCAGGCAGCAAAGGGTCAGTCCGGTCATTATGAGTATTTGCCCTTTCGCCTTGGCAACACACCCGTTGATTTCTAAAGAATTTTAGAATTACATATTTCAGGATTGCCCCCACATCTGTGTTGTGATTTATTTATTTTTTTTGAAAAATTATTTTATTGAGATTTTATGATAGGTATAAATAATATACTTGGAGGACAAATATAAAGTATGAGTACAGCAGAGTTATCATACATAATGAAAAAGATACAAATCTGCAAGGTACATAGAATATCCAAAAATATGTCAATACAAAAATTAACAATAACATTAAGTTCTGATACTCAGATAAGGAGGAATGTTACATCGGGCATCTCTGAGCCATATTTCCCATTTATTGAGGAAAGAGGTCTTATTGTTTTTGGATGAAGCCTAGAGACCTTCGAACAAGCAATTAACATCTAGATCCCTGAGAATTCTTCTAATATTAGGCGCATAATTATTTTTGCGCCTAATATTTGATCTAATTGAAGGTGGAAAGTCATTGATACCTATGGAAAGAAGAGCCAACTTAGGAGAAATTGTTATAGGTAAAGAGCATAGATCAGATATGAGGTCAAATGTTTTTTCCCATAAATTACGTATTGGTGAGCAGTCCCACCACATGTGTATGAAAGTGCCAGAATTGTGACCACATCTCCAACAACTTGAAGGAAGCTCAGGGAATATCTTATTAAGATTGTAGGGGGTCAGGTACCACCTATATAGAATTTTTCTGGCACCTTCATATGCCCAGTACATCTTGATAATTTAGGAACTGCAGTATAAGCCTCTTTCCATTCCATGTCAGTAATATTACTCCCTAAGTCTTCAATCCAATGACTTTTAATGTAAGTCAAAGGGTCATTGGAATTTTCCTTCAGAAGTTGATAACCCTTAGTTATACCTTTATTTGAACCCTTAGTGGAGTTGATCCATTTATATAGAGCTAAGTCGTTAGGGGAATGCTCAAAATATTTGGGAGATTGGAATAGATGGCGAATCTGAAGGAATTTATAAAACTCCTTATTGGAAATACCATATACATTGTGAATGTGGGAAAAGTCAACAAACTTACCGTCCATCCAGAGTTGGGAGACCCTCTCCAAACCAGATTTGGGCCAGTTTTTAATACTAAGATTGGGTATAGCTACCTCACATTGGGTATAGCTACCTCACATATTTGGATCGGAGCATCAGAAATATTGGAAGGGAGTCTTTTTTCATTTCTGGTTAAAAGGTTCCATATTTTGAATGCAGCCTGTAGGGCAGTGTTTCTCAACTCCAGTCCTCAGGGCCCACCTACAGGTCATGATTTGAGAATATCCCACAGAATCAGTACCTGAGGTGAGTCCTGATGCACTGACACTAATTATATCACCTGCTAAATACTAAGGAAATCCTGAAAACATGACCCGCAGGCGGGCCCTGAGGACTGGAATTGAGGAACACTGCTGTAGGGTAACATAAGGCACAGAAGGTTTGGTCCCAAAGGCTCCTATGGATTACAATAGGGTGAGTACATTTATGGTACCTAAAATGCAAGATTCTAACCCATTTCTTAGAAGAATCCTCACAGATTAAATATTTAAGGTGATCTAGAATTGAAGCTAGGTAATAGTGTTTCACAGAAGGAACATTAAGACCACCCAAAACTAAAGGCTTATAAAGTACAACTGCTTTCACCCTGGGTTTCTTTTTACCCCATATATATTTATTAATTAGAGTTTGTAATTTTCTGTAAGAAGAAAAAAGGTACATCAATAGGAACATTTCGAAAAATATACAATATTTTTTGTAGGACAACCATCTTTATTGCCGCAATTTTGCCTAGCCAGGATAGAGAATCTAATCATAAATTATGAAGAGAGTTCTTCACATTATCTAGGAGAGGCCAGTAATTTGCTTGAAAAAGATTGGAAGAAGGATATGTTAGTTGAACCACTAGGTAGGTAAGGGATCCTTGGGACCAAGAGAACCTAAAATTTTTGGAGATTAGGTTTTTATCTTTAGAGAATAATCCTAAATATAGCATCTGAGACTTAGTGGTGTTGATATTGTAGAAAGATGTTTTGCCAAATCTAGAGATTATTTCGTTAATAGCTGGGAGTGAAGTGGTAGGGTTAGTGGTGATGAGTAAAACATCATCAGCAAATAGACCGATGCTATGATCTTGGGAACCAATTTTTAATCCCTGTATGAGAGGGGAAGATCTAATGTGCTCAGCAAAGGGCTCCATCGCAAGAGCGAAAATTAGAGTGGACATGGGTCAGCCTTGCCTGGTTTCGTTGTTATTGTCAAACTGATTAGACAAGAAGCTGGAGGAGTACACTGAAGTGCTCGGATTCGAATATAAGGCCATTATCGCAGAC
Source organism: Bufotes viridis (assembly GCA_033119425.1). Classification (NCBI taxonomy): domain Eukaryota; kingdom Metazoa; phylum Chordata; class Amphibia; order Anura; family Bufonidae; genus Bufotes; species Bufotes viridis. Next base: position 97,915,379 of record CM065597.1, on the reverse strand, counting down.
AGATAGAAATCTCCAAACCCAAATTTCTGAAGGGTCATATAGATGTATTTCCAGTGTATCCTGTCGAACGCCTTCTCCGCATCCAGGGAAAGGAGCAGAGAAGGCGTCCGAGAGGCCCCTGCTGCGTCAATAAGGTCAATAATTTCTTTCTTTTTGATCCTGTTAGCCAATAACATTTTTTGCAGAGGTGGAATTCGTATTTGTCATGAAGATGGAGATATAAGAGATGTCTAGCCTTTTTCAATTTGTTTCCAGTTTTGGGTTCTAGGGATATTTTATATGAATTTTCAAATTTTTGAACATCTGACAGTAATTAATCTAAAATGTTTGATCTAGATCTCATTAGGGTAGCTGCATGTTTTAAAAAAATGCCTCTAACGAAGGTTTTGTGGGCACTCCAAAGAGTGGAGTCTAGTACTGAGGAGTTGTCGTTGATCTGGAAATATTCCTTTAGGGAATTCTCAACATCTAAGTGGATAGATTAATTTTTCAGCAATGAATTGTTCAATCTCCAGGGCGAGGTAGTATTGTTACCATAATTATCATTTATGGTCAAGGATATGAAGGCATGGTCAGACCAGGTTATGTTGTTTATAGACACATTAGTAATCTTTTGTAAAAGCCATTTGTCTATTAGAAAAAGATCTATATGTGAAAAAGAATTATGGGTATGGGAGTAAAAGGTAAAATCCTTTTCATTAGCATAAAATACACGCCAGACATCGTACAGACCTTCTTGAAAGAGATAATCTTGAAGAGCAGAGTTTTTTGGAGATTGGGGTGGAGACGGCTGCTTATGAATAGAAGAATTTGGGCAAAGGTTAAAATCTCCACGTAATAGAAGGGCACCTTGTTTGAATTCCTGTGCCATTTTTATTATGCGTTTGATATATCTAAGTTGGTCACTATTGGGGGCATATAAATTGACCAGGGTATATCTAGTATTATTAATATCACAAATAATGATAATATATCTGCCTTGTTCATCAATTGCTGACTCTATACAACGGAATGCCACAGAATTTTTTAAACCTATAATAATCCCTCCTTTCTTTTTCTCAGCTGGGGAATAATTTTTTTTTTGGAAAAGAGGGGTGATGGAATCTGTGTGAATCCACTGCGTTTAAATGAGATTCTTGTATGCATATTGATAAAGGGGAATATTAATTAGTGATATTCAATGTTAAAGGGGAATATTGCTTATTAATATTTATGCAAATATAACTAATTAATATTCATAAATAGGAGTGAGTTGTCTAGTGACGCCTCCGCCTATTTATACCAATGAAACATATAATGTTTATTACCTCACTCTATCCGGAACTACCTGCGGCTATTGCTCTGGCTACTACTGTAACAAAAGACTACACACAGTACTTTAAATAGAAAGGTATTTATTAATACTCTACTCGTCACAGTCTACTAATGGCTTATAAATATATATAGCTAAATCAATGGGGGTAGCTATATATATTTATAACAGCTAACAGCGAATATATAAAAATCACACTACAACAATACATCAATAAGATCCTATCTATGCTAACACAATCCCAAGTTCCACCCACAAACTATCTTATACATACACACACACAGTAGCAACCCACCCCTCCTGGTTCTACACTATCCATAAAGGAGCAACAAAGGTTAACTGTGGCGCTGCAGTGGGTATGCAGGCCACAGACACAGGGCTATAGGGGTACGGCAGGGGTTAAAGGAATAAAAGGGAGCAGGGATGCTCCTGCAGGGCAGCAGGGGTAGGTGGTTCAGGGGTAAAGGGTTGGTGGGATAGTGGTAGGGGAGTAGGGGCAGGTAGGGGTTAATAGATAGAGTAGGCAGGGGTGAATATGGGCAAGTAGGGGTAGAGTAGGCAGGGGTTCAGGGGTGAATATGGGCAAGTAGGGGTTGAGTAGGCAGGGGTTAATAGATAATATGGGCAAGTAGGGGTTGAGTAGGCAGGGGTTAATAGATAGCAAGTAGGGGTTGAGTAGGCAGGGGTTAATAGATAATATGGGCAAGTAGGGGTTGAGTAGGCAGGGGTTAATAGATAGCAAGTAGGGGTTGAGTAGGCAGGGGTTAACAGGTAGATCGTTGGTGGGGTAGTGGTATCAGATACTTATTCCGCTCATTGTCCAGGGGTTGCTCGTCTCTAGGGGGAGGTCCTCCTGGGCCGGGCGGCAGGCTCCTTCTCCCCCAGTGTCGGGCTGCCGGATATTTATATCCAGCAGCACGCACTCCCGGACCGGCCATGCTGTGGCGCGCACGTGCGCGCCACCTGCAGAGACACGTGGGCCGGCGCGGTGATATGACATCACCGCGCCCATCCGCGCATCCCTGCACGCACACAGCAGGGCCGAGCGACTTGCTAACAGGCGGGAGAAGCCTTTCATCTCCCGCCTGTAGCACATTGCATTCCGGGCAGCGCGATAGTAATCGCGCTGCCGGAATGTGCATAATAGGAGGAGGGGAGGTTTCTCCCTCTTCCTATCATGCATAATTATCATCAGCAGCGCTGGAGGTAATTACTACAAAGGACTCCGATTCTATTGAATCAGAGTTCTTTGAAGCATACAGGATGACCGGACTCTTGTTTGGGGCACATTCACACTGATACCTCTGGTTTCAGGTGAATCAGGGGGCAGATATTTATATAATATACATGCATATGGATGCTTGGGCCACATCCATATACATGTATACATTAAATAGATATTTGGGGGAGTATACACGCGTATGGCTGCTTGGGGCACATCCACACGCGTATACACATATACATATATATCCATACGCACTTTCAGGGAGCATATATCTGTATGGATGCCTGGGGCCCATCCATACACATGCATGCCTCCCCTATACACACATATATATATAGTTACATGTATGTATATATATATATATATATATATATAAATATAATCGAAAAAACAAGCGGCACTCCAAAATTGAAATAAATAAAAAGGTATTTAATCACCCATGTGGAATCGCGACGTTTCGGCTCCAAACTGAGCCTTTTTCAAGCAGTGAATACAAGAAAGTGCAAGATATTTAACATGTGCTCAATCAAATGGGCAGTGCTAACAGTTCATTATGCAAATTACATAGTTTAACTCTTTCATGTGTATAAAATTACAGAAGCATATATTGTATCAAAAAACATTATGTGAAACAAAATATATCTAGTGTATACATTTTGACAATATATAACATCAAATGAATATATTTATTCATATCATATTACACAATATTGGTGCGCAAAAGTGCCTGTGTTTGTAATCGCTGGAACTGAGGGGAACAATGGGTTAATGTACTGACCAGATAATGCACGACGGTAACTTTCCGTAATGAAGTTCGCGTCCTGCGGTGACTACTGCGCATGTCTACAGCGACGTTACCACCTACGTCACTCCGTGACCGTGACTCATAGACTCGCTCATGCTCATTACTGCAAAGGGCGCATTATGCGCCATTATACTTATGGGTAGTTCCACAGTAGGATTGACGCATGCTCAGATTACTCTTCTTTTCCTTAGCGGCCATGTTGTTATAGGGCGAAACACCGTATCGGACTATATTTAAACTATATCGGCGGAACCGTACTAGAGACTGTGGTGCGACGGGGCCGCACTTGCCAGCGCACCCCTGTTTCAACCAAGGTCATTAGTCAGCCTGGAGCCTGCTCAACCATGCAGATTCCTTGCTAACATAGCCAAACAGCCTCATCCATACGGAATCCCACCAAAGAGGGTTCTCCTCTATTGTATATCACAACGGTGTATCCCTAATCATGCCAATTAATAGAGTTAGTTATAGACATAAAAACAGCATCACCGTCAGGACAAAAATTGGAAAAGAAAACAAGCTCAACACAAAAAAATTAAATTGTTGTCGTGTCATCCTCTGGTAGACATTTTCATGTTTCCCATCAGATCCAGTTCCATCTAAAATGAAAAAATGAAAAAAAAGGGGTTTTAGTGCATAATATTACCAACATCATAGATTCACATTACAACCTATACACTGGGAGAGAGGTACTGTCCAACCTGCAGAAACATACATAAATATGCCCCTTATTTCAGACCTTCAAAACTGTATTCAACATTTAAACCATTTGGTCTGCGTGTATTTAACTCATATATCCATTTCAATTCTCTGAGTTTGAGCATCTTGACGCGATTCCCTCCACGCCTAGGTGGTGGAACATGATCCAAAAAGCAACATTTCAAGTCCCATTCAGTGTGTTTACATTCCATAAAATGTTTGGAAACTGGTAAATCCACACGTTTCTTGCGGATAGAATTTCTGTGATTGTTCAGCCTTACTTTTACCTCTGTGGTTGTCTCCCCAACATATAGTTTTTTACAAGGGCAAATCAAAACATAAATTACAAAGGAGGAATCACATGTCAGGTGAAAACGTATGCAGTACGATCTCCCTGTAACTGGATGTATAAAAGCTTGCCTAGTTCTATTTATACAGCGACAATTTACACAACTGAGACATGGGAAACCCCCAAGTCCCAGTTCTGCAAGTGTCGTCTGTCTCAATCTATTGGCCGACCCCACATCTGCCCTGACTAACTGCTGTCCAAGGCTCCTGCCTTTTCTATATGAAAAAAGTGGTGGATGTTTAAATTCAGGGACATCCCTAATGCCTCCTAACAATATTTCCCAATGTTTTCCAATGATCCCTCTAATGTCAGAACTAGTGTCATTGTAGGTGGAAACAAAGGGAACCCTGTTAATTTGTTTATCCTTTTGCTTACATGTAAGGAGATCTTCCCTCTTCAATTTTAATACCTTTTTCTTGTTATTTTTTAAGAATCGGGAGGGATATCCTCGCTGGGCAAATTTACTTGTCATAGTGGACAATGTATCATTCAACGTCTCCGGCTCTGTAACAATACGCTTGGCACGCAAGAACTGTGAATAAGGTAAGCTCCTTACCATTGTTTTGGGGTGGCAACTATTGTATCTCAAAATAGTATTCCTGTCTGTAGGTTTCACATATAGTTCTGTCTTAATTCCTGTATGTGTAATCAAGACTTTCGTATCTAGGAATTGTACCTCTTCCACAGAATAGACTAAAGTAAATTGTAAAGTCTGGTAGATCTTATTGAGATACCTATGGAATTCAAGCAGCTCTGCCTCAGGGCCAGTCCATATGAGGAAGACATCGTCTATGTATCTCCACCACCTCAAAACGTGTGAGAAGTGGTGGGACACATAGAAGTCTTCCTCAAATGCTAGCATATATATATTAGCGAAAGTGGGGGCCACATTTGACCCCATGGCCACACCACGTCGCTGGAAATAAAAGGTGTCTTTAAAAAGAAAGTAGTTGTATTCCAAAATTATTTTCAAGAGGCTTACCACAAACTCAATAGCCTCTGGAGACATGGAAGAAGTTTGTAGCATACGTACTACAGCATCAATTCCTGCTGCATGCTCATGCTTTTATATATATATATATATATATATATATATATAGTATACCCAGGCCAGCGGCCCACATATCTCAGGGGGCACTTCCCTCAACAATCCCCCTGTTGTTGAGAACACGACAATATAGTTAGATGAAGTGCTGGGACATATTTGCCTCCTCAACCCCACTTAACTGTTGGTGACAGTTCAGGAAGGACTGAAGTAATCTGGACCTTAGGTACCCCGACATCGTCCGTCGCGGCTACCACCTCTGACCTGCCCGTTACTGTAACTAAAATGCTTCCATCCACAGGATACTCCATCTTCTTCCCTCTGGCTTGGACAGGCGCTTCCCTGGCCTCTTCCTTTACAACCTTAAGGTGAATAGGTCTTTCTTTTCTGTAACGGTCTTCGGGTGTCGGCCACCCCCAATATTCTGGAATGGCCTTGCCCTCACAATCTTTAGGTCGATCTTTCTTTTCTGTAACAGTCTTCGGGTGTCGGCCACCCCCAATATTCTGGAATGGCCTTGCCCTCACAGTCTTTAGGTCAATCTTTCATCTGACATTTCCCTTTCCATCTTGATTGAATGATCCGTTGAATAAGAGGTTCTCCCATGGACAGATACGCCAGTTTTTCTTTTCTCAAGGCAGGTCAGATTTCCCGAAGAGGCGATGTCAGGGTATCTAAATTCTAACTGTGGGAAAATAACACCGCACTAACTGTCAGTCAGTCCAACCCTTACAAACTTCACTGTTTGTGGAGTTAAGGTGGCAAATCACATGTAAAAGAGGGGGCCTGTCCCTGAGGGGTCTATTCCTCCTCATTCACACCAAACAGAAACACATTCCTCCCCCCTCCCAACACCTTCAAAATTGGGTTTGGTGTGTACCCATAGAGACTTATGCAACCTGGCATATCTCTCTACACCTCCAAAGACAGGTAGGTCACAGACCCACGTGTCGATGGGAAACGACTATAGGATGCAACTGTGTGTCCAGCCATAATGTAGTATGGGCTATCACACATTTGTCCCTAGAATGTCCATGGGTACACAACCAACCCCAATACACATAATCAATATCTATACATAACACTATGAGGTGACGGGATGGCAATGGATTATATCCCGAACCCTCATATGAAAACACAATACAATTATATCAATATACTCGTGCATCATACTATGGGGTTTCCGGATGACTTTGGATTTTCATCCTGAACCCTCATCAGTATGTCCATGTGATCTCTGGCTTCAGGACATAGTTGAAACTACGTCCTGAGCCTCCTACGATTGACTTTGTGAAGTTCTGTATGGTTCTGGTTTATTTGGTCCGCAAGTCTCTTGACCCTCCTGTAAATTAGACACAGTCCCAGGTACATGATGATTACCAGAACTAGGAGAACTATCACCGGGTGTATCAATAGGTTAAAGAAGGATGTTGCCTTTGAACTGTAGCCGAACAGACTTTCCCACCAGGAAACCTTGGAGTCCTTGTCCAAGGCGGTAGCGATCGCAGTTATTTTATTCTTGTCGTGCAACAGTTGAATGGTGGCCTGTTTCTCTGTCTCTCGGAGCTTCTGAAGTACTTCATCCTCTTGGCTGAAGTCTAGTAGGAGACGTTTGAGTTCTATCCCAAAACCCAGAGGAATCCTCTGGAGTCTCACAGGAATGTCAGGGCGGATGTCGAGTCTCTTCTCCGGGGTGACTGGTGTCCTTCCTTGCTGCTCGGCAACGTTTAAACCTAAGACAGGACTAAGGGTGCAATACGCTCCGGGGAGGAGTTCTCCTCTCTCAGTGCAATTAGTACCATAGATTGTATAAGACATATTTGGCCTTTGGTACCAACACCAATACCCCTGTCCCAATTATTTAGGGGAGAAGGGTATTGGGCTGGCCTTCATCTCACAGGACCCCTCTGTTCTCCAACACTGGTGTCTGAGCACCCTATCCTGACTCCCTTGACAGAGGATAGCATCCTCTCTCTTCCAACATCCCTCTGTGTCAAACAAATAAGGATGGCCTCCCTCGTATGTCAGAACGCCCGAGGGGAGCTGTGGATGAAGTACCGTCTGGTTATTTATAACAATCCCTAGGTTGATGACACTGTATCCCTGTCTGAGATGGCCAGATACAGGTGCCAATGATGAAGCCGTGCAAGTTAGGTTTTGACATCCGTGCCACTGGATCATCCACCAGTTGGTGTGATTGGCTGCAAAAGGGGAGATCAGGGGACTTACCCGTTGACGGAGGTTGAATTGGAAATGGCCATTGTACAAGGAAGATACAATATGTTTAAGGTTGCCCGAGAGTTCGCTTTGGACCTGCGTACACGCCAGAGCCACCTGAGTTCTATCCTGCTCCTCCGAGAGCCTCACAACTAACCTTCTAAACTTCTATCGTAGAGCAGAGGATAGAGAGGTAGTGGCATCTATGTGCGAGTGTTGCAAACCCTCTAGGACGTGGTTTACGTCAAGCTGAGTATTGAATCCTTCCACGAAGTGTCGCGCAACATCCCCAAGTTTACTTCTCAGGACTTCCATATCCATAGTGTTCAGGGCACCTACTCCCAAAGCACCTCCGCCTAATCCCAATGCAACCAGATCTCTCTTCCCCCTGATTTTCCCGTGCTGAGGGTACTCTTTTCTTACCTCTTGCCCCGCCTCTATCCAACCTCTGATCATGTCAATTTGGTTCCTCACAAACCCCCCACATCTGTGGTCCCAAAGATCCACTCTGAAGTCATTCATGGAAATTCTCCAGGTGAATAGGACAAATTTCGTACCAGTGATGATCCTCCAAGGGGATGACAGTTGGGGAATAATAGGACCTGCCAATTGATGGATAGAGTCTGCAAGAGTCTGAATGCGGTTTCACTGGCTGAAGACCTGTTGTTTCATAGGGGATCCTGACCATGGTAATACACACTTGCCCTCTACCTCCGAACGGATACCATTGGTCACTTTCTCCAGCCTGTAACACTAGTTTTCCTATGGGTTTGGATTAGGATAGGTAGACCCACTGTGTAAATGTCCAGCACCCTTCATCTACTGCCTTGCAAAAAGGCCATTTAAACGAACCATCTATATTGATGTCAAAGTTAATATCCCTGCCACTGGGGTCCTTCCAGTCGGAAGACACATACCTACCCCGGTATTCCTCAGTCTTAGGGGTACAATCCATCCATACATCCACAGTGGGGGTATCCACCCCATTGCACACTAAATCCCAACTCCAGGGATTAGTGTCCAACATAACCATCTGGGTGTCTGGTTCCCAGTGGGCATAGGTGACGAAATAATAACCAGTCACCTCCTGAACACAATTGTCCCTCATGAAAGTGATCATAAAAGACCGTATGGATGGGGATCCCTTTAACTGGGTATACCTAGGATCCTTTGCATCAGTCTGTACTTTTAAGACGCTGGCTCGGTAAAAGCTTTCCAGCTTCACCGGACCACTCTGATCATTCCATAGGGCCTGACCAGAGTTACTGCAGTTTAACTTTAACATCATTACACTCGTTCGTATGTAATCTGTGGACACATGTCCTTGAACATAACTGGATTCCCTAGTGATAATCATCTGGGAATCCCTGAGCATGCAATAAGCTTTTAGGGTGCCTTTTACCGGAATAGGTCTATCAAAGTATGTCCTTACCTTTAACCCATCATGGCTATCTTTCCTTATGAAGGTAGCTTTAAGGATATACCAGCCACTATACTCTGCCCCAGTGACATCCTCAGGACTCAGAACCCCTTCTTTAGTACACACCACCGTGGTAGTGTTGGCTTCCACTTGTTTGTATGGGTGCAAGTGAGGATCTCTAGACACCCATATTAAAGATTTCATAGATGTAGGGTCCGAGTCCTGAAAATGTCTAAACTCCTAGAGGCAGAGGGCATGTAACTCATGTTGTATGGCAGACACATTCTCCACAGGGGTATAATGTTGAATTACACCTTTGGCAAAACCCTCCCTCTGGAAGCCATACAGATACCATTGTCCCGGTGTAAAGGAGAAGTTCTCGTATGGTTCCAGGATTTTGCCATTCACACACTCCACCATCAAAAGACCGGGTTTGCTAAATGACACGTTGGCCAAATTACCAACTCCCAGGCCTTCCCCTGAAGAGGTTGAGCCCGCCATCATCATGCTTACCACCAGTTTCACAAGCTGAAGATGTGCCATGTTCAGAGGGTCCCTAAATCTTTTCTGGCTATTCGGGAACCTTGGCGGGTCTCCCTCCCGTGATCTGCACATTCAATGTATATGTGTCAGTACAAGGATCCCACTGTAGACCCACCGAACCCCCCCCCCTCACCCAACTCTAAGCGGGTACCTGTTATTGAGTTGGGGAGGCCCGGGTGGCCTTGGCCTGGTCTATGTGGATCCACAAAACGTCCTGTCGCCTGCGTGACTTTTTCTTGGTCGTCATCGGCCTTTGTACCTTAGCATTGTGTCACCCATTACTTCAAGGACCTGATAAGGTCCTTTCCAGTTTGCGTCCCAAGGACCAGACCGACGGAAGATTTTAACCATCACTCGTTCTCCTACAGAGGGCATAGGTGTCTCCCCCTGTAGATACGGTTTGTGAAGCCGTATCGCTGCATGAGGCAGTAACTCTTTCAGGTTCTGTTGGACCTGTTGGAGAAACATGTCTCTAGCGATGTCGTTCTTCACGGGTTCTGACACTAGAGGTTCATTGGGCAGGCATAGGGGCATTTTTCGTCCGGTCATAAGTTCGTATGGTGTGATACCGGTACTGGTAGCCTCGGTAGCTCGGATTCCCATTAGCACAGCTGGAAGAGAGATTACCCATGAGGAACCTTTCTCCAGTAGTGCTTTGGAAAGTCGTGTCTAAATGGTCCGGTTCATCCGTTCCACAATGCCCGCAGACTGAGGGTGATAAGGTACATGAAACCTTTGCTTTATGTCTAAGAGTCCACAAAGCGCTTTCATTACCTTACCCGTAAAATGGGTTCCTCTGTCTGACTCTATCACTCTGGGGATACCCCATCGTGACAGAACCTGTTCCCAAAGAACACGGGCAGTGGTTGTAGCCGAATCATTGACCGTGGGGACGGCTTCTACCCATTTAGAAAAGACATCCACTACCACCAGTGCGTAACGACAGTTACGACTTCCTGTGGGTAAAGGTCCGATAAAATCAATTTGAATTGCGGACCACGGACCATCTGCAGGAGGGACTCGCTGCAACACCGGCTTCAGGGCGGACGCCCTTGGGTTTACCTGGGCACATACGGGGCACTGCTGTGTAACTTCCTCTACTGTAGTGGACATTCCTGGTCAGTATAATTTGTCTCTCAGGAGAGACAAGAGTTTATCCCGACCAAGGTGTCCGAACAGTTGGTGGTTCAATCTTGTTAGCTCTGCTTGCAGATGCTACGGAACCACCGGAAGAGGAAGTTGTTGTGTACCAGTATCATAACACAGGATACCTTGCTGTGTTGACCAGGGATTCTGTGGAGATGTGAGGTGTGTCATTAGAAGAGGATCTTTGGCTAGTTCCTCTTCAAATGACACCGGGCTATTTTTCAGGTTGGTACGAACTGCAATCCGGTAAACTGGTATGGGTTCAGTGTCTGTTTCCCGAAGGAAACCAGACACTGCCGCTAGTTTGGCCAATTCATCCGCCTTATTATTTCCTAGCGTTAAAGGCTCGTCCCCTTTCTGATGCGCAGGGATTTTAATGATGGCTGCTTCCGCCGTGTGTGCCATGCCCCATTCCCATAGTTCTTTTTGAACCGATAAATGAGCCAGAGGTTTGTTTTGGCTGTCCACAAATCCTCGTCTTTTCCATATGTCCTGGTGCAGGGTGAGAGAACGGACTACATATGAACTGTCGCTATATATAGTTCGTTTCCCCGGGGGCTGAAGATGCAAGGCTTCCTTTATCGCCTCCAGTTCTGCCCGCTGTGCCGACATGTGACCTGGTAACTTGACGAGCCTCTGGGTACCTGTGGTCTCATCCAGCACAGCAAAACCTGTGATATAGGTACCATCCATGTAGAATCGAGAGCCATCAACAAAGATGACTCTGTCTTCTGGATGTCTATCAGTCCTGAACATTTGTGGCGCATTAATATGCGCTGGTTGGCCACAATCATGTTCGGTTCCCGTCAGATTCAGTAACTGGGACAGAACTTACTTGGCTTTGTGGTTCACCTGCAGACTCCGGCCGCTGAGATCTATGATCCACCTCCCGAATCTCTGCTGGGAGACTCCAGGGAGTGTATCACGGAGCAAGAGGGCCAATGGAGAGTGTGGAGTCTGCAAAGTGAGGGGTCTGAAGCCTACAATATGTTCAGTAGTTTTGACGGCATAGTGTATGGCAGCCAGTTGTTTGGCACACACGTCAAACCCTCGTTCAACGGGAGAAAGCAGCCTGGAGAAATATCCCAGCGGTCTAGTGTCATACCCTATCTGCTGTATGAGGACCGCTGATATAGACTCTGTCCCTGCATGCGCCTGTATGGCTATTTCCCCTTCATGATGGGGAGTGGCCTGTACAGGGGCAGAGGAGAGGTCCCTTTTCAAAGTAGAAAAAGCCTCTTTCTGTGCATCAGACCACCCTTTGATTGAGGGGTCTTCTCCACGGAGGAGTTCATAGAGGGGTTTCACTTTGGCCGCAAAATCCTCTATAAATTCCCTCATGAAGTTGGCGACTCCCAGAAATTTTCTCAAATCGTGTAGAGTGCCAGGCCTAGGTAATTTCACCATGGCCTCCACTCTGGCTGCCACAATTCCTTTGGCTCCAAAAGAAATTTGGACCCCGAGGAAAGTCACCTCTGTTCTGGCCAAATTTGCCTTGTGGGGACTCAACTTGAGTCCTGACCTGGCCAGGAGTCCCAATAGCTCTTTCAACAGAACCAAGTGTTCTTCTATGGTTTCTGTGTGCAAGAGCAAGTCATCCAGGTATTGCAGAAGGCATTCCGGCCTTGAGAACACAATCAGAACGTCCGCCAATGCCTGGTGAAAATACGTAGGGCTACTGTTGAACCCCTGGGGAGTACACCAAACATGTACTGTTTGTCCCCCACTGTAAAGGCAAATTTGTACCTACAGTTTTCAGTGAGTTCAATTGAAAAGAATCCATTGGCAACATCTATGGTAGAGAATAAGCGACTTTTGCCGCTTATTCTGGCCATGATGTCAGGAGTCTGTGCCACCACTGGAGCGGACATTGGGGTGTATTTTTAAGGACCCGGAGGTCTATGGTGAGCCTCAATGCATTGGTGTCCTTCTTCTTTACTGGCCAGAGGGCATTGTTACATTTAGAATTGCCCTCTATGACCACGCCCCTAGTTTTCAATTCCTGGACGGTGTCCAAAATTGAATGGGTGGCTTCTGGCGGAAAGCGGTATTGGCGTTGAGGTGGAGGGTCGGGACCTTGTATGTCCACCCAAACTACAATTAGTCTGCCACAATCATTTTTGCTCTGGGCCCACAGATCGGGGTACTCATACACAATAGGCTCAAGATCTGGATTATGCGAGATCTTCGGCCATTTGTGTTCAAGTATTTCAGTAGAATTTTCTACTGTCGGCAATGGTGGTCCCAGACATTGGCGTCTGATGACAAACACCTTTGATCGTCTGGGGCCCTTCCATACAATACAGTTTGCCATTGTGTGTCATTACATCGGTTCCAATGATGTTATCAGAACCGGGGTAATACCACATTGGGACCCTAAGGTCATGCAATTGGTAATCTGGACAATTACCTCTTCAATTCTGTGGGCCTTCACCTCCCTTGTTGGTGATCAAATCCGATCACCACACACTGAGGGCTGTTGGGTTGTAAATCATGTTTGACATTGGTAATGGAGATTTCCGCACCTGTGTCAAGCATGATCTCAGTGTCCTGATCCTTTATTTTGGCTTTTATGTGGGGTCTCCCTGAAGAATCCAGTATGATAGGACATACTGGCGCCAGGTCTCTAGGGATCCCTGTTCTTCAATCAATTTCTACCAGACTCCCAGTAGGTACCTGTGTGGTACATACTGCCACTTGTGGGTTGTTGGCATGGACACTTGGTGTGGATTCCTTGGATCTCCACACCCTTTCTGAACATGATGGGACATTCACCACAGCCACACGCTTTGGTGTCTGGACCTGTGAATGTCCCAGACTTTTATCAACATATTCCCCACTGATTTGGCATAATTAGGTTTCATTTTGAAACCATTGTTATTGCCCGTTCTCTCAGGATTTGTCCGGTTATTACGTGGCCATTGTGGACAATTCCTCTTAATGTGCCCGTATTGTAAACACAGGAAGCATCGAATGTCTCCTGTCTTTTCCAGTGGCGGGGCTGTGGGGTGAACAGCTGCATTAGCCTTTGTGTTCTGTACCCATTCATGTTGAGATAAAACATGTACAGGTACACGTTCTGTCACTCTGACAGATTTCTTACTGAGCAGTGTATCCTGTCTACACTGCTCAATAATTATAGCTGCATCCGTAAGGGATGGCTCCCTAGATGCACTTAGCCGGATTGCAGTGTCCAGGTATGGGAATTTTTCCACAAACATACGTATCATACCCTGTGGAATTCCGATACCATTATCCTTCGTGACACTCCTGTACATTGCTTCAAACCGATGTGGGGAATCGCTCTGGTAGATAGGACCAGCGGGTGCAGTACAGAGGCAACGTTCAAGCTTGTAAATTAAATGTCCGTGTTTTATTCACACAACAAAAAGAGCATCACAAAAACAGGTGGCTTGGTGTTTGTTCACACACACAAAAGTCCATAAACGGAAGAGTCACCTTAGCTCCTTGGTGTTAGCAAGTCCATAGACAGGCTTTTTCAGGCAGCCTGTTCGGTTTCACAGGGGTCTGAGCCCTCCAGCTTGGCTCCAACCGCAGGTCCCAAAAAACAGCCCTCAGCTCCCAGCACTATTAGCAGCTCCAGGACAATCACACACTCAGACACAGCTGATGGCTGTGTTTTATACCCAGCCGAAAACATGGACTGGACCGTGGGAGCAGCCACCCACCCTACTCTTTAGCTGCTCCCAGTAAGAGCCGGCCCGGATCGGCTTTGCAGCCATGCTATTTAAACAGAGTCAAGCAGCACTAGCTGCTGCAGACCAAAACCCCGGTTCTTACCTCACCGAGGCCAGCAACCTCGGTGACACGTACCTGCCATCGCATATGACACCTTGCACCTACCACATACCCCCCTTTGTTCAACCCTGAGGGGTGAACACACGTGAGGCAGTGGACGCGGACAGGGCATCTGCGTTGCCCTGCAAGCGGCCTGCCCTGTGTTCCACGGAGAACTTGAAATTTTGAAGAGATAGGAACCACCTGGTGACCCGAGCATTCCTCTCCTTGGCCTGACTCATCCATTTGAGGGGGGAATGGTCGGTCACCAGACGGAACCTCCTCCCTAACAGGTAGTAGCGGAGAGATTCGAGTGCCCACTTGATAGCCAGGCACTCCTCTCCACTATACTATATCTGGACTCGGCGGGACTGAGCTTACGGCTCAGGAAGACAACGGGATGTTCTTCCCCGTTGACCTCCTGCGACAGTACCGCACCGAGGCCTACCTCCGAGGCGCCGGTCTGTACGACAAACTCCTTGTTGAAGTCGGGTGTCACCAAAACCGGGGACCCACACAGGGCCGACTTCAACGCGGAGAAAGCCTCCTCCGCCTTCTCACTCCAGCTAACCCTCCCAGACTTTCGCCCTTCAACAGGTCTGTCAATGGCGCTGCTATTGTGGCAAAGTGGGGCACAAACCTCATGTAGTAACCTACAATCCCCAGGAACGACTTTACCTGCCTGGTGGTGACCGGTCGGGCCAGTTACGAATGGCCTCTACCTTGGTTACCTGAGGTTTGATGACTCCCGCCCAATTACATATCCCAGATATTTTGTCTCCTCTAACCCTATGGAGCACTTCTTTGGGTTAGCGGTCAGTCCGGCTTTCCTCAGGGCATCCACTACCGCCTGCACCTTGGGTAAATGGCTTTCCCAGTCGGTGCTGTGGATGACTACATCATCTAAGTAGGCCGAGGCGCACCGACGATGTGGTCGCAGCACTATGTCCATTAACCTTGGAAAGTGGCGGGGCGCCATGCAGGCCAAAGGGTAACACCTTGTAGTGATACAGGCCCTGCGGGGTAACAAATGCGGTTTTTTCCTTAGCCGACTCCGTTAAGGGTACCTGCCAGTACCCTTTAGTGAGGTCCAGCACAGAAAAATAACGGGCTTGTCCTAAACTTTCAACCAGCTCGCCTACTCGGGGCATGGGATACGCGCCAAACTTGGATACTTCATTTAACTTATGAAAGTCGTTGCAGAACCGCAACGTCCCATCCGGCTTGGGTATTAGGACTATGGGACTGGCCCACTCACTTTTCGACTCCTCAATGACATCGAGCTTCAACATTAACTGTACTTCCTCCGCGATGGTCCGTCGCCGAGCCTCGGGTACCCGGTATGGTTTTAACCGGATCTTGGCCTGAGGCTCAGTGACGATGTCATGTTGGATGAGAGACGTGCGGCCAGGGAGGTCCGAGAACACATCCGTGTTCCGACTGATGAACTCCCTGACTTCCTGAACTTGTTTGGAAGACAGGCTGTCTGCAATTTTTACCGTGGTTACGGCTTCACAGGCCTCGAACTGTGGGGCTGGACCCTTTCACCTAGTAGCCCTGGCCGGGGGCTGTGGTCGCCGGCCGCGTCCCTATCTTTCCACGGCTTAAGTAAATTCACGTGGTACACCTGCTTCGGCTTGCGCCGCCCTGGCTGGTGTACTTTGTAATTTACTTCCCTACCTTCTCGATCACCTCATAGGGGCCCTGCCACCTAGCTAGGAATTTGCTGTCAAGGGTGGGTACCAGAACCAAAACCCGATCTCCCGGATTGAAGTCCCGCACCCGAGCCTGACGATTGTACACCCTACTCTGGGCTTGTTGCGCTGCCTCCATATGCTCCCGGACCAAGGGCAACACCCTTTCCATCCGTTCCTGCATCTGGGCGACATACTCAATGACACTTTTGTGGGGGACAGGCTGTTGTTCCCATGCCTCCTTGGCGATATCCAACAGGCCCCGAGGGTGTCTGCTATAAAGCAGTTCGAAGGGCGAGAATCCAGTAGAGGCCTGGGGTACCTCTCGCACTGCGAACATGAGATAGGGCAGAAGCAGGTCCCAGTCCTTCCCATCTCTAGACACCACCCTCTTTAACATATTTTTTAGAGTTTGGTTAAACTCTCTCAACAAGACCGTCTGTTTGCGGATGGTAAACGGACGTCCGTAACTGCTTTATACGCAACAATTTACACAGTTCCCTCATTACTTTGGACATAAAAGGGGTCCCCTGGTCTGTCAGAACCTCTTTTGGCAGGCCCACACGGGAAAACATCTCCATTAACTCTTTGGCAATGAGCTTAGCTGAGGTATGTCGCAGAGGCACCGCCTCCGGATACCGAGTGGCATAGTCGAGAACTACCAGAATGTGTTGGTGGCCCCTGGCAGACTTTGGTACAGGCCCAATTAAATCCATAGCGATTCGCTCAAACGGTACTTCAATAATTGGCAGAGGTACCAGAGGACTACGGAAATGAGGCTGGGGGCTAGTTATCTGACAGGTTGGACAGGACTTACAATAATTTTCTACCTCCTTGAACACACTGGGCCAATAAAACCGCTGCAGTATGCGGTCCTGGGTTTTCTGCCACCCCAGGTGTCCCCAAGAACATGTTGGTGGGCAAGCTCCATGACAAGCTTGCGATACGCTGTGGGCACCACCAACTGTTCAACCGGTTCACCTCGGATTTGGTTCACCCGATACAACATATCCTGCAGAACAATAAATCGTGGGAACATTAACTCAGCCCCTGGTTTCTGGGGTTTACCATCAATTTCCAGCACATTCTCCCAGGCCCTGGTTAGGGTTTGGTCCCGGTGTTGCAGCGGTCCCAAAATTTTCCCCGGAGACATTGAGGTCTGCCAACTCAGGTCCCGGTGGCAAGTCCTCCGTGTCTCCCACCATTACACTCAGTGGGGTTGTCTCCCCTCTACCGCTGGAGCAGTGGTCACCCCTACCGCCGGCCCTTCAGACTCGGGCTCCCAGGGTTCTGGCCTTCCAGGGGTATCAGGCCACTCTACTAGGGTCACCCCTGTCTCGGGTCCCTCAGATACCTTTATTACCGGCCACAGCGCCGAAAACCGGGAAGTCCCTCCCAAGTATCAGTTCGTGTGGGAGTTTAGTAGCGACAGCCACCTCGTGGGTCCACCTACCAGCCGCGGTGGACAAAGTCACTAGTGCAGTGGGGTAGTCTTTCAGGTCTCCGTGGATGCACAGGACTCCGACTTTACGGCCAGTATACTCCGCAGGCCGTACAAGGGCAGCCCTTACCAGGGAGACTAGACTCCCGGAGTCCAGCAGAGCCACCGCCAGAGAGTCTCCCACCTCTACCTGACACAGGTGGTTATGGTCCTGCACCTCACGGGTGCCAGTTGCGCACAGCTTCCGTGCATACAGGGAGTGACGACCCCCGTAGTTCATATCCATCGGCTCATCCCGATGCGGACAGTCGGCCCGGATGTGGCCTGGCTCCTGACACCTCCAGCATACCACGGGAGGCGGATCCGCAGGGGTACATGCCGTGCAGGTCTCTCTGTCGCCGGTCGCCGGAGCTGGGGTGGAGGCCTCCGGGTTTGACTTGCCCCTTCCCAGCAAGACTCCCTGCAGGTTTCTGGTGGCCTCGTAACGCTCCACCAGGTCGACTCATCTCCAGGGCACTTACCGGAGACGCCTGGCCGACTCCAGTGCTGGAGGGGATAAGGCAGGGCCCTCCAAAAGATGTCCGCCAACAGGCGATCCAACATGACAGTGGGACTCAGTAGATCGGGCTGCAGCCACTTTTGCAGCCTGTGCAGCAGATCGTAGTACTGCGGCCTAGCGGGCTCAGTCGCTTTAAAGTCCCACTGGTGGACTCTTTGAGCGCGGACCAGCACGCTCACCCCCAGTCTGGCCAGGATCTCTCCTTTCATGGTGTCATAATCGGCCGCTTGGTCGTCCGCCAAGTCGAAAAACACCTGCTGGGGTCCGGAAGCCAGGAACGGAGCGACCACCTCAGCCCACTGGTCGCGGGCAGCTTCTCCTCACGGCCACTTTTTCGAAGACTGCCAGGTAGGTCTCAGCATCGTCCTCGGGGTCATCTTGGGAATCGCCGCACGGACCGCTTCCGGGCATCATGGGCACGGTGAGAGGCTCCAGTCGCTTGCAACGCCATTACATGCTGCAACAGCAGCTGGTTTGTCTCCTGCTGCTGCTTGTTGGCCTCCCGCTGCTGTAAATTGGCCTCCACGAGAGCTTTTACAACTGCCTCCATTTTGTCAGGGTTCACGGGTTGAAACTTTGCCGGCTTGACATATGACATTAACTTTTGCTCAGCAAAACAAACAAAGTTCGGCGTTCACGCCAGCCTCACTGCGCATGCCCGCATCCGACACCAAATGTGGGGATTCGCTCTGGTAGATAGGACCAGCGGGTGCAGTACAGAGGCAACGTTCAAGCTTGTAAATTAAATGTCCGTGTTTTATTCACACAACAAAAAGAGCATCACAAAAACAGGTGGCTTGGTGTTTGTTCACACACACAAAAGTCCATAAACGGAAGAGTCACCTTAGCTCCTTGGTGTTAGCAAGTCCATAGACAGGCTTTTTCAGGCAGCCTGTTCGGTTTCACAGGGGTCTGAGCCCTCCAGCTTGGCTCCAGCCGCAGGTCCCAAAAAGCAGCCCTCAGCTCCCAGCACTATTAGCAGCTCCAGGACAATCACACACTCAGACACAGCTGATGGCTGTGTTTTATACCCAGCCGAAAACATGGACTGGACCGTGGGGAGCAGCCACCCACCCTACTCTTTAGCTGCTCCCAGTAAGAGCCGGCCCGGATCGGCTTTGCAGCCATGCTATTTAAACAGAGTCAAGCAGCACTAGCTGCTGCAGACCAAAAACCTCGGCTCTTACCTCACCGAGGCCAGCAACCTCGGTGACACGTACCTGCCATCGCATATGACACCTTGCACCTTACCACACCGACTACACAGAGACAGAGGTTCGTCATGTATAGTGGGTCTGAATTTGGACAGGATATCTGGAGTGACGTCCCAATGGCCCGTTGCCAGTCTCATGAGTATGGAGAGACGTTCCTCCTTATCATAAAACTGTCCATTCATGGGTTGCGTCCTCCCAGTTACCTCATACCTTTGGTTTAGGTGTGTAGGTAACCATAACTTGAATAACTCCATGCGATATTCAGGAGCCACTGAATACTTGTTACAGTGACCCTCGAAGATATCACATGAAGTAAATGGATCTACACTGGGATCATATTTTGGGATCTCCTTGCAGATCCGTAACAGGAAGTTTATCCTTTCCATACTTAAATGGTTAGGATAGAAGTCTTCCTGTCTTTCCGGACAGCTTTGGCGGATTGGAAGTGGTAAATGGCCAACCACTTTCCTCTCCCCAATTGTTGTCCTGATCCTGGAAGCAGCTGCTATATCTATTCTCCCTGGTGTTTGGGTGAAATGTAGCGTCCATTCCACCTGACCTCTAGTGTCTACCCCCTCGGATGTTTGATCCGTGGGAGACCTTGGCGCCCGACGTCGCTGTTTCCCCTGTGCCATTCCCGAAACACAAACCTGTTTCGTGGGTATCATGCTGTTAGCACCAGGCCGAGACAGGTTAGAAATGACCTGCTGCAAATCCGCTATGGTTTGCGTTTTTGCAGTCAGGTCCTCTCGAAGTTGAACCATCATGGTATCCGTAGATATTGCATTGTTCCTAAACTGATTTATCTCAGTGTACAGTCTGAGCAGCTCTCTGTCCATGTCAGAGTAGAGACTCTCCTTGTCCGAGAGTCTAGACTCTAACACGCAAACCTCTCTGCCCCTCTGGACTGTACACTGGGCCTTTTCTTGTAGTTGTGTTGTAATGTGTGTAACTGTTTGATGTTCTCAACACAACAATTGCAGTGAAGTTTGCCATGTTGGAAACTTCCTCTGCCCTGTAGTGCTGGTGAGTTTTCAAGATGTTCTGGCTTCCAAATGGTATCCTCAAAGGTGAGAACCAATTTGGCTAACATTTGGAGCCGCTTTTTGGTTTTCTTGAAAATACTCTTATTGATACAGATTTTATCATGAGCGTATGCCTGGTCCAATAAAGTGGACCATAGCAGCTCAGTGGATTTGTAAGTGGTGGGGATGATGGGATTTAACATGCTACGTTTACTGAGGTGTTGTAGTGTTGAGAAGTCCATACTCACTTTTTGACGAGAGGTCATCTTCTTTGGTGCCATTCTTTGTTGTCCTATGTTGCTGTGTAGAGGAGGTCCTTCAATATCCGGTACGCCTTCTCCCGTCCAGCCAGACGACTTCTTTTCAGCTCCAAGGATGATGTTCCTCTCTTCAGTGATGTATGATGACTTCTCTTCGGTGTTCAGTAGGTGAGTAAGGGAATCACCAAACTACTTAATACAAAAATCAGAAAGATTTAAATTCTCTGCTGTAGATTTTGGCCCGTGCCCAGCTCTGACTGGAAAATCGCGTTCTGTATGAATTATCAGGCCCTGGAATCTCAGAAACAACTGACCGCGTCTCTCCTGCCTGACTAATTCACAAAATGAGCGACTTTTTTTTTTCCACCAAAGCTAAACACGGACACAAATTCCTAGCAGTGGGCCTGGCTCGCCAATGTTAAAGGGAATATTAATTAGTGATATTCAATGTTGAAGGAATATTACTTATTAATATTATGCAAATATCACAAATTAACATT
The DNA here is from genome assembly GCA_033119425.1 of Bufotes viridis. Classification (NCBI taxonomy): domain Eukaryota; kingdom Metazoa; phylum Chordata; class Amphibia; order Anura; family Bufonidae; genus Bufotes; species Bufotes viridis. Next base: position 97,894,127 of record CM065597.1, on the reverse strand, counting down.
CATAAATAGGAGTGAGTTGTCTAGTGACGCCTCCGCCTATCTATACCAATAAAACATATAATGTTTATTACCTCACTCTATACGGAACTACCTGCGGCTATTGCTCTGGCTACTACTGTAACAAAAGACTACACACAGTACTTTAAATAGAAAGGTATTTATTAATACTTTACTCGTCACAGTCTACTAATGGCTTATAAATATATATAGCTAAATCAATGGGGGTAGCTATATATATTTATAACAACTAACAGCGAATATATAAAAATCACACTACAACAATACAGCAATAAGATCCTATCTATGCTAACACAATCCCAAGTTCCACCCGCAAACTATCTTATACATACACACACACAGTAGCAACCCACCCCTCCTGGTTCTACACTATCCATAAAGGAGCAACAAAGGTTAACTGTGGCGCTGCAGTGGGTATGCAGGCCACAGACACAGGGTTATAGGGGTACGGCAGAGGTTAAAGGAATAAAAGGGAGCAGGGATGCTCCTGAAGGGCAGCAGGGGTAGGTGGTTCAGGGGTAAAGCGTTGGTGGGATAGTGGTAGGGGAGTAGGGGCAGGTAGGGGTTAATAGATAGAGTAGGCAGGGGTGAATATGGGCAAGTAGGGGTAGAGTAGGCAGGGGTTCAGGGGTGAATATGGGCAAGTAGGGGTTGAGTAGGCAGGGGTTAATAGATAATATGGGCAAGTAGGGGTTGAGTAGGCAGGGGTTAATAGATAATATGGGCAAGTAGGGGTTGAGTAGGCAGGGGTTAATAGATAGCAAGTAGGGGTTGAGTAGGCAGGGGTTAACAGGTAGATCGTTGGTGGGGTAGTGGTATCAGATACTTATTCCGCTCGTTGTCCAGGGGTTGCTTGTCTCTAGGAGGAGGTCCTACTGGTCCGGGCGGCAGGCTCCTTCTCCCCCAGTGTCGTGCTGCCGGATATTTATATCCAGCAGCCCGCACTCCCGGACCGGCCGTGCTGTGGCACGCGTGCCACCTGCAGGGACACGTGGGCCGGCGTGGTGATATGACGCACAGCAGGGCCGCACAACTTGCCAACAGGCGGGAGAAGCCTTTGATCTCCTTCCTGTACCACATTGCATTCCGGGCAGCGCGATAGTAATCGCGCTGCCGGAATGTGCATAATAGGAGGAGGGGAGGTTTCTCCCCTCTTCCTATCATGCATAATTATCTCCAGCAGCGCTGGAGGTAATTACTACAAAGGACTCCGATTCTATTGAATCGGAGTTCTTTGAAGCATACAGGATGACCGGACTTTTGTCCGGTCACCCTGATGCAATTAACCAGATGGTATCTGTGTGAATGCTTGGGGCACATTCACACTGATACCTCTGATTTCAGGTGAATCAGGGGGCAGATATGTATATAATATACATGCATATGGATGCTTGGGGCACATCCATATACATGTATACATTAAATAGATATTTGGGGGAGTATACACGCGTATGGATGCTTGGGGCACATCCACACGCGTATACACATATACATATATATCCATACGCACTTTCTGGGAGCATACATCTGTATGGATGCCTGGGGCCCATCCATACACATGCATGCCTCCCCTATACACACATATATATATATTTATATGTATGTATATATATGGATATATATATATATATATATATATATATACAGTCATGTGAAAAAATTAGGACACCCTTTGAAAGCATGTGATTTTTTGTAACATTTTTAATAAATGGTTATTTCATCTCCGTTTCAACAATACAGAGAGATTAACCTCTTAAGGACGAAGGGCGTACATGTACGCCCTTCGTCCACACTTAAAGATGGCGCCCGCTCCCGCACGGAGCGGGCGCCCGAGCTGCGGGTAAAGCTTGATTCATCAAGCTGACACCCGCAGCTCATGTCCGCGACCGGCAGCGATGCCGATCGCGGACATTTAACCTCAGATGCCGTGGTCAATCCTGACCACGGCATCTGATCGCACAAACCGAAAGTTTCACTTTCGGTTTTGCTCGGCTCCTGATGGCCACAAGGGGGAGCCGGAGCATGCATGTAGTACCCTAGGTTTCTGTGAATGAAACCTAGGGTACTACACAGTATTCCCTATGGAGCCTATGACTGTAATAGGCTCCATAGGAAATATGTGATTTTCTCATATATTCCAATGCTATTGCATTGGAATATATGAGAATAGCAATCTGATGATTGCATCTTATAGTTCCCTATGGGAACTATAAGAAAGTGGTAAAAAAAAAAAAAAAGTTTAAAAAATAAAAATTAAATAAAAAAATATAAAAATTCAAATCACCCCCTTTCCCCAAAATGAAAATAAAATAAATAAAAAAATAAAAAAATTACACATAATGGGTGTCGCAATGTGCTGAAAACGCCCATACTATAATAATATTAAAAATATTCACCATACGGTAAACATAAAACGGAAAGAAAGCGTCCAAATGGCTAATTCGCCATTTTTGGACGCTTCATTTCCTAAAAAAATGAATAAAAAGTGATCAAAACATCATACGCACCCCATAATGGTATCAATTAAAAGTTCAGATTGCCCTGCAAAAATGAGCCCCTACACTGCTCCATACGCATAATTACAAAAAGTTATAGGGGTCAAAACATGGCGACAAAAAAATAAAATAAAAAATTCCCACTTTTAATTTTTTTTCACTATCAAAACGCAAGAAAACTATACATATTAGGTATTGCCGGATTCGTACTGACCTGAAGAATAAAATTAACCAGTCAGTTTTATCGCAAATCGAACGTTGTAATTTAAAAACCCAGTAAAACTGTGGTGAAATTGCTTTTTTGCAATTTCACCCCATTTGGAATTTTTTTCCCGTTTCCCACTACATCACATGCAAAAATAAATGGTAGCGTTAAAAAGTACAACTTGTCCCGCAAAAAATAAGCCGTCATATGGCTATGTGAGCGGAAATATAAAAATGTTATGGCTTTTGGAAGGCAGGGAGCGCAAAACAAAAACGCAAAAATCCCAAAACCCCCGTCCTTAAGGGGTTAAAGTAATCCAACTAAACAAAGAAAACTGAAGAAAAGTCTTTTCAAGATCTTCTGTAAATGTCATTCTACAAAAATGCCTATTCTAACTGAGGAAAAAGATAGGACACCCTCACATGTATTCCCTCTTAAATTGGCTCAGATCTCACACAGGTATATCACACCAGGTGCACATAATTAGTAGATCGTTACTCTGCATGTTGAATGAGGCTTGCCCTATTTAAACCTCAGACATTTAGTTTGGTGTGCTCCTGACTGTTGAAGTGAGAGTGAGCACCATGGTGAGAGCAAAAGAGCTGTCAGAGGACTTCAGAAAAAGATTGTAGCAGCCTATGAGTCTGGGAAGGGATTTAAAAGATCTCCAAAGATTTTGAAATCAGCCATTCCACTGTCCGGAAGATAGTCTACAAGTGGAGGGCTTTCAAACAACTGCCAACATGCCCAGGACTGGTCGCCCAGCAAGTTCACCCCAAGAGCAGACCGCAAGATGCTAAAAGAGGTCTCCAAAAACCCTAAAGTGTCATCTCGAGAACTACAGCAGGCTCTGGCTACTGTTGATGTAGAAGTACATGCCTCTACAATCAGAAAGAGACTGTACAAGTTTAACTTGCATGGGAGGTGTGCAAGGAGGAAACCTTTGCTTTCCAAGAGAAACATCGAGGCCAGACTGACATTTGCCAGAGATAAAGTTGACAAAGACCAGGACTTCTGGAATAATGTTCTTTGGACAGATGAGTCCAAAATTGAATTATTTGGACACAACAGCAGAGGACATGTTTGGCGTAAACCAAACACAGCATTCCAAGAAAAGAACCTCATACCAACTGTGAAGCATGGAGGTGGAAGTGTCATGGTTTGGGGCTGCTTTGCTGCAGCAGGACCTGGTCAGCTCACCATCATAGAATCCACGATGAATTCTACTGTGTATCAGAAGGTGCTTGAAGAACATGTGAGACCATCAGTTAGAAAATTAAAGCTGAAGCGGAACTGGACCATGCAACATGACAATGACCCAAAACATACTAGTAAATCAACCAAAGATTGGCTGAAAAAGAAGAAATGGAGAGTCCTGGAATGGCCAAGTCAAAGTCCAGATTTGAATCCCATTGAGATGCTGTGGGGTGACTTGAAAAGGGCTGTACGTGCAAGAAACCCCTCAAACATCTCACAGCTGAAAAAGTTCTGCATTGAGGAGTGGGGTAAAATTTCCTCAGACCGATGTCGAAGACTGGTAGATGGCTACAAGAACCGTCTCACTGCAGTTATTTCAGCCAAAGGAGGTAACACTCGCTATTAGGGGCAAGGGTGTCCTATCTTTTTCCTCAGTTAGAATAGGCATTTTTGTAGAATGACATTTACAGAAGATCTTGAAAAGACTTTTCTTCAGTTTTCTTTGTTTAGTCGGATTACTTTAATCTCTGTATTGTTGAAACGGAGATGAAATAACCATTTATTAAAAATGTTACAAAAAACCACATGCTTTCAAAGGGTGTCCTAATTTTTTCACATGACTGTATATATATATATATATATATATATATATATAAAAATACTCCAGAAAATAGCAGCACTGTTCAAGTATTGGCGGTGCAACTTCTCAGGAAAACGGACAATCTTCCCCAAATATACCAAGTCAGATATGAGGCAGCACTCCGATGCATAAGGTGGTACCCAAAATTTATTCCAAAGCTACGTTCTGCCTTCTCAATGAGGCCTTTGTCAAGCTTGACAAAGGCCTCATTGAGAAGGCAGAAACGTAGCTTTGGAATAAATTTTGGGTCACCACCTTATGCATCGGAGTGCTGCCTCATATCTGACTTGGTATATATATATGTTTGGCAGTCTGTTTAGACTGCATTTGTGGGAGGGGCGGAGGCTCTACTTAAACCAGGCACAGCCCCACCTAGGGGCGGGCGTTTTCTCAGTTGCACAGGGGATGCTGGTGTGTCAGCAGGGTGCACTTTCCTCTGCTAGGAAGTTTCTTTCGCTACAGTATGGACCTGGAATGGAGCTTTTCTTCTGCCCGTGGCTACTGTAGGGACGCGTGCGCCATGTATGTAAGTTAATTGAGCCGTGTCCGTCGCTCCGGCCGGCTGGAATCTGACCTTTCTTGCGAGCGGGAGGCATCGCCTCAAAATCGTCTGCCTCAGCTTCTTAGGTTTGTTTTGTCGGAGTTAAACAATTCCTTTCACTTTGTTTGTTTAGGTAATCTGATTTAGTTCCCCTTCTATCTCATGTGTTTTACATTCACGTTGTTTCGCTTTAAAAAGTTACTTCAGCCTGCGTGCGGTAGGGAAGGTTTACCTGGGCTGCATGTGATGGAGATTGGATGCAGCTGTTGCTTGTTACGGCTCTTGCTATAGCATATACTTCCCATGTGACCCGCCCCTCCCCGCAATCAGGGCTGCGTGCATGCTTCAACTCTTTACGCCAGGTTTTGCCCTGTCAATTGAGACGCTGCCTTCTCATGTCTGCTCTTTCAACATGCTCATTTCTGAGCGGTGCTCTCGTCCGCTCTCGCATCACGTTTACGCTCCACGCATGGTCACAACAGTGGGTAAATCTGTCTTATTCCCTGTGCATTAATTTATTTTTCTGTCATCCTGTTTTTTGCATTCATACCGCTTTTGCTTTCATATGTTTGCTTGCACTACACTCAGACTGGTGTTACACGTCCACTGTTGCTTAGGCCCATTGCATAAGCGCGTTCATGTCACCGTTACAGTTTGTTTATGCCTCGTTCACTGCAGGCTGCGGTCATACCAAATTTTACGTTTGGCCTATTGCCAGAGTTGGGGTTCACACTACCGCTGTGACTCCGGGTTTCACTTTCACGCTTACGTCTCAATGTTCCCGCCCATCCACGGCCACATCTCACGTCTGCTGTTACAGCAAGTTAATACTCCTTTCACGCTCTAGCTGAGTTCCCCGTTTGCTGTTACATCTAGTACTACACTCCATTCCCTGCTAGAACTGCGTCCATGCGTTCGCTGTCGCGGCAGCTATCTTACTCCGCTCACATTCAGGTCTGCATTTTGGTTATACCATGTTTTTAGGTTTTACTCATTCCAGGTCCACAGTTCACCCATTTGCTGGCACACCATGCTCCCATTCTAGCCACATTCTCCCGTCAGTTTCTACGTCACGGTTGTTTTATTCGATTGTCACACTGAGGCAGCTGGTGGCTCCGGTGCCACTCTCCCGTCAAACATGACGGGCATCAATGGTCATTTCCTTTACATCTGGTTTTTCTGTGCGTATACATCAAGTGGGTCTTTGCTCTAGTTGCAAGCAAAAAAAAAAAAAAAAAAAAAAAACTGTCTGCTCCCCTTTACTTCTGGTTTGTATTCACTAAGATTGTTACCACTGCCCCAGTTCAATAAACAGCCTCTCAGCTGGGGCCAGTGGGTCATTAGGGTTTGAGCTTCCGACTCACTACTGTTTCTTTCAAGTTTTTCAGTTCTTTGTCGCGACAAGGGACTTCGCAAATCGCAATGCATCAGGTTTTGGTTGTAGTCTCTCTTCTCAGTTTCATATTCCACGTTTGCATTTTTAAGTTATATGGCTGGTTTTAGTTTTATGCGTATGCCCGTTGTTCGGATTACTAATGTCCATACCTGTCAGTAGTCTCGTTCCTTTCCAGGCTACTTTAGACGTCCCAATCATCCTAGTAGTTGCTTTTTCCATCATGTTGGGCTCACTCTTACTTACCTTTACTCATCACGTACATCTCGGACGGCCTCATGGCCGCAGGGGCCCCTTGATTGCTTTGCCCGCAAGGCCCCCTTAATTGCTTGGGCCGCCAGGCAGTGGCGACCCCTTGATTGCTTTGGCCTCATGGCCGCGGAGGCCCCATAACGGCTGGCCTCAGGGAGTAGGGATTCCATGACCGTTTCGACCCCATGGTGTCGGGGGCATGATGACCGCTCGGCCCCTTGGCATCGGGGTCCCGAGGACTACCTTGGTCGCACGGCTTGGGGACCTCATGACTGCTTTGGTCTCATGGCTCTGGGGTCCCATGATTGCCGTGGGCTCATGGCGCTAGGGTCCGCATGTCTGCATGGCCGCATGCCTTGTGGGCCCCATGGCTGCTTGGCCTCATGACTTGAGGTCCTCGCGATTTCTGTGGCCTCATTGCTCGGGGCCCATGTTTGCTTTGGCCTCATGGCTGTGGGGGCCCTATGATTACTTGGCCTTAGGATTTGGGGGCCCCATGTTCGCTTTTGCTTCATGGCTTGGGGCCCCTGACTGTTTCGGCCCCATGGCTTCGAGGGCTCGCTGACTGTTTCGGCCCCATGGCTTTGAGGGCTTGCTGACTGCTCCGGCCCCATGGCTCGGGGGCATGATGATTGCTTCGGCCACATGGCTTTGGGGAACGACGACTGCTACGGCTCCATGGCTTCAGGGGCACGATGACTGCTTCGGCTCCATGGCTTCAGGGCACAATGATTGCTATGGTTTCGGGGGCACGATGACTGTTTCGGCTCCGGGGGCACAACGACTGCTTCGGCCCCATGGCTTCAGGGGCATGATGACTGCTTCGGCCCCATGGCTTCAGGGGCACGATGACTGCTTCGGCCCCATGGCTTCAGGGGCACGATGACTGCTTCGGCTCCATGGCTTCGGGGGCACAATGATTGCTATGGTTTCGGGGGCACGATGACTGTTTCGGCTCCATGGCTCCGGGGGCACAACGACTGCTTCGGCACCGGGGGCACAACGACTGCTTCGGCTCCATGGCTTCAGGGTCACGATGACTGCTTCGGCTCCATGGCTTTGGGGGCACGATGACTGCTTCGGCTCCATGGCTTCAGGGGCACGATGACTGCTTCGGCTCCATGGCTTCAGGGGCACGATGACTGCTTCGGCTCCATGGCTTCGGGGGCACGATGACTACTTCGGCCCCATGGCTTCGGGGGCACAATGACTGCTATGGTTTCGAGGGCACGATGACTGTTATGGCTCGGGGGCACAACAACTGCTTCGGCTCCATGGCTTCGAGGGCACGATGACTGCTTCGGCTCTATGGCTCGGAGGCTCGATGACTGCTATGGCTCCGGGGCACGATGATTGTTATGGCTCCGGGGCACAATGACTGCCCGGCCCCATCGCCCGGGGCACGATGACTGCTTCGGCTCCATGGCCGGGAGCACGATGACCGCTCGGCTCCATGGCTTCGGGGCAAGATGACTGCTTCGGCTCCATGGCTTCGGGAGCACGATGACCGCTCGGCTCCATGGCTTCGGGGCAAGATGACTGCTTCGGCTCCATGACTTCGGGGCACGATGACCGCTTCGGCTCCATGTCTTCGGGGCAAGATGACTGCTTCGGCTCCATGGCTCGGGGCACGATGACCGCTCGGCTCCATGTCTTCGGGGCACGATGACTGCTTCGGCTCCATGGCTTCGGGAGCACGATGACCGCTCGGCTCCATGGCTTCGGGGCAAGATGACTGCTTCGGCTCCATGGCTTCGGGGCACGATGACCGCTCGGCTCCATGGCTTCGGGAGCACGATGACCGCTCGGCTCCATGGCTTCGGGGCACGATGACCGCTCGGCTCCATGGCTTCGGGGCTCGATGACCGCCCGGCTCCATGGCTCGGGGCACGATGACCGCTCGGCTCCATGGCTTCGGGGCTCGATGACCGCTCGGCTCCATGGCTTCGGGGGCACGATGACCGCTCGGCTCCATGGCCGGGGCACCATGACCACTTCGGCCCCATGGCTTCGGCGGCACCATGACCACTTTGGCCCCATGGCTTCGGGGCACCATGACCGCTTCGGCCCCATGGCTTCGGGGCACCATGACCGCTTCGGCCCATGGCCTGGGGCACGATGACCACTTCGGCCCCATGGCTCGGGGCACGATGACCACTTCGGCCCCATGGCTTCGGGGGCACGATGACCGCTTCGGCCCCATGGCTTCGGGGGCACCATGACCACTTCGGCCCCATGGCTTCGGGGGCACCATGACCACTTCGGCCCCATGGCTTCGGGGGCACCATGACCGCTTCGGCCCCATGGCTTCGGGGGCACCATGACCGCTTCGGCCCATGGCTTCAGGGGCACCATGACCACTTCAGCCCCATGGCTTCGGGGGCACGATGACCACTTCGGCCCCATGGCTTCGGGGGCACGATGACCACTTCGGCCCCATGGCTTCGGGGGCACCATGACCACTTCGGCCCCATGGCTTCGGGGGCACCATGACCACTTCGGCCCCATGGCTTCGGGGGCACCATGACTGCTTCGACCCCATGGTTTCGGGGGACCGACGACTGTTTTTTCGTCCTGCCTGGCGATTTACCCGGTGGGTTGAACTTCCGTGAATCCAGGTTGATTTGTCCCATATGTCGCACACCCATATCTGCTTCTTTGTTCATCCGGGCGCAGGCCACTTTTCCAAAGTCTGTCGGTGGTGCATCCATTGTCTGCCACGCTTCCCCAGGTGTACTCTTCCACAACGGAGCTCAGCCTGGCAAGGGTCACCTGCCATGCGGGTCAGGCGACTTTTTAGTAACATTAGCCTGTCAGGTATTCAGGCTAGACCCTCGGTTTCAATTAGTACGCATATTATCAAGGCCATTTGTCATAGTTATAACTTCCTGCGGTCTGCCGGTTCAGGTATCATATGTACATATGCATTCGTTCTGCATGCCACAGGCGGTATCGCTGTGCGGCTCCTCCCCCAGGCAGTCCTTGCATTGCGCCCTCCTGTTCTTTTAGTCCCCTCGGCAAACATCATTTATTATTCACCATTTTGTTCTGCTTCAGTCGTCATTTCCTTGGCTGGTCTCTCCTTATCACCACCTAGCTTTCCTCCAGACTCTCCTCTTATGGCACCACTCTCCCTGCTGGTTCCACCGTCGCTTTGCTCCCTCTGACGGGCACTCGCTTTACTGCACTGCTCCCTCGGCTGGAGAATCTTTTGCTGCACGGCTACCTTCACCGGATAGTCGGTTATGCTTACTCTCCATTCTTCATCCTAAGTTTTCAATCACCATAGTTGGTTGCCCGCTTATGTTTTTCTTCACGTTCAATAATCAATGTGGCCAGCTCACGAACTCCTGCCTGGTCGACAGATCACCTGTCTGGCTATGCTCCCCCCCAGGACCAGACTTTAATTTCCAGAGTTCAAGTCATGGGTGTCATCGGCCACCTTCAGGTTCTCGTACCGAATGACACTCGTCATTAGGTGTCACCGGCCACGTTGGTCTGGTCTCGTGTTCACGATATTCGCCTGTCAGGTTTTTTCAGGAAATATAGTTATTTTAAGTATCGCCTATCACATCGGTCAGGCCCATGATGTAATCCCGCCTGTACTTTCTTCAGGCCACTTTTTAGTTTATTTTCTTGTTTACCCCTCATATTTGTCATTTGTATTTCCATGCCGGTTACGTTTTCAATCAGCTAGGTCTGCGAACTAAATCGCCAGCAGCTTATCGCAATCGCACTCCTTCACTCACGTGAGGGCATCGACAGGATTCCATATACTACGTTGTTAGCTTATTGCTTTACATCCTTTCCTGGCCTACATGGTATTCTTCGGGCCCTTCTTTCCATAGTCTAGACAGTTAGGCTCTCAGTTCTCCAGTCTCATAAGGCTAGGGGGATTTTGTCACAACCAAGTCTTCAGGTTTAGTTAGTACCGTCCACGCTTCCTTCTGAAGCATTTCCAGTTCCTCCCTCGTGCATTGGGGCAGTATCTGCGACATTCAGCATTCTGTCCTGGCTCTACCCACAGGACGGATGCAGGCGTCATTATGGTTGACTTATGTATCCGAACTCTCGTGGGAGATATTGCTTCGCAGTTTGGATCAGGGGTTTCTTTGCACAGGCCATTCAAGTCTCTTTTCACCCTACATGGCTGGTTTTTGCCCCCTTTTATAGGCCTACTCCACGGACATGGCTACCGGCACACCACTAGCCATTTAGTTAGGTAAGATGCGTCTTGCAGTTACGGTGGGTCTCGGTGTTTAGCCCACTAGGGCTCTTCGGCTTCGTGTCCGTAGCCCTGACCACAAGTTTGGCAGTCTGTTTAGACTGCATTTGTGGGAGGGGCGGAGGCTCTACTTAAACCAGGCACAGCCCCACCTAGGGGCGGGCATTTTCTCAGTTGCCCCACCCTCCCTCCCTTTCTATTTTCACTTCTACAGGGTATGCCCCCCTTTTATAGGCCTACCCACGGACATGGCTACCGGCACACCACTAGCCATTTAGTTAGGTAAGATGCGTCTTGCAGTTACGGTGGGTCTCGGTGTTTAGCCCACTAGGGCTCTTCGGCTTTCGTGTCCGTAGCCCTGACCACAAATATATATATATATATATATATATATATATATATGTAGTATACCCAGGCCAGCGGCCCACATATCTCAGGGGGCACTTCCCTCAACTCATATAATGTCGCATTTTTGCTTCGTTGTTTCGGACCAGAAGTTAGAACGTTTAAAGGGACTATTGAGTCCTTTGTCATTTGCAGACAAGATTTTTAACCCCATAATAACCATTGTTTATTCAGCTCAAAATTGAGTCTCATACCCCACTCATTTGAAGCATAACACATAACAACTGAATACATTTGTTTACCATATCTGCGAGAGTACTGGAAATAAAGCATAGAAGTAGACTTTTTTGTGTGAAGGTCAAGATTACTTTAAATTTGGGTAATGTAACCTCGAAAGTAGCCTGAAAGGAAAATATAAAACAGAAACCAAACTGCAAAAACAAAGAGAACATTATGGAACTTTCTCAGCCCTAGTTGGGCCGGATTAAAATATCAAGCAATATAAACACTAAGGAGAGGCGGAGTAAGACAATGTGGATCAGGGAAGGAGAACAAGTAGAGAAGTATACAAACTCAAATATAGAGCATGGAACCCCATTTATACGTTAGGGTGTGTTGTTATTGATAACATAATAATGGACTGTCACCCAACTTTGAACCATTCCAGAGCTAGTGGAGACTGCTTCTTTCTCGGTGGAGAGATGCTTGAGACGTCACTTTAGGAGATCCTTTAGCGCCATCTTGTGGTAGAGAGATTCTCCACTTGGAACAAGCTTCAGCTAGGTCCTGAGGAGTATTCATTACATGTGAAGAGTTCTGGTACCTCACAATTTATTTTACTGGATACCCCCATTTGTAGGGGATATTGTTATCACGTAAGGCTTTAGTATAAGCTTGGAATTCCCTCCTACTGGAAAGAGTGGCTGAAGAAAGGTCTGTGAAGAGTAGTATATTTGGAAATCTCTCAGGACTTGTATTGCTGCCTTTTGGGATGCTCTAATTAAAGCTTCTTTAAGGTGAAAAAATGGATCCTGGCTAGAACGTCTCTGGGCATCACTGATGGAAGAGACTTAGGTTTGGGCACATGTTGAGCTCTATCAATAATCAAATCTGAGTTGGGAGTATCTGGGAGATATGCCACAATTACATCAGTGATAAAATCTTGTAGTTGGACGTCCATTATGTTCTCAGGAATGTTCCTAAAGCGAATATTATTCCTTCTGGAACGGTCTTCTAAGTCAGCTATTTTCAATTTGATGGTGGTCAGCTCATTTTCAACTGTGTTATGCCCATCAACTAATGAATTATGAGCAGAGACAAATTCCTCCATTTTTGCTTCAAGGTGTGCGGTTCTTTCACCTATGGAGACTATGTCCGCATGTATGACAGATATAGTTTCTTTAAAGTCACTGTGTATTGATCTTTTCAGATCCATAAGCATGTCCTGCATTATGGGCACAGAAATGTTGGCTTCTATATGAGAAGCTGGAGAGCCTGTCACACTGGGGGACTTGTGAGGAGACGATTCACTCACCCTTAAATGCCTGCTCCTGTCATGCAGGGTAGATGGGCTTGGATTATTTAGACTTCCAGAAGCCGCTGATTGAGGAGAGTGAGGGCCAGGGCCGGACTGGGGATAAAAACCAGCCCTGGAAAAAGTTGCATACCAGCCCCAAACACACACGCCGCGAGCGTGTGTATGTATGTGTGTATATATATATATATAATTATATACACACACACAGGCCGGGCCTTACCCTAGCGTTGCCGTGACTTGGCCTCTGCGCAGTGGCAACTCTAGGAACAATATATGGGAGGCACATAAGATACCACAGTCAAAATGGGGGGGGGGCACTAATAATTTTCCCCACTTAAATTCATACAACTGAAAAAAACGAAATAAGTATATATAAATTCAAAATACGAGAGTATTGCGGTATGCAGGGATACATTTATAATAAAATAATTTACTTACAAAAGAAGCTATTCCATCTTCTGCTGTGCTGTCCTCTGCTTGCTTCCACGGATCTTCCCCTCCTTTCAATCTGTCCTCAGTGCGCAGGGCAGGCACACTGCTATGGGGATCTGTGGATGACACACTGTTATGGGGATCTGTGGATGACACACTGTTATGGGGGATCTGTGGATGACACACTGCTATGGGGATCTGTGGATGACACACTGCTATGGGGATCTGTGGGTGACACACTGTTATGGGGATCTGTGGATGACACACTGTTATGGGGGATCTGTGGATGACACACTGCTATGGGGATCTGTGGATAACACACTGCTATGGGGATCTGTGGATGACACACTGTTATGGGGGATCTGTGGATGACACACTGTTATGGGGGATCTGTGGATGACACACTGTTATGGGGGATCTGTGGATGACACACTGTTATGGGGGATCTGTGGATGACACACTCTTATGGGGGATCTGTGGATGACACACTCTTATGGGGGATCTGTGGATGACACTGTTATAGGTCTTCTGTGGAGGACACGCTGTTATGGGGGACCTGTGGATGACACACTGTTATGGGGATCTGTGGATGACACACTGTTTTGGGGATCTATGGATGACACACTTATGGGGGATCTGTGGATGACACTGTTATGGGGGATCTGTGGACGTTACTGTTATGGGGGATATTTGGATGACACTGTTATGAGGGACATGTGGATGACACACTTATGGGGGATCTGTGGATGACACTGTTATGGGGGATCTGTGGACGTTACTGTTATGGGGGATCTTTGGATGACACTGTTATGAGGGACATGTGGATGACACACTGTTATGGGGGATCTGTGGATGTCACACTGTTATGGGGGTACTTTCACACCTGCGGCATGGCTATCCGGCCTATCTGGGCTGTTCACCCGCCAGGTCCACCATGCCGCAAGTACCCGTGCACTGCCGTGCTTTCGCTCTGTCCCCACATGACTATAATAGGGGCAGGGGATGGAGCTATGGTGCAGCACGGCAGAGATCATTGGACTAAAGAGTCGTACATGCAGTACTTTTTAGTCCGCCGATCTCTGCCATGCACTGCTGTGCTGCGCCATAGCTCCATCCCCTGCCCCTATTATAGTCAATGGGGACAGAGCGGCAGCACGGCAGTGCACGGGTACTTGCGGCATGGTGGACCCATGGTGAACAGCCCGGATAGGCCGGATAGCCAAGCCGCAGATGTAGAAGTACCCCCATAACAGTGTGTCATCCACAGATCCCCTATAGCAGTGTCTTCGTCCTCCACCAATCTCCATAACAGCACATCATCCACAGATGAATCCCCCCATAACAGTGTGTCATTTGCACATGTATGCAGGAGCAGCAGGAGGCTGCCTTATGCTGTGAGGTACTCAGGCAGAATGAAATCCTCAAGGCAGCCAGCCACAGTCACTTACTTGTTTAATTGAATTGGTAGAGAAAATAATTCTTCAGTTCAGGCCAGGGCTGGAGCAGGGGCCAGCCCAGTGTAACACAGGGACAGGGCCAGGGCCACCACACACCTCACACCAGACAGCAGGGCACTGCAGCGCGCGGGCACTTCATCCCCTGCCTCATCACACAGCCCTTGTCCTGACCTCTCTGTGCCTCCGCGGCCGCCGAGTCCGCCGGATCCGACTCACTGCTGGGACTCCGCCCCCCCTCCCTAGCGCCTGCAGCCACAGTGACTGAGACAGCCACAACAAACACCAGCTAGAGTGGGTATCACTGCGCGGCTGTAAGTAGGACGGCCACCGCCCGCAAGTACTGGGGGGGGGGGGGTTGGAGGTTGAGCAGAGCGCTGCCGCACACTGTACACACACACTGCAGCGAGTGTGAGATAGACAGGAGACAGAGACAGCCTCCTCCTCCGGCCGTGCGGCAGTCAGGGGTACCGGCCGACCGGGAATTTTCCCGGTATCCCGGTAGGCCAGTCCGGCCCTGGTGAGGGCCCAGATCGTGTGGAGAGGAGCACGCTGCTGCTTCTGTGCTGTGGAGACCGACGTCATCTTGTTTAGGGCCTGCGGCTGGTGGATAGAAGGGCGTCATTTTCTGTGGTGCCGCTCCACTTTTTCTTACCCTCGTCATCATCGGAGGGTGCTGCAGGGAGCAAGTGAGCTTAAAAAGTGGGTGCTAAAACACACCACAATGTGTTGCTTTGTGCTGCTTTACGGGGTTCCAGATGGAGCTCCTACACTACACATCCTTTCTGCCCGGCATCCGGCAACGCCCCCATTGTGATTTACATGACATCTTGTTCACATGTACTCCACCATCTCAGGGAGAACAGATTCTATGCAATATTTGAAAAAAGTGTTTGAGAAAACCTCACTTCCCTTCCTGGGCTATAAAAAATCTGATCAAGGCTTACAAAATCCAGAGAAGATATCCACTGTGTTAAACTGAACACAACCTTCTGGTTTATGTAACATAGTAACATACGGAAGTTTAGTAGCATAGCGTATAAGGCTGAAAAAGACATTTGTCCATCTAGCTCAGCCTGTTATCCTGCAAGTTGATCCAGAGGAAAACCCTGTGAGGTAGTAGCCAACTTTCCTCATTTTAGCCTCAATTCCTTCCAGACTCCAATCAGGCAATCAGAATAACTCCCTGGATCAACAAACCATCTCTAATAATTACAACCTGTAATATTATTACACTCCAGAAATACATCCAGGCTCCTCTTGAACTTTTTTGTGAATTCACCATCACCACCTCCTCAGCCAGAGAGTTCCATAGTCTTACTGCTCTTACCGTAAAGAGTACTCTTCTATGTTTGTGCACAAACCTTCTTTCCTCTAGACGCAGAGGATGTCCTCTCATCACAGTCACAGTCCTGGAGATAAATAGATGATGGGAGAGATCTCTGTACTGACCTCTGATATATTTATATATAGTTCTTAGATCGCCCCTTAGTCGCCTTTTTCTAAAGTGAATAACCCTAATTTTGATAATCTTTCTGGGTACTATAGTCCACTAATTCCAGTTATTACTTTACTTGCCCTTCTCTGAACAGTCTCCAGCTCTGCTATGTCTGCCTTGTTCACAGAAGCCCTGAACTGTACACAATACTCCATGTGTGGTCTGACTAGTGATTTGTAAATTGGTAGAACTATGTGCTCATAATGGGCATCTATGCCCATTTTGATATGACCCATCATCTTATTGGCAGCAGCTGCCTGACACTGGTTTCTACAGTTTAGTTTGCTGTTCACTAAAATTCCTAAGTCCTTTTCCATGTCAGTGTTAACCAGTGTTTTACCATTTAGTATGTACTGGTGACATGTATTTTTGGTATAGAACATTTGTGGCATAGAATAGTGTTGAGCGAACCGTTCGAGAATCGAACACCGGACCCGAACCCGAACTTTTTTGAAAATGTCCGGGTTCGGGTCTGTGTCACGGACACCCTGAAATTAGATGCGGACCCGAACCCGGACATTTTCAAAAAGTTCGGGTTCGGGTCCGGTGTTCGCCGATTACTTCCGCTTTCTGAAGGGCTGCACAGCAGCCAATCAGCTAGCGTTTACTTCTTGCTCTAAGAGCTCATCACAGCCATGCCTACTAATGGCATGGCTGTGATTAGCCAGTGCAGCATGTGACCCAGCCTCTATTTAAGCTGGAGTCACGTAGCGCCGCACGTCACACTGCTCTGATTAGTGTAGGGAGAGGACGCAGCTTCTGTGAGGGCGAGATTAGGCAGGGAAAAGTCAGCAACAGCACCTAATGAACTGATCGATCTACAGCTGTGAATGATTGAACTTCTGCTAGTTACTTGCTCACTGGTTTTTAGGCTGCACAGAGCATTTTTCTGTCACTTATTTTCTGGGGTGATCGGGCGGTCATTTTGTGACTTGTGGTGCACCGGAACAAGCTGCCACCAAGTCGATCAATCCATCAATACTATTTTTTTTTTGCTATATCCTACATCAGGGGCTTGGCTGTGCTAATTGTCACCCCTAAAAACTCAGGATAGCAATTTCTATATTTTATTAAGGGGTTAAATACAAATGCCCAAATACCAATCCCCTAAATCTGGTGTTCCAGCTTTGGCTAGCCAAGTATAATACTGTCTGCTGTCTGGCAAAGGATAGATTATTTTATGTGGTGAAATTCAATTGCCAAAATAGCAATACCATAAATCAGTGGCTTCAGCTGTGGCTGGCAAAGTATAATAGTGTCCGCCAAAACATATATTTTGTTCTGGGGTGAAATTCAATTGCCAAAATAGCAATACCCTGAATCTGGTGTTCGAGCTGTTGCAGGCCAATTGTAAATCTGTCCATAAAAGGATACCTTTCATCCAGGGTCTAAATACTAGCCCTAAAAGAGATATTCCCTAAATCAGAGGTTACTGCTGTGCCTGGATTAGTGTAATACGCTACATAAATAAATAGGCAGATAGTGTTAGGTGCCTGTAAAAAAGGCCTGAATTTGAAATCAATACATTGGGCCAAATATTTTTTTCTTATTGTGATGCTTGGTGAACGGTAACAATGAGGAAAACATCTAGTAAGGGACGCCGACGCTGTCGTGGTGGTGTTAGTGTACCCTCTTGTGCTGGGAGAGGACATGGCCATTCTGCCACAGCCACACGTCCAAGTGAACCAACTACCTCAGGTTCCAGTACCCGCCAGAATTTACAGCGATATTTGGTGGGGCCCAATGCCGTTCTAAGGATGGTAAGGCCTGAGTAGGTACAGGCGCTAGTCAATTGGGTAGCCGACAGTGGATCCATCATGTTCACAACATTATCTCCCACCCAGTCTTCTGCAGAAAGCGCACAGGTGGCACCTGAAAACCAAGCCCATCAGTCTGTCACATCGACCCCATGCATATCAGGGAAACTGTCTGAGACTCAAGTTATGCAGCAGTCTCTTATGCTGTTTGAAGACTCTGCTGGCAGGGTTTCCCAAGGGAATCCACCTAGCCCTTCCCCAGTGGTGGAAGACATAGAATGCACTGATGCACAACCACTGATGTTTCCTGATGATGAGGACATGGGAATACCACCTCATCGGAGTCCGCACGTCTCTGATGATGACAAAACACAGTTGCCAACTGCTGCATCTTTCTGCAGTGTGCAGACCGAACAGGAGGTCAGGGAGGAAGACTGTGTGGATGACGATGCAGGGGATGATGAGGTCCTAGACACCACATGGAATGAAGGTCGTGCCACTGACTTTTATAGTTCAGAGGAAGAGGCAGTGGTGAGACCGATCCAAAAGCCTAGCAAAAGAGGGAGCAGGGGGCAAAAGCAGAACAGCCGCCTCCAAGAGAGTTCGCCTGCTACTGGCCACCACCACCAGGGACCGAGCACCCCAAAGGCAGCTTCAAGGAGTTACCTGGCATGGCACTTCTTTAAACAATATGCTGACGACAAGACCCGAGTGGTTTGCACGCTGTGCCATCAGAGCCTGAAGCGAGGCATTAACGTTCTGAACCTTAGCACAACCTGCAAGACCAGGCATCTACATGCAAAGCATGAACTGCAGTGGAGTAAACACCTTAAAAGCAAGGAACTCACTCTGGCTCCCCCTGCTCCTTCTTCTTCTGCTGCCTCGGCCTCTTCCTCCGCCTCGGGGGGAATGTTGGCACCTGCCGCCCACCAAACAGAGGATGTGCCACCGACAACACCACCTGTGTCACCAAGCATCTCCACCATGTCACACGGCAGCGTTCAGCTCTCCATCTCACAAACCTTGGAGAGAAAGCGTAAATTCCCAACTAGCCACCCTCGAGCCCTGGGCCTGAATGCCAGCATTTCTAAACTACTGGCCTTTGAAATGCTGTCATTCAGGCTGGTGGACACAGACAGCTTCAAACAGCTGATGTCCATGGCTGTCCCACAGTATGTTGTGGCGCGGGTATTGAACAACAGACCGACGAGTGGTTTCGGCTGGTGGGCCTCAAGCCCGGCCTGGTGGTGTGCGATAATGGGCGAAATCTCGTCGCAGCTCTGGGACTAGCCGGTTTGACGCACCTCCCTTGCCTGGCGCATGTGCTGAATTTGGTGGTGCAGAAGTTCATTCACAACTACCCCGACATGTCAGAGCTGCTACATAAAGTGAGAGCCGTCTGTGCGCGCTTCTGGCGTTCACATCCTGCCACTGCTCGCCTGTCTGCGCTACAGCGGAACTTTGGCCTTCCCGCTCACCGCCTCATATGCGACGCACCCACCAGGTGGAACTCCACCTTGCACATGCTGGAGAGACTGTGCGAGCAGCAGCAGACCATAGTGGAGTTTCAGCTGCAGCACGCGTCAGTCGCACTGCGGAACAGCACCACTTCACCACCAATGATTGGGCCTCCATGCAAGACCTGTGTGCCCTGTTGCGCTGTTTTGAGTACTTCACCAACATTGCTAGTGGCGATGACGCCGTTATCAGCGTTACAATACCACTTCTATGTCTCCTTTAGAAAATGCTTAGGGTGATGATGGAAGAGGAGGTGGCCCAGGAGGAGGAGGAAGAGGAGGATGAGGGGTCATTTTTAGCACTTTCAGGCCAGTCTGTTAGAAGTGGCTCAGAGGGAGGTTTTTGCAACAGCAGAGGCCAGGTACAAATGTGGCCAGCCAGGGTCCACTACTGGAGGACGAGGAGGATGAGGAGGAGGTGGAGGAGGATGAGGATGAAGCAGGTTCACAGCGGGGTGGCAGCCGACACTGCTCAGGCCCTTCACTGGTGCGTGGCTGGGGGATACGGAGGACGATGACGATACGCCTCCCACAGAGGACAGCTTGTCCTTACCTCTGGGGAGCCTGGCACACATGAGCGACTACATGCTGCAGTGCCTGCTCAACGACAGCAGAGTTGCCCACATTTTAACGTGTGCGGACTACTGGGTTGCCACCCTGCTGGATCCCTGGTACAAAGACAATGTGCCTACCTTACTTCCTGCACTTGAGCGTGATAGGAAGATGCACGAGTACAAGCGCACGTTGGTAGACGCGCTCCTGAGAGCATTCCCAAATGTGACAGGGGAACAGGTGGAAGCCCAAGGCGAAGGCAGAGGAGGAGCAAGAGGTCGCAAACGTAGCTGTGTCATGGCCAGCTCCTCTGAGGGCCGGGTTAGCATGGCAGAAATGTGGAAAAGTTTTGTCTCCATGCCACAGCTAACTGCACCACCACCTGATACGGAACGTGTTAGCAGGAGGCAGCATTTCACTAACATGGTTGAACAGTATGTCTGCACACCCCTCCACGTACTGACTGATGGTTCGGCCCCATTCAACTTCTGGGTCTCCAAATTGTCCACGTGGCCAGAGTTAGCATTTTATGCCTTGGAGGTGCTGGCCTGCCCTGCGGCCAGCGTTTTGTCTGAACGTGTATTTAGCATGGCAGGGGGCATCATTACTGACAAACGCAGCCGCCTGTCCACAGCCAACGTGGACAAGTTGACATTCATAAAAATGAACCAGGCATGGATCCCACAGGACCTGTCCCTCCCTTGTGCAAAATAGACATTTATAACTGCCTCCCCTCAACCATGTATTCTTGTACTCCGGGGCACTTCTTTATTGAATCCTCATTTTTTAACTTTACCATGATCTTGCGGTGCAACCCAAAGTTGAATGAACCTCTCCTCTGTCTGGGTGGTGGGGCCGAAATAACTGAAAGTGGCCTTCTCCGGTGGTGGGTGATATGACGCATGATTCCTTGCTGTGGGACCTCTCTCTCTGTCTGGGTGCTGGGTCCGAAATAACTGAAAGTGGTCTTCTCCAGTGGTAGGTGATATGACGCATGATTCCTTGCTGTGGGACCTCTCTCTTGGTCTGGGTGCCTGGCCTAAATAACTGAAAGTGGCCTTCTCCAGTGGTGGGTGATATGACGCATGATTCCTTGCTGTGTGACCTCTCTCCTCTGTCTGGGTGCTGGGTCCGAAATAACTGAAAGTGGCCTTCTCCAGTGTTGGGTGATATGACGCATGATTCCTTGCAGTGGGACCTCTCTTCAATTGATATTGGTTAAATTTTATTTATTTAATTTATTTTAATTAATTTCCCTGTCCACATTTGTTTGCAGGGGATTTACCTACATTTTGCTACATTTGGCAGCGCTCTAGCCCGTTCCTGGACTATTTTACAGCCTTTTTAGTGCCTAAAAGTTCGGGTCCCCATTGACTTCAATGGGGTTCGGGTTCGGGATAAAGTTCGGGTCGAGTTCGGATCCCGAACCCGAACATTTTCAGGAAGTTCGGCCGAACTTCCCGAACCTGAACTTCCAGGTGTTCGCTCATCTCTAATCTTTATTAGTTCTTGTTTAAAACTGAAAAGTGAAAAAGAAAAAATGTATCTAAAAATATCAATAACAGTGAGACCAATTTAATTAGTAGCTACTAGTTGTTGCTAGCGGCAACTAAGGGACTTGTGGTATCTGAACTATAATACAGTCACCCGCAGGTGCACTATTAGTAAAGATGATTGAGGTTACATAGTGTCAATGATTGGCACACTACTGCAATTTACAGGGGCATGTTTATTGCCCAAAATCCATAAGAATAAGAAAATCCACCGGTCGCCTAATTGTTTCGGGTACTGATGGTATGTGCATACCCATCTGTAAATTGATCGATTATGTTTTGAGTTCCCTGGTAAGTAATCTTCCATCATATTTAAAGGACACTGGGGAGTTACTGAGGAAATTGGATGGTATCCATTTGGAAACAGATATGGTGCTCGTCACCTGTGACGTATCGCTTTACACCTCCATCAGACATCGTGATGGCCTGGAGGCTGTTTGCTTCTTCATATCTACATCCAAATGGAAAGGTGAGTTTGGGGACCTAATTGTTGAGCTACCTGACTTTGTGTTGCATCATAATTTTTTCATCTTTAAGGGGACACTCTACCTACAGCTCCAGGGAACAGCCATGGGGGCGGCGTGTGCGCCCTCGTATGGGGGTTTGTTCCTGTGGCTGTGTGAAAGGCAGATCTTCCTCACTGATCCAGTTAAGTACTGTAATAAAGTGCAATTTTGGCATCACTATATTGACGATGTCCTGTTTATTTGGTAGGGCACAATGCAGGAGCTAAATGAGTTTATTGACATCTTGAACTCTAATGAACGTAACATCAGGCTGACATACAAAGCGGGCAGAACAGTTATGGACTTTTTAGATGTTCGGCTGAACATTGATAACCATGGCTATATTCTAACCAATCTATATCGAAAAGAGACATCGGTCAACAGTCTATTACAGGCTGGGTCCGCACACCCTAAGAAATTGATATCGAGTATCCCAATTGGACAATTTTTGCGGATCCGTCGGATCTGCTCAAGAGATACAGATTTCCGGACTCAAGCTAATGACCTCAAGGAGAGATTTAAATGTAGAGGTTATCGGGAACAATATATCACACAAGGATACTCGAGAGCTATGAACACCAAACGGGATCAGTTGCTATATAGCTCTAGGAAACAAAGGGTAGATAAGGACAGGGATTTGGTACGTTTTATTACTACCTACTTCTGCGGACAGCAAGATGTCAGACAAGCTCTGACTAAATACTAGAATGTGCTATATATAGACCCCTTACTTCAAAAATTCCTATTCAACACACCAAGAATTACCTTTAAAAGGAACAGGAACCTAAAGGATATACTAACCAAAAGTCACCATGCTGGGTTGAAATCTGAGAGGGTTTTTGGTTCTAGACGTCCATGTGGAGGCTGGTGGCGTGCCCTAATGTTGTTAGGACAGACACATTCTCTGACTCCTGTGGAAGAAAACAATATAAGATCACACACTCAATCACGTGCCAGACTTTGGGTATTATCTATCTGGTAAATTGTCCGTGTGGTCTTCTTTATGTAGGCCTAACCTCAAGGGAAATGAGAAGACGTATAAGAGAACACGTCTTGGGCATCCAGGCAGCCAAGGAAGTAGTGGAAACCCTACCCTCAAAACGATCCCGAGGCACTTCAAGGAACATCATAACTGCGATGGGAGCCTTTTGCAGGTAAGGGAAATTGATCGGGTCCTGTTTGACCAGAGAGGAGGAAACTGGAAATGCCTTCTGGCCCAACGGGAGGCTAAATGGATATTTACACCTAATACGGTTTCCCCACGGGGTTTAAACGAGGGATTGTGCTATGCTCCGTTTCTGTGAGTGATTTCTGTTCAGGGCTATGACACCAAGGGCATTATGGGATGTTTATCCTCCCATTTGCTCCATTTAATTTTAACAGTTGTATTTGTTGGTCATAATTTTTATTCTTCTTTTCTCTTAATTAGTGGACAATGGCGCATGAATGATGATGGGCAGAACTATAAGGACAGAGCCGATTTGAAGAATGGGGTCCAGCCATATTTTACTGAGGGACATAGGGCACTATGGAGTATACACTATGACATACTGCATTGAATTGCAGATAGGGCATTTTATATATTCATGTGATTTTATATGATGGATTTGATTATTTTAACCACCTGCCGACCGCCTAACGCAGGGATGCGTCCAGGCGGCAGGTCTGTTCCTCTTTGACGCAGCGGCGCGTCATCTCGCGAGAGGCGAGATATGCTGTGAACACGCGTGCGTTCACAGCAGATCGCGTCTCAGGAGTTGTACTACAGCCTGCCAGCGATGATCAATCGCTGGAAGGCTGTAGATCTAAAATAAACAGGAATATTAGACGCTGTTTTGTTAACAGCGTCTGATATACCTGCTACCTGGTCCTCTGGTGGTCCCATTTGCTGGGATCGACCACCAGAGGACCAGGTAGATATGTAAAGTAGCACCAAGCACCACACTACACCCCCCCCTGTCACTTATTAACCCCTTGTTAACCCCTGATCACCCCATCTAGACTTCCTGATCACCCCCCTGTAAGACTCCATTCACATGTCCATATGTGTTTTGCGGAAAACGCAGACACCGGCAATGTGCTTTCCGTATTTTGCAGATCCGCACATTGCCAGAACTATATAGAAAATGCCTTTTCTTGTCCGCAATTGCGGACAAGAATAGGGCATGTTCTATATTTGCTTGCTGAGCGGAAGTGCAGACCTGGAAGTGCTGATCCGCAATTCCGGATCCGAGCGGGACAAAGTCTGTCCCCATAGAAATAAATGGGTCCGTAATTCCGTTCCGCAAACAGAATTGCGGACGTGTGAATGGGGCATAAGGGTCCCTTATCACCGCCAGTTAGTTAGCTACTTGTTCGGTAGTTAGCGCCCAGCCCACCGCACCGCAGTCACTGATTTTGGCAGAGATTTTTCATCCACATTGATCGATGCGAATGAGAAAATCTGTGCCGTTAATTTTTTTCTTTTCAGGCCAGAGGTTTATCAGAAAAAATCTCATTACCCATATGCTCAATATAAGGAGAATAGCAGAAACTCCTCATGCTGGCCATACGTGCAATGATTGCGGAGACCCTCAAATGCCAGAGCAGTACAAAAACCTCACATGTGACCCCATTTTAGAAAGAAGACACCCAAAGGTATTCCGTGAGGGGTATGGTTAGTTCAAGTAAAATTTTATTTTTTGTCACAAGTTAGTGGAATATGAGACTTTGTAAAAAAAAAAAAAAAAAATATCAATTTCCGCTAACTTGTGCCAAATTTTTTTTTCTGTGAACTCGCCATGCCCCTCACGGAATACCTTGGGTGTCTTCTTTCCAAAATAGGGTCACTTGTGGGTATTTATACTGCCCTGGTATTTTAGGGGTCCTAAAGCGTGAGAATCCAAATGCGTAAAAATGTCCTGTGAAATCCTAAAGGTACTCATTGGAATTAGGGCCCCTTTGCGCATCTTGTCTGCAAAAAAAGTGTCACTCATGTGGTATCGCTGTACTCAGGAGAAGTCGGGCAATGAGTTTTGGGGTGTATTTTTATATATACCCATACTTTCTCCCACCCAACATGGATATATGTAAAAATACACCCCAAAACACATTGCCCTACTTCTTCTGAGTACGGCGATACCACATGAGTGACGCTTTTTTTGCAGCCTGGGTGCACAAAGGGGCCCAAATGCCAACGAGTACCTTTAGGTTTTACAGGGATGCTCACAATTTAGCCCCGCCCAAAATGCCAGAACAGTACAAACACCCCACAAATGACCCCATTTTGGAAAGAAGACACCCCAAGGTATTCGCTGAGGGGCATAGTGAGTCCATGAAAAATTTAACTTTTTGTCACAAGTTAGCGGAAAGGGAGACTTTGTGAGATAAAACAATAAAAAATCAATTTCCACTAACTTGTGCCAAAAAAAAAATCTTCTATGAACAAACCATGCCCCTGACGGAATACCTTGGGGTGTCTTCTTTCCAAAATGGGGTCACATGTGGGGTATTTATACTGCCCTGGCATTTTAGGGGCCCTAAAGCGTGAGAAGAAAAATGCGTAAAAATGCCCTCCTAAAAGGTACTCATTGGAATTTGGGCCCCTTTGCGCATCTTGGCTGCAAAAAAGTGTCACACATGTGGTATCGCTGTACTCAGGAGAAATAGGGCAATGTGTTTTGGGGTTTATTTTTACATATACCCATGCTGGGTGAGAGAAATATCTCTGTAAATTGACAACTTTGTATACATTTTTTAAAAAGGGATACACAATGTCAGTGTATAATAGCCACTTAGTTTTCAACTTTGCTGCAGCATGTGTAACAAAGTGGCTATTCCCTTACGTCCTACCAGCAGCACAGATGGGGGTTAACCACCCCCCGTGGACTGGCAGGACCGGCGGAATGTTTAATGAGCCCAAGACTAATAACTCAATTTAACAATTAAGTATCTCCTTAAAAGGAGGAAGTCAACCCCCAGCCCACTGTGTTTTTTTCTGTCCTCCTGGACAGGTGGACTAGGCGGTTTGTTCCCCCTTTCTTATGGAAAGTGTGGGGAGCCTTTTTTCGTTTGGGTAACGGCGCTGCCCTTTTTTCCTAGGTACCTTGTCAGTTTGGCCGGCAGCTTATTTGCTGCCGGCCCGCTGAGTGCGCCTGGCTGGGAGTATTTTGGCGGCGTCCTTGGTCCAGGATTCCCGGTCCTTGTGCGCCGCCATCTTCCCGGAGGTGACGCGGGACTGTCCTTTTGCATCACCTCCGGGTAATCCGGCCGTGATTTTTTCACGGGCACGATTTCTTTCATAGATGCGATTTTTTTTTTATGCATCTTCCTGTGGAGGATTTACTGGGGGAAGGGTGGATTGGCTAATTGGCATTTTGGGAGGCTGTGTGCTCCAGTTCAGTCTCTGGCTACATATGCTTTTTCAGCTAGATCCCAGAGTCCTAAAATTGGTGTTGTTCCACTTGTGGTGTTTTTTTCCTCAGCTGCCTCCGGTCTGTTTTTCTTCCTTTCCTGCGTAGATAGGTGGTTTACAAATGTTTTATTTGTCCCTTTTTTTCCCGCAGTGATGTCTTCTCCGCGGGATTCGGAAGGCAGGAAAGTGGATTCCAAGAGGAAGCATCTATCCTGCTACCATTGCAGCAGTCAACGGTTATTGTAAGCTGATCATACCTGCACTCGTGAGATCGCAGAAGCTAAACAGCTTAAGGCTGGGCTAAGACCAGCTTGGGAGACCAGTTGGGAATCCCTGGTCTGTTGAATTAACCTACAGCCAGGTGTTACAGCTGCTGTTAGAGGTTTCTGACCTCTAGTGAATCTACGATGCAGGATATGTATCAATGGCTCTATTAAAGGAGTCATAGGCCTGCTGGATGGAAAGGCTTCCTATTCGTGCCCAGGCCCCTATGGAGACCTCTTTCCTGGTAGAGACCTTGGTCTCCTTAGTTTCTTCCTCCTCGGATGAGGAGGAGCTGACTTTGTGTTTTCTCCCTGGAAAGACACAGAAGTTGCTCAAGTCCATCAGGTCGGGGGACCATGATGTTGACTGTGGGGAGCCTCCCGTTCCCGCTACTCGGGCACATCGTGTCTTCAGAGCGGATGAGACCCTCCTCTCTATCATGATAGAGAGTGGAAAAAACCTGGAAAAGGTCCGGTTTTAACAAAGAAGTTTAAATCCATGTTCCCGATGGCTTAACCCTTGGTGGATTCGTGGGGATCCATTCCCAAGGTGGACATGGCTATTGCCAAGTTGTCCAAGCGCACTCTGGTTCCTGCAGACGATGGGTCTAGCTGCAGGACCCCTTGCAGAGTGCACACTAAGACGGGGTGTTACGGCAGCTGCGGCTTCCGCTTCCACAGCCATAGTGGCTTTTGAAGTCTCTACGTTCCTCCCATCTCGCCTGGATCAAATTCAAGTTGATGTGAACCAGAGGTTTTTTCCAGGACGACATACTGCTTTCAAGACCATCAACCTGGCTACGGACTTCTTGTGCGATACCACACAGCTCCAGTTGAAGCTAGCGAGGGAGCTTCCCGCTAGCAAAGCAAGTCCTGGGAACGAGGCCAAACACAGATCCTGGCTCTTGAAGCTAAGCAGCAGGTCTGTGGCTCATGGGAGACCAAGTGCGCCTTTGGCACCCTGTAACAATACTATCAAATAATGTCAGGGGCCTATATATAGCATGGCCCTGGGATCGGCGGCCCTGGGTTTGGTTCGGAGCTAGATAAGATCATGGAGGGCCTTTCAGACTAGAAGGTGAAGAGCCTTCCCCAGTAGTCATTTCGAGGGCAGGGCAGACAAGACCGCGGTGGCAGGTCTGACCAGCAAACAAGCTCTTGTAGTGACTGGAGAGCACAGCGAAAGATTTTGAGGTGCTCTCGTGGAGGAGCCAAAGATGGAAAATCCACCTCCTGACTACGGGCCTCTTCGAGGCTCTTGGTTAATTCCCGTTACTCCTGCTGTCCTGCCAATAAGCTTCATGTACCCGTCGGGAGTCATCTCTCCCACTTCTGAGAAGAATGGATCCAAGAGATCTTGGATCCCTGGGTCCTGAATATCATTTCCAACGGTTATTTAGTCAACAACACCTCTATTCCTCTGGACAGGTTTGTCAAGATCAACCTTCTACAAGTTGCCAAGGAGGCAATCCTAGAGGCCTACATTCAGGACTACATTTGCAAAGGGGCTCTGGAGGAGGTTCCGGCAGGAGAACGGGGCCTAGGGATCTATTCACCAGTTTTTCTGGTTCCCAAGGCTTCAGGAGATCTCCGGATGATTATCGATCTGAGATATTTCAATCGATTTATAAGGAAGGTGAAGTTTTGTGTAGAAACCATCAGGTCAGTAGTTCACGTCGTCAATCCTGGAGACGTGATGGCAACCCTGGACCTCAAGAATGCATCTCTGCACATCCCGATCCATCCTGGTTCCAGGAAGTATATCAGGTTCACGGTCCAGGTGTCCGGTGTCGTCAGGCATCTTCTGTTTGTTGCCCTTCCCTTTGGCATTTCTTCTGCCCCTCACACTTTTACCAAGGTGGTGGTTCTGTGGTGGCGGCTTTGAGGCTTCAAGGACTGACCATCATTCCTTATCTGGACGACTGGCTTTGAAAGCCTCTGCTCTAGCGGTCCTAACCCAACTTCTTCAGGTAACAATCTCCTTTCTGTTCCACCTAGGTTGGATCATCAGCTGGTAGAAGTCGAACGTGAGCCCGTCGACTTCAGTAAGATATTTAGGCTTCATAATCGACTCCACTGGGATGTCGCTCCAGTTGACTCCAGAAAGAAGATTCCGGGTTCAGAACACGGCAAGTTCCTTTCCCGCGAGTTCCAATCCGGACTCTCATGAAGATGTTGGGGCTCATGTCAGCGTCTGCGGAAGCAGTCCCTTGGGCTCTATGGCACCTCCGCCCTCTACAGTCGGAGGTCCTCTTCAAATGGAATGGCAGCCCTGCTGGGCTAAACTCCCTGTGCTCCCTGACTTGGCAAACTCGGTATTCCCTCAGATGGTGGTGCCATCTTTAAGACGGGAAGTCTATGACCCAGCTAGTCTGGGTCATATTGACTACGGATGCGTCCTAAGTAGGCTGGGACGCTCACCTAGACGACTCTCCAGTTCACGGCACCTGGTTTCCTCAGGAGTGGCTTCTTTCATCCAATCTCCGCGAGATTCAAGCTATCCGGCTAGCCCTCCTTCACTTAGCCCCTCAGATCCGGGGCAAAGCGGTGAAAGTCCAGTCAGACAATGTGACTGCGGTACTTTACATCAACCAGCAGGGAGGCACGAGATCACTTCCACTCCTGTCAGAGATCGGGGTGATTCTGGATTAGGCAGAGTTGTACCTTCCCACTTATCTGCGATCCACATCCAAGGCTCCCTCAATATGATAGCGGCTGAGCCGCGGTCTTCCATTGGTGGAGTGGTCTTTACATCCGGAGAATCAAGCAGATAGTCCTCAAGTGGGTATGCCAGAGGTGGATCTCATGGCAACAAGGTTCAATGCCAAGGTGGAGAGGTTCTGCTCCCTTTACAGGGAGGACAACCCCTGGCGTTAGACGCTCTGTCAATATCCTGGAGGTTCAGGCTGGCTTACATCTTCCCTCACTTTTCCATGATACCGAGGGTATTGATGAAAATCCGTCAGGATCAGGCCTCGGTGATAGCCATCATACTGTTTTGGCCGAAGAGATCCTGGTTTACCTAGCTCACCCAGTTGAGTCGAGGACAATATTGGAGGCTCCCCACAGCAGACCCTGGTGTCGTGGGACACTCACCTCTGCTCAGATCTGCACAGATTCAACCTGACAGCCTGGAGGTTGATCAGTCCCTTCCCAGAATAGAAGGGCTTTCAGAGTCGGTCCTGAGAACGCTGTCTCATTCTAAAGCGGACTCTACCAAGAGAGCCTACTCTTGTGTTATGAGGATATTCTCATCCTGTTGTACCTCAACTGAGGTGGCGTCTGCAGATCCGCCCCTCTCCGCTATCCTTCAGTTCCTGCAAGACGGCCTTGATAGAGGCCTTGCCCTTCTACTCTGAAGGTTCAAGTTTCAGCCATCTCAGCTTGCCTTAACAGGCTTTTTTCTCAGGACCCGCTGATCAAACGGTTCCTTAAAGGAGCTGAAAGATTAAAGCCTACAGTACTGAGACCCCTTTTTTCAATGGGTTTTCAGTAGTTCTCAGGGGTTAGCATCTCCCCCTTTGAACCGTGAGAGGAGGTGGACATCAAGTTCGTCACTTGGAAGTTTGTGTTTCTCCTTGCAGTGACTTTGGCCAAGAGGGTCTCTGAGCTTCAAGCTCTCTCAGCACATGAGCCCTATACCATTTTCTTACATGACCGGGACCTTCTTAGATTCCTCCCGTATTGTAGGCCTAAAGTTCCTTCCTTCCAGAACATCAACCAGGTGATATTCCTCCCGGTTCTGTCGACATCTACCACCTCCTCCTAGGAACCTGCTAGACATCCTCTGGACGTCTCGAGATGTCTCCGGATCTATGTGGATAGATCAAGGAGTTCAGGAAAGATGAGAATCTGCTAATCCTGTTGCCGGTAAGTTTAAAGGCTATAAGGCATCCAAACCTTCCATCAGTCGGTGGATTGAGGAGGCTATTAAGGAATCCTTTGTTTCCACAATCTCTGGACCCTCCGGGATTCGTGAAGGCCCACTCTACTAGAGTTGTGGCTACTTCTTTTGCCGAGAGGAGTCTTCTGCCTCTCAACATGATTTGCAAAGCTGCCTCCTGGAGCTCTGAATCGACATTCATCTCCCATTATAGACTAGATGCCAGTCTAGCTGAGTTTTCGGCCTTTGGGCAGACTTTTCTTAGTTCTGCCAGGCAGGAAGGCCCTCCCTAGGGGTTTCTTCTTGCTATCTCCCCATCTGTGCTGCTGGTAGGACGTAAGGGAATCGTTAATTTCTAACGATAATTTGTTTTCCCTTAGTCCTAACAGCAGCACACAAATTTCCCACCCTAGTAAGTCTAGTTTTTTCTTGCTATAAACACAGTGGGCTGGGGGTTGACTTCCTCCTTTTAAGGAGATACTTAATTGTTAAATTGAGTTATTAGTCTTGGGCTCATTAAACATTCCGCCCGGTCCTGCCAGTCCACGGGGGTGGTTAACCCCATCTGTGCTGCTGTTAGGACTAAGGGAAAACAAATTATCGTTAGAAATTAACGATTATACACTGACACTGTGTATCCCTTTTCCCTCTCACACACTCAAGCTCAGGCATACCAATCACACATTCAAAGCTGGCTTCAAACATACACTTGTAGCAATTTTCCCTCAGATAGCCCTTGCGCTACACTTATATTGCTCACTGTTAAACTGCCTAAAACGCTAATCGCTACTCTCTCTTACACCCTTCCGAACATGTTTCACCACTGTGTGGCTTCATCAGGGAAGTGGGGTATAGCCTGTCGATACATGTGTGTGGCCTGTAACCATATTGCAGGCCACACATAGATAGACTGTTAAAGGATGTGGCACCTTTTACTGTGATAAAGACAACACCCAACTCCCACAGACACCTAATTCAGGCTGCAGAACACTGTAGTATCTAACATGCCCCTGTAAATTGCAGTAGTGTGCCAATCATTGACACTATGTAACCTCAATCATCTATACCAGGCATCCTCAAACTGCGGCCCTCCAGATGTTGTAAAACTACAACTCCCAGCATCTCCAGACAACCTACAGCTATCAGGCTACAGCATGGCATGGTGGGAATTGTAGTTTTACAACATCTGGAGGGCCGCAGTTTGAGGATGCCTGATCTTACTAATAGTGCACCTGCGGGTGACTGTATTATAGTTCAGATACCACAAGTCCCTTAGTTGCCGCTAGCAACCACTAGTAGCTACTGATTAAATTGGTCTCACTGTTACTGATATTTTTAGATACATTTTTTTTCTTTCACTTTTCAGTTTTAAACAACAACTAAAAAGATATATTTTTATATTAAGACACTGTAACGAGGCGCCGAAGGTGCACTCGGTCTCCCATCAGCCGCAGACCTGCTGCTTAACTTCAGGAGCAAGGGTCTGTGTTCAGCCTTGTTCCCAGGGCAGCTTTGCTAGCTGGGAGGTTCCCTGCTCCTAGGTCTGCCTTGAGCACCGAGCTGATCACTCGGTGCTCGACTTATCTGTCTGTCGGTCATGTGACGCTGGCCACGTCACATGACCCTCACTCCCCACTATAAATACAGGCAACCTGCTGGCCACAGGTTGCCTGTGATACTGGTCTATTGGAGCTTCCTTGTCCTTTGGTTCTAGTCTGCAGCTGCTTATCTGATTGACCTCCTGACCTTGTGACCTCAGCTCGTTCTTTGACCTCGACTTCGTCTCATCCTTTGTACGTATTTGCTCTCCTGGATTGACCTCGGCTTTGACTGTTGACCTTGCTTTTGCTCGTTCCATTTGTACGGCCCGCTTCTCCGGGTTCTGACCTTTGGCTTGTTGACCCTTCTTATCTTTCCTCTGTGCACTTACGTTAAGTAAGGGACCGTCGCCCAGTTACGCCCCATCGCCTAGGGCGGGTAGTGTAAGTAGGTAGGGACAGGGGTTGAGGGTGGAGTCAGAGTGCACCCTCTTTCCTTCCTCTCTTATCCCTGACAGACACTGTTAGTTAGAGACCCCTTAAGGGATTTAGTCCAGGTCTTCTGACCGTTTAGTTTATTGCTTTTTAAATATAGGCACCACATTTGTTATACGCTAATTCTGTGGAACACTCCCTCTCAGTATAGAGTCCTAAAATATCAAACATAAGGGTTTAGCTATGACATTACTTAATTCTATTAGGATAAGAATGCAGGGGTGCATGCCACCTGATTCGCTCAGGCCATGCGTCATCCATGTATTTGCCTGAAAAAGGAACACAGGCGAATAGGATGTGCAGAGTACCTGCACTCCCAGTGTGGTACCGGATGGGGTGCACTCGAAAGACCTCAAGACAGGAGTATTCTTTTTAGGTATTTATTGACAACGCGTTTCGGGCATACACGCCCCTTTTTCAAGTCTAAAGTAGGTGAAACATATAAAACGAATACATATAGACATGTAGTGAGACCATTTAACAAAAAAGCATAAAAGAGATGAATATAAAAAGAATAAAAATTGAATAAAAAAATACACATAAATATTAAAAATATATGTATGAAATTGATAATAAATATAAATATAAATTCAATGTTTTTGATTCTGTAAAAATAGAACCGCTATATATTTGTACATAAATAATTTTTTTCCCTTAAGTACATATGGAATAAAGTAAATGATTGTTTTTGAGAATGGATAAATAAATGGGTAGTAAACCCTAATAGAAGACACTGATAGCGATTAAAAGAAGGAGGGGTTTTACCTGGAGTGAATATAAGTATAAGTGTGAATAGAGCCGCTATACGCTTAATATCAATGATGAGGTTTGGAGTTTTTGGAATAATTAATTAATTTTCGAGGATGGATATGTGGGTAAAAACCCTTGATAAAGGACAGTGATGGCGATTGCAAAAGGGATTTACCTGGAGTGCCGTGCTTTTGAATAGGAGTACACCAAAGATGTCTCTAAAGGATGAAAAATCCTATGAAAAGGTGGCTATATTGCAGCAAATAAATTATAAGACACATATAACTATAAACTTGATGATATGGTAGATGGAAGAGTAAAAGTAAGTAATTAATGTATGTTATGCAGGACATGAATTGGCAGATGCATAGAGTTATTAATGAGTACCTCAGGAGTAGCTCCGTGACACGTGGGAACGCCAGCAGCTCGGCTCTGGCATGCCAGAGCGCGCACTGCTAGATGTAGGAGGGAGTGAGGGCCGGGCTGGTGACGTCATCTATGACGTCCCGGTCGGCTTGTGAAGAGGTTACTGAAGGTGCGATGCTGTCAGGGAGGTGCCGATGTAGGTCTGAGGAAGCAGTTAAAATGGATGAGGGGGGTGAAGAACTGAAGGTATCACTGGATGATGTATCATTGGATAATGTTAAATTAAATCAGCCTGGTATTAATTGGTTATTGAACAGGATGAAAAGGATATGACTGGCATGTTCTTTTTATAGGTTGAAGAGTAAAACAATATGACAGGAATAAATGAATAGACTATGGGATAGGTGTGTATGTAGATGGATATTTTGAGGTACATGTAAAACTGGTAGATGTTGGGAGAAGGAATGGGTGAGTGTGTGAATTATGCCAAGTGTTTTCTGACAAGTGGATACTGGAACAAGGATATAGATATCAGTGTTAAAAACAATTACTCTCCAGGGATTCATGTAAGCCAAAGGGTTCCAGACACTGCAATTTATATATCCAGAACATTTCCCTCCGTCTTAGGGACTGAAAGCGGTTTGCTTGTTCCGTTTTAACTTGTTCTATTGGTGTTATGGTCAAATCCTTCGGATCCTTATTATGAACCTGGAGGAAATGTCTTGAAACTCCATGTTTTAGATAACCATTAGTAATATTCCACCGATGCTTGTTCATCCGTTCCCTTAGGGTCATGGTGGTTCTCCCTATGTATTGAAGGCCGCAGTTGCATTCGATGAGATAGACAACATAGCTGGATGAGCAGTTGAGAAATTGTTTGATCTGATATTGTTCACCCGAGACGTTACTACAAAAACAGTGGTTTTATTAGAAATGTTAGTACAACATTTGCACATACGGTGTCCACATTTGTAGCTACCCCGTATATCAGGAAATAGCAGTGGCGTTTGATCCAATTTTTCTTTCTTCAATGTGCGGAGGCGACTTGGGGCCAGGAGATTTTTCAACGTTTGGGGTCTTCTGAATATTATACGTGGTTCCTTCTGTAGATGATTTCTCAGAAAAGGATCCGCTAATAGGATCGGCCAGTGTTTTCTGAGTGACGAGTGATTGACATTGTAGGTGGTGATGAATGACATTTTGAAACGTTTGTTGGTTTCTGGGTCCTTCTCTTTTTGTTTTTTAATAGACAGCTTCCTTGTGTGTGCTCCTGGGCGCTTTCAGAGCTGCTTTGACCACTCCTTTGGGGTAACCTTTATTGAGGAATCTCCTCTCAATAAGCTTACTTTGTGTTTGGAAATCCTTATTGTTGGTGCAATTTCTTCGGATTCTCTTAAATTGACTAAAAGGGATATTATTTTTCCATTTTTGTGGTGTGCGCTTCCGTAATTAAGGTAGCTGTTACTATCTACCTTTTTGAAAAACGTCTTGGTCTCGATATGGTCAACCTTAGCCATAAGGACTAGGTCAAGATACTCAATGAATTCCTTAGAATAGCTAGTTGTAAAGGTGAGATTGTAATTGTTATTATTGAGATACGCTGTAAATTCGTGGAAATCCTCTAGGTCGCCGTCCCAGATGACAACTAAATCATCTATATAGCGTTTGTAGAATATCAGATTCTCTTTCCACTTATGTTGGTTATAGATGAATTGATCTTCGAACGCCCCCATGTATAAATTAGCGTAACTTCGGCACGAAACGCGTCCCCATCGCGGTTCCCTTAATCTGTCTATAGATCTTCTTATCAAATATATAAGCGGTTCTATTTTTACAGAATCAAAAACATTGAATTTATATTTATATTTATTATCAATTTCATACATATATTTTTAATATTTATGTGTATTTTTTTATTCAATTTTTTATTCTTTTTATATTAATCTTTTATGCTTTTTTGTTAAATGGTCTCACTACATGTCTATATGTATTCGTTTTATATGTTTCACCTACTTTAGACTTGAAAAAGGGGCGTGTATGCCCGAAACGCGTTGTCAATAAATCCCTAAAAAGAATACTCCTGTCTTGAGGTCTTTCGAGTGCGCCCCATCCGGTACCACACTGGGAGTGCAGGTACTCTGCACATCCTATTTGCCTGTGTTCCTTTTTCCAGTACCTTGGGGGTTCTGGCAAACCACCCAATCGGACTGTTGCGGTATCATCTGGCGGCACCAACCTCCTCACATCGCCTGTACAAGAGTTGTGCCTTAAGATAGCACAACCTCGCAAGGTGAGCCTAATTCTCACACTTCTCTAGTCCAATCCTTTGGAAGTAACGTACTACCCTATGAGCGCCTTCTCTCTCTTTTGCCATATGTGATGTATTTGCCTGAGTCACTCAGGTCTTGAATCAATCTGTATAGTTGCCTGAGTCGCTCGGGTCATGAGTCACTCATGTATAGTTATATATAGTTATCCTATATCATTCATGTTTGGTTGCCTGAACCGCCCAGGTCTTATATCATTCATGTTCAATTGCCTGAATCGCTCAGGCCATGTTTCATTCAGTTAATGCTGGCCCCGGAACCGCTTAAGTCAGGTATCATTTAATGCATAGATGGCCTGAGTCACTCAGGTCGCATTTAATTCTTGTATAAATTGCCTGAATTGCTCAGGTCATACAGTATTCAATATAATGTTGGTCCCTGAATCGCTCAGGTCTTGCTTCATCTCATATTTAGTTGCCTGAATCGCTCAGGCCATGCTTCTTTCAGTATGTTGGTCCCTGAATCGCTCAGGTCCTTTATCAGTCATGTATGGTTGCCTAAATCGCTCAGGTCACGTTTTGTCCACGTATAGTTGCCTGAATCGATTAGGTCATGCTTTGTGCACGTATTGTTGTCTGAATCGCTCAGGTCACGTATCATTCATACACAGTCGCTTGAGTCGCTCAGGCCATGAATCCTTCATGTATTGTTGCCTGAATCGCTCGGGTCTTGTATCATCCATGTACAATTGCCCGAATCGCTCGGGCCATGAATCATTCATGTATAGTTGCCTGAGTTGCTCAGGTCTTGACTCATTCTTGTATAGTTGCCTTAATTACTTGGGCCATGTTTCATTCTTGTACAGTTGCCTGAACCGCCCAGGTCATGAGTTTCAGGTACAGTTGCCTGAATCACGCAGGTTCTTGAATCCTCCATGTACTGTTGCCCGAATCGCTCATGTCACGTATCATTAATGTATGGTTGCCTGGATCGCTCAGGTCATGTGTCGTTCATGTACAGTTGCCTGAATCGCTCAGGTCATGTATCCCTCATGTACAGTCGCCTGAATCGCTCAGGTCATGAATCATTTAGGTATAGTCGCTTGAATCGCTCAGGTCATTTATCATTCATGTATAGTTGTCTGAATTGCTCAGGTCATATATCACACAGGTACAGCCGTCTGAGTCGTTCAGGCCATGAACCATGCATGTTTTGTTGCCAGAATCACTAGGGTCATGTATCATTCTTTATAGTTGCCTGAATCACTCAGGTCATGTATCACTCATGTACAGTCGTCTGAATCGTGCAGGCCATGAATCATTCATGTATAGTTGCCTGAATCGCTCAAGTCTTGAATCATTTATGTAAAGTCGCTGGAATCGTTCAGGTCATGTTCTTTCGGTATCATGTTGGACAGTTTTGTCTCTCTTTTTCTGTCTTTCAACGTTGCCTTGTCTGGTGGTCTACCTGGTGCGCAAGGTCATGTCCTGTCGGCCAGTACCTTCCGCTGTCCGCTTGGTACGACCAGGCCATGCCTTCTCGCCATTTGCTTCAAGGTTTTTAATGGTTTGTGCCAGTTTGGGTCGTGTCTTCGGTTCCGGTAGGTGGCGTTCTTCAGTTCAGTCAGTTATTTATCGAGTTCAGGTATGGGGCCCAGCTCTGCCACCGGCTTAGCGACAGCTCAGTAAAAAATAAAAAAAAACACTATCGTCGGTGGTCATTTTGGGCCCTTCTTCAAGGCAGGAAGGTCACTTCTCTCGCCTTCGGTCAGGATCGAGCAGCAAGTCCCAGAGTGAATGTCATCATGGCCGCAGTCATATGTGTTTAGTTGGTCTGTAGCGTCCTCCAACTGGCACCTTGATTGTTACGATCACAATACATCTTTCCTACAAGTTCCGCTACTCTTTTTGCCCCCTCCAGGCCTACCCCGTCCTGGCTCCGGGCACACATCAGCCAGTTTATAGTTATGGTCAATCCATCCAGGCTCCAGGATGGTCATCGTCATCTACTATTCCTAAGCCGTAGCACCTAACATAAGTGGTAAAGCTGAGAAGTTCAGCCTGTGTTTGTGAGAGGGGCGTAGGCCACTACTTATTCCCTCCCCACCATGTTCTCCAGCCTCAGTACGAACGGCGGCCGTGCCCCACCCCCCTCTCCCTCCCTACGTTTTGTCTATTTCAATTGTGTATGCCCCCTCCAGGCCAACCTGTCCTGGCACCGGGCACACATCAGCCAGTTGATAGTTATGGTCAGTCCATCCAGGCTCCAGGATGGTCATCGTCATCTACTATTCCTAAGCCGCAGCACCTAACACAATTAAACTTGTCCAGTTACAGCTGGAACACCAGATTTACGGTAATTCTATTTTTGCAACTGAATTTCACTGCAGAAAATAATATATCCTATGACGAACACTATGAAACTTGTCCAGTCACAGCTGGAACACCAGATTTACGGTAATTCTATTTTTGCAACTGAATTTCACCCCAGAAAATTATCTATCCTTTGCCGGACACTATTAAACTTGGCTAGCCACTGCTGGGACACCAGATTTACGGTATAGCTATTTTGGCAATTGAATTTCACCACAGAAAAAAAAAAATCTATCCTTTGCCAGACAGCAGACAGTATTACACTTGGACAGCCACAGCTGGAAGACCAGATTTAGAAGATTGCTATTTTGGAAATTGAATTTAACCTCTTAATAAAATATAGAAATTTATTTCCTGAGTTTCTAGGGGTGACAATAAGCACAGCCAAGCCCCTGATGTAGGATATAGCAAAAAAAAAAAATAGTATTGATGGACTTGGTGGCAGCTTGTGCTGGTGCACCACAAGACACAAAATGGCCACCGATCAAAGTGAAAGAAAAACTCTCTGTGCAGCCTAAAAACTAGTGAGCAATTAACTAGCAGAAGTTGAATGATTCACAGCTGTAGATCGATCACTTCATTAGGTGTTTTTGCTGACTTTTCCCTGGCTAATCTCGCCCTCACAGAAGCTGCGTCCTCTCCCTACACTAATCAGAGCAGAGTGACATGCGGTGCTACGTGACTCCAGCTTGAATAGAGGCTGGGTCACATGCTGCACTTGGCCAATCACATCCATGCTATTAGTAGGCATGGCTGTGATGGCTTCTTAGAGCAGAAGCAAAACGCTAGCTGATTGGCTGCTGTGTAGCCCTTCAGAAAGCGGGAAGAAATCGCCGAACAACGGACCCAAACCCGAACAACCTAAAATTCGGTACGAACCCGAATTATCCAGTTCAGGTTCACTCATCCCTAGTCCTAACCTTTTATCATTATTGTCATATTCAATCACACACGTTTGTACTAAGGTTCTGGTACATTTGATTACACTTTTTAATGCATACACATATGTGTCTGTATGTATGTATGTGTATATGTGTGTGTATATATATATATATATATATATATATATATATATATATATATATATATATTCTTTAATACCCAATCATACAGGCTTTTTATTAAGGCACTCATTTTACCAACATTTTTTGTACTTATGATCATACCTGTATAGTTGCATTATTGCATACATATACACAGGGCCGGTGCAAGGATTTTTGCCGCCCTAGGAAGAAGAAAATGTTCCCGCCCCCATGTGACATCACAATGCCCCACCCATATGATTTGCCATATTAAAGGGGTTCTGCAGTTTATTTAAACTGATCGGCAGGGTCCGACACCCGGGACCCCCGCCAATCAGCTGTTTGAGAAGGCAGCGGCGCTGGCAGTAGCACCTCAGCCTTCTCGCAGTGACGTCACGACTAGTATCATTGGCCTGGGTGGGGCTAAGCTTCATTCAAGTGAACAGAGCTTAACCCCGCCGAAGGCCAGTGATACTAGTCGGGACGTCACTGCACCTGCGGTAAACAGCAACAAGGCCGAGGCGCTACTGGCAGCGCTGCTGCCTTCTCAAACAGCTGATCGGCAGGGGTCCCGGGTGTCGGACCCCTGCCAATCAGATGCTGATGATCTATCCAGAGGATAGATCATCAGTTTAAATAAACTGCAGAACCCCTTTAACTAATGCCAGTTCTCTCTCTCCCCCCTCTTGTCATTCACTCCCCCCTTGTCATTCTTCTTTCCCCCCTCTTGTCGTTCTTCCTTCCTTCCCCCCCTTGTCGTTCTTCCTTCCTTCCCCCCCTTGTCATTCTCTCCCCCCCCCTTGTCATTCTTCACCCCCCCTTGTCATTCTTGACCCTCCCCCTCTTGTCATTCTTGACCCTCCCCTCTTGTCATTCTTGACCCTCCCCTTGTCATTCTTCACCCCCTCCCTCTTGTCATTCTTCACCCCCCCTTGTCATTCTCTTTCTCCCCCTACTTCTGGTGTAGCGTGGCCGAGCTCTTTATGATCCACAGGTACAGGAGCTTTTGTTTCCTGTACTCGAGGGACTGACAGGAAGTGCACACTGTGTGCGCACTTCATGTCAGTCCGGCCGGGTACAGGAAACAGATGCTCCCTGTATCCACGGACCATAAAGAGCTCGGCCACGCTACAATGGAGTGACAGGAGGGAGCACTGAGCGCTTCCTCCTGTCAGTCCCTCTCTTCATGCTGTGTCCTCATGGACGCGCCAGCCCGGGCAGTGCTGCAGCCGCCAGAGGCTCAATTCAGAGCACTCGGGCGGCTGCAGCATGAGGCGGGGCCGGCGCTCCTAGTAGCGCCCCTTCCCAAGGGACACTCTACGCGGCGGCCTAGTCCTCTTATAGGACACGCCGGCCCTGCGTATACATGTTGTGTGTGTGTGTGTGTGTATATATATATATATATATATATATATATATATATATATATATATAGGCCATGCCTTTTGGGTGAATAAAGAAACACTTTTGCTTTTTATCCACTATTGGAGTGCTGCTCTATTTTTACTATTACATAATTTTTGGAGCGGTTGTCCTCTTTGGAGCTTTGCACCCAGCCACTTGCAGGTGGTGCTGCCTCATTTTTGTATATATATATATATATATATATATATATATATATATAGTAGGAGAGTACCGGGGGTGATAGACGGTGGAGTAAGAGCCGGAAAAGTGCATTTTGCAGCGGTTATGCTGTTAACACAGCGGATCCGGGCCGGCTCTTACTGGGATCAGTCAGATATGCGGGTGGGTGCCTGTCTCCCCACGGTCTAGGCCAGGTTTTGCAGTGAAGGGTCACATCCTAGTGAACCAACTACCTCGGGTTCCAGTAGCCGCCAGAATCTACAGCGATATTTGGTCGGGCCTAATGCCATTCTAAGGATGGTAAGGCCAGAGGAAGTACAGGCGCTAGTCGATTGGGTGGCAGACGGTGGATCCAGCAGGTTCACATTATCTCGCACCCAGTCTGAAAACCTGAAGACCAAGCCCATCAGTCTGTCACATCACCCCCATGCGTATCAGGGAACCTGTCTGAGCCTTAAGTTATGCAGCAGTCTCTTATGCTGTTTGAAGAATCTGCTGGCAGGGTTTCCCAAGGGAATCCACCTAGCCCTTCCCCAGTGATGGAAGACATAGAATGCACTGATGCACAACCACTGATGTTTCCTGATGATGAGGACATGGGAATACCACCTCATCGGAGTCCGCACGTCTCTGATGATGACGAAACACAGATGCCAACTGCTGTGTCTTTTGCAGTGTGCAGACCGAACAGGAGGTCAGGGAGGAAGACTGTGTGGAAGACGATGCAGGGGACGATGAGGTCCTAGACCCCCATGGAATGAAGGTCGTGCCACTGACTTTCAGAGTTCAGAGGAAGAGGCAGCGGTGAGACCGAGCCAACAGCGTAGCAAGAGGAGCAGGGTGCAAAAGCAGAACAGCCGCCGCCAAGAGTTTGCGACTGCCACAAGGGACCGAGCACCCCAAAGGCAGCTTCATGGAGTTCCCTGGCATGGCACTTCTTCACACAATGTGCTGACGACAAGACCAGAGTGGTTTGCACGCTGTGCCATCAGAGCCTGAAGCGAGGCATTAACGTTCTTAACCTTAACACAACCTGCATTACCAGGCATCTACATGCGAGACACGGGCTGCAGTGAAGTAAGCACCTTCAAAACCAAGAAAGGGCTCAGGCCCCTCCTGCTCCATCTTCTGCTGCTGCTGCGGCCTCTTCCTCCGCCTCTGGAGCAACGTTGGCACCTGCCGCCCAGCAAAAAGAGGATGTGCCACCAACACCACCACCTCCGTCACCAAGCATCTCCACTATGTCACACGGCAGCGTTCAGCTCTTCATCTTACAAACCTTGGAGAGAAAGCATAAATTCCCACCTAGCCACCCTTGATCCCTGGCCCTGAATGCCAGCATTTCTAAACTACTGGCCTTTGCAAAGCTGTCATTCAGGCTGGTGGACACGGACAGCTTCAAACAGCTGATGGCGGTAGCTGTCCCACAGTATGTCGTTCCCAGCTGCCACTACTTCTCCAAGAGAGCCGTGCCTTCCCTGCACAAACAAGTATCGGATAAAATCAAGTGTGCACTGCGCAACGCCGTCTGTGGCAAG
Source organism: Bufotes viridis (assembly GCA_033119425.1). Taxonomy (NCBI): domain Eukaryota; kingdom Metazoa; phylum Chordata; class Amphibia; order Anura; family Bufonidae; genus Bufotes; species Bufotes viridis. Next base: position 97,851,539 of record CM065597.1, on the reverse strand, counting down.
GTCCACCTAACCACAGATACGTGGACCAGTAAGAAAGGCCAGGGTAGCTATATCTCCCTAACTGCCCAATGGGTAAATGTAGTGGCGGCTGAGCCCCAGGCGGAGAGTTCCTTGGCACACGTCCTTCCGCCGCCAAGGATCGCAGGGCATCATTTTTTGCCTCCTGTAGCCTCCTCCTCCTACTCGGCTTCCTCCTCCTCTGCTTCCACCAGCTCATCCAGTCAGCCACACACCTTCACCACCAACTTCAGCACAGCCCGGGGTAAACGTCAGCAGGCCGTTCTCATATGTTTGGGGGACAGGCCCCACACCGCGCAGGAGTTGTGGCGGGGTATTGAACAACAGACCGACTCGGCTTTCCTCCTCTTCTTCCATACGGTCAGCCACAGTCCTTCACCACAAACTTCAGCACAGCCCTGGGCATAGAACAGCAGACTGATAAGTGGTTGCTGCCGGTGAGCCGCAAGCACGGCCTGGTGGTGTGCGATAATAGGCGAAATCTCGTTGCAGCTCTGGGAGTAGCCGATTTGACGCACAACCCTTACCTGGCGCATGTGCTGAATTTGGTGGCACAGAAATTCACAACTACCCTGACATGTCAGAGCTGCTGCATGAAGTGCGGGCCGTCTGTGCGCGCTTCCGGTGTTCTCATCCTGCTGCTGCTCGCCTGTCTGCGCTATAGCGTAACTTCGGCCTTCCCGCTCAGCGCCTCATATGCAGGGTGCCCACCAGGTGGAACTCCACCTTGCACATGCTGGAGAGACTGTGCGAGCAGCAGCAGGCCATAGTGTAGTTTCAGCTGCAGCACGCATGGTTGAGTCGCACTGTGGAACAGTACCACTTCACCACCAATGACTGGGCCTCCATGCGAGACCTGTGTGCCCTGTTGCGCTATTTCGAGTACTCCACCAACATGCCTATGAGTTGACGCCGTTATCAGCGTTACAATACCACTTCTATGTCTCCTTGAGAAAACACTTAGGGCGATGATGGAAGATGATGTGGCCCAGGAGGAGGAGGGAAAGGGGTAATGTTTAACACTTTCAGGCAAGTCTTTTAGAAGTGTCTCAGAGGGAGGTCTTTTGCAACAGCAGAGGCCATGTACAAATTTGGCCCGCCAAGGCCCACTACTGGAGGACAAGGACGAGGAGGAGGAGGTGGAGAAGGATGAGGATGAAGCATGTTCACAGCAGGGTGGCACCCAACGCAGCTCGGGCCCATCACTGGTGCATGGCTGGGGGGAAATGAAGGCCGATGACGATACGATAACTGATGGTTCGGCCCCATTCAACTTATGGGTCTCCAAATTGTCTACATGGCCAGAGCTAGCCTTTTATGCCTTGTAGGTGCTGGCATGCCCTGCGGCCAGTGCATTGTCTGAACGTGTATTTAGCATCGCAGGGGGCGTCATAACAGAAAAAAGCAGCTGCCTGTCTACAGCCAACGTGGACAAGCTGACGTTCATAAAAATGAACCAGGCATGGATCCCACAGGACCTGTCCATCCCTTGTGCACAATAGACATTTATAACTACCTTGCCCTCAACCATACATTCTTGTACTCCAGGGCACGTCTTTATTGTATCCTTTTTTTTTAATTGTACCATTATTTTGGGAGCAACACCAAGTTGAATGAACCTCTCCTCTGTCTGTGTGACAGGGTCCTACATTTAAGCTAATCGCCTGCTGCTTTGGTGCGTGACATTTACCTCTTTTTGCTGTCAAATGACCTCTCCTCTGTCTGTGTGACAGGGTCCTACATTTAAGCTAATCGCCTGCTGCTTTGGTGCGTGACATTTACCTCTTTTTGCTGTCAAATGACCTCTCCTCTGTCTGGGTGCCAGGGGCCTAAATAACTGAAAATGGCCTGTTCCATTGGTGGGTAACATGATGCCTGTTTTGCGGCTATGGGGCCTTTCTCCTCTGTCTGGATGCCAGGGGCCTACATTTTAGATAATCGCCTGTTGCTTTGGTGGGTGACATCATCCTCTTTTTGATGTCTAAAGACCTCTACTCTGTCTAGGTGTCAGGGGCCTATATTTCGTTTAATTGCTTGCTGTCTTGGTGGGAGACATTTAACTCTTTTTGCTGTCAAATGACTGCCCCATTGTGAGGGTGTCAGGGGCCTATATGTTGTTTAATCATTTGTTGCTTTGTTGGGTGACATTTTCCTCTTTTTACTATCAAATGACCTCTACTCTGTCTGGGTGTCCGGGGCCTACATAAATGATAATGGTCTGTTCCATTGCAGGTTGACCTAAGGCCTGTGTTGCTGTTACGGGACCGCTCTCCTCTTTGCGGGTGCCATGGTCCTCCTGAATTAGTAAATGAGGCCTGTGGCACTGCTGGGTGAAATCAATACTGATTTGGCATGATTGTAACTCTCCTCTTGTGGGTCCCGTGAGCCTGAATGTTTGAATAAGGCCTGTGGTCCTGCAGGCAGACATGATTCCTTCTTGGCTGTGATGACAACTTCAACTCCCATGTATGGTTGGCATTGGCCTGAGTCTGTGAGTGAGGTCTGTGACACTGCTGGCAGACATGAATCCTTTTGTCTGTGATGAGAACTTCAACTCCCATATCATTCCCACCTGATGCATCCCCAACCTCCTATTCCACCTCCTCCTCCAAGTTGCCAATTGATATTGATTAATTTTTATTTATTTTATTTTAAGTCATTTCCCTACCCACATTTGTTTGCAGGGGATTTATCTACATTTTGCTGCCTATTTGGTTCACATGGTGTCAAGCATGTGTGGTGGCTAGGATTTATGAATCGACTTCGGATGAAACATCCAAAGTCGATTTGCATAAAACTCGTTCTAATACTGTACGGAGCAGGAGCTCCGTACAGTATTATAATGTATTGGCACTGATGAGCTGAAGTTATTGCTTCATGAAGTCTCACAATAACTTCATAAATTAATTTGTACTGTAAAAAAACATTTCCCGAACTTGGGTTCAGTTCCAAGGTACCACTACCAATAACTTCGGCTTATCGGAGCCAATACATTCTAATACAGGAGCTCCGTACAGTATTAGAACGAAGTTTTATGTGAATCAACTCGGATGTTTCATCCAAAGTCGATTCGCTTATCCTTAGTGGCAGCAGCCAGGTAAGAAGTACAAAGACAAGTGTGTCTTGCCTACAGTCAAGCATGGTGGTGGGAGTGTCATGATTTGGGGCTGTATAAGTGCTGCCAGCTGTGGGGAGCAACAGTTCATTGAGAGAACCATAAATTCCAACATGTACTGTGACATACTGAAGCAGAGCATGATCCACTCCCTTCGGAAACTGGGCCGCAGTTTAATATTCCACCATGATAACGACCCCAAACACATCACCAAGATGACCACTGCCTTGGTAAAGAAACTGAGAGCAAAGGTGCTGGACTGGCCAATCATGTCTCCAGACCTAAACCCTATTGAGCATCTCTGGGGCATCCTCAAACAGAAGGTGGAAGAGTGCATGGTGTCTACCATCCACCAGCTCCTTGATGTTGTCATGGAGGAGTGGAAGTGGATTCCAGTGGTAGCCTGTGAAGCTCTCCACAGCCATTTTCTACAGTTTATTGCAGTTCTGAGAGAGACAGCAGTGTTATTGCTGTGCTCTCTGCTTTCCTGTGTCATATTACATTAGATAGTTAGTTTATATAGATAATGCAGATAGTTAGTGGGAGATAGTCAGTGTAGGTTAGATAGTGATATAGTGTAGCAGGTTCTGCTGTCCATACCTACATGCTACATACATAGTGCTGTATTTATGTATGCTACATACATACAGTACGTACATAGTGCTGTGATGTCACAAGTTCACAACAATACTGAGTGCACCAACCACTAATATATAGTCAGATCTGCTAAAATGTGAAGTTGCACGCATTGCACCAAAATATGCACATCATTAATTGCCGATTTGTGCAATTGCAAATATATTGGATCTGTGCATTGTGTGTCCCAAAAGGTTGTGTATGGGCAAGAAATAGTTAAACTGCCAGTCTTTTGTTGCCAGAAGAAAGGCTGGCACTGCCCACCCCTGGCTTAAAGTAGAGAGTTCCTCAGAGCCCATTCACACAACCGTATTTTTTGCAATTTTCCGACCGCAAAAACAGATATGGTCCTTTGAATGAGCCCTTACAAGCAAAGTTTGAGACAAGACCTGCTTCGATGTGCTCTGCCAAGTAGGCCCAAGGACACTATTCCTGAGAGTGGAAAACTACAAGAAAGCAACTTTACTAAGGGTTAGTATAAAAAAAACGACTCTAGGGAGATCTAATGACTATGTATAAATACATAGGACTGTGACGAGGGACATCCTCTGCGTCTGGAGGAAATAAGGTTTGTACACAAACATAGAAGAGGATTCTTTACAGTAAGAGCAGTGAGACTATGGAACTCTCTGCCTATGGAGGTGGTGAGTTCACTAAAAGAGTTTAAGAGGGACCTGGATGTATTTCTGGAGTATAATAATATTACAGATTATAGCTACTAGAGATAGGTTGTTGATCCAGGGAGTTCATGATCCCAGATATTCACTTTACAGGTAATAGTAATTTAAAATGTATTTTAACAAATGCCAGAGGTCTAGCTAGCAAAATGGGGAGCTGGAGCCTATGGTACTAGAGGAACACATAGACATAGTTTGTGTGGTTGAGACATGGTTGGACTCTTTGCATGACTGTGCTGTTAATATTCAGGGTTTTACACTATTTAAGATCGACAGGGTCAATAGAAAAGGCGGTGGTGTGTGCCTGTATGTGAGGAGTAACCTAAAGGCGATTGTCAAAGAGGCAATTGTGGGTGAGGATGGTGAGGATGTTGAAACCTTATGAGTGGAATTACAAAGAGATATGAAAAATAATAATTGGTGTAATCTATAGACCCCAAACATCACAGAGGAGATAGAAGTTCAACTGCATAACCAAATAGAACGGGCTGCACAGGCTGGTACAGTGGTCATAATGGGAGACTTTAACTTCGCGAGACATTCCCAGAAGATTCTTCAACTTGCTGCAGGACCACTTTATGGGTAATTTCTGGTAATTTCTAATGATGCAGAGCTTGTTGGAATTGCTACTGTTTGAGAAACACTTGGTAATAGTGACCATAATATAATTATATTCCTCTGGAACTCAAAGAAGAAAACTTTGCTGGTAGAGCAAAAACATTGAATTTTAGAAAAGCCAATTTACCTGGGGTGAGGGCAGCATTTCTGGGGATAGACTGAGAGCAGCTACTGTCACATAATACTGAGGATAAATGTATTCCTTTAGGCAACAAGTATAAACGGCTAAAATTACAGCTACTGTAGTGTAAAAAGAGCAATAAATTGCAAAAAGGCATTTAAAGAATATAGATCTGAGGGGTCAGCTATAGCCTTTGAAGTTTACAATGGGCTTAATAAAATCTGTAAAAAGGAGATAAAATCTGCAAAAATACAAAATTGAACAGCAGGTGGCAAAAGACCAAAAACAAACCCTCAAAAATTATTTAAATATATATGTAGATGCTAAAAAAACCAAGGTCTGAGTAGGTAAGTCTCCTAAATGACGATAAAGAGGGGTTAGTCACTGAAGATAAGGAAAAGGCAGAGTTGCTAAATGTTTTTAGTTAGTTTTATACATCTAAAAGAAGAGAAAGATGCAGATATTGGTGGTGCCATGGCTGTTAGTGCCTCCAGTAATATAATCAACTGGCTAACTGTAGATATGGTTAGAGTTGAGAGGACACCTGGATGTTCGGGTTCGACGAGTTCGGCCGAACTTCACTGAAATGTTCAGGATCCGAACTTAACCCGAACTCGGCCCCGAACAAAAAACCCATTGAAGTCAATGGGGACCTGATCTTTTGGGCACTAAAATGGATGTAAAATAGCCCTGCCAGGACAGGTCAATTCACAGCAAAAGAGGCTTCATGTCACCCACCAATGGAACAGGTGATTATCAAAAAAATTTAGGCCCCTGGCACCCAGACAGAGGAGAGGTCTATGCACAGCAAAAAGAGGTTAATGTCACCCAACAATGGAACAGGCGATTATCAGAAATGTAGGCCCCTGGCACCAGGACAAAGGAGAGTTCAATTCATGGCAAAACAGGCTTCATGTCACCCACCAATGTAACAGGCCACTATCAGAAATGTAGGTCCCTGGCCCAGACAGAGGAGAGGTTCATTCAAATTGGGGTAGCCCCCAAAATAATGGTACAAATAAAAAAAAGGTTCAATGAATAAGTGCACTGGAGTACAAGAATGTATGGTTAAGGCGGTAATAAATGTCTATTCTGCACAAGGTACGGACAAGTCCTGTGGAATCCATGCCTGGTTCATTTTAATGAACGTGAGCTTGTCCACGTTGGCTGTGGACAGACGGCTGCGTTTCTTTGTAATGTCGCACCCTGCCATGCTAAATACATGTTCAGACAATACACTGGCTGCAGGGCAGGCCAGCACCTCCAAGGCATAAAGGGCAAGCTCTGGTCATGTTGACAATTTGGAGACCCAGAAGTTGAATGGGGCCGAACAATCAGTCAGTACGTGTAGGCGTGTGCACACGTACTGTTCCACCATGTTGTTCAAATGCTGCCTCCTGCTAAGATGTTCCATTTCAGCTGGTGGTGCAGGTTGCTGTGGTGCAGTGACAAAGCTTTTCCACATGTCGGCTATGCTAACCCTGCCTTCTGAGGTGCTGCCCGTGACACAGCTGCATTGGCGACCTCTTCTTCCTCCTCCTCTGCCTTCGGCTTGTGCTTCCACTTGTCCCCCAGTGTCAGTTGGGAATGTCCTCAAGAGCGCGTCTGCCAGCATGCGCTTGAAGTCGTGCATCTTCCTATTACGCTCCACTGCGGGAATTAAGGAGGGCAAGTTGTCTTTGTAGCGGGGATCCAGCAGGGTGACATCCCAGTAGTCAGCACAAGTTACAACGTGGGCAACTCTGCTATCGTTGTGCAGGCACTACAGCATGTAGTCGCTCATGTGTGCCAGACTGCCCAGAGGTAAGGATAAGCTGTCCTCTGTAGGTGGTGTATCGTCTGTGTCCTCCATATCCCCCAGCCACGCTCTAGTGATGGCCATGAGCTGCGTTGGGTACCACCCTGCAGTGAACCCGGTTCCTCCTCCTCCTCCTTGTCCTGAAGAACTGTGCCCTGGCTGGCCACATGTGTACCTGGCCTCTGCTGGTGCAGGAACCCATCCTCTGAGCCACTTCTGAATGACCGGCCTGAAACCCTGTGAAATGCCCCTCTTCTTTTCCTCCTGTGCGACACCCTTCCCTCATCGCGGTAATTGTTTTTCAAGGAGACATAGAAGTGGTATTGTAATGCTAACAATGGCGTCATCAGCACTGTCCATGTTGTTTGAGTACTCAATAGACTGCAACAAGGTACACAGGTCTCGCATGGAGGCCCAGTCACTGGTGGTGAAGTGGTGCTGTTCCGCAGAGCGACTGACCCGTGCATGCTGCTCCACTATCGCCTGCTGCTGCTCGCACAGTCTCTCCAGCATATGCAAGATGGAGTTCCACCTGGTGGGCACGTCGCATATGAGGTGTTGAGCGGGAAGACCGAACTTACTCTGCAGCGCAGACAGGCGAGCAGCAGCAGGGTGAGAACGCCGAAAGTGCACACAGATGGACCGCACTTTCTGCAGCAGCTCTGACATGTCTGGTTAGTTTTTAAGGAATTTCTTCACCAGCAAATTCAGCACTTGCGCCAGGCAAGGGATGTGCGTCAAACTGGCTAGTCCCAGAGCTGCTATAAGATTTCGCCCATTATCCCACACCACCAGGCCGGGCTTGAGGCTCACTGGCAGTAACCACTCATCGGTCTGTTCTTCTATGCCCTTCCACAGCTCCTGTGCGGTGTGGGGTTTGTCCCCCAAACACATGAGTTTTAAAACCGCCTGCTGACATTTACCCCTTGCTGTGCTAAAAGTCTTTCGCTGATCGGATGAGGAGGTGGTAGAAGAGCAGGAGTAGGAAGCGGAGTAGGAGGCAACATGAGGCAAAGAAGTTGGCCACGTCATCTCCCAGCAACAGGAGCTCCACCAACACCACCACGACCATGCCCACGTCCCTTATTTGATGTTCTCCTCATTATTTGCGTTCACCCACCAAGCTGACAGATGGTTTCTCAGGTGTCAATTTAACTGTCAATAGTCATTAATTAAGTTCACAAATCAGTGCCCGTGTCATAAAAATGCTCTGTGGACCAAGAATACCGCTTTTTTTTCCCCTAAAACACACTGATGCACTATTTCCCTGCAGAAATATTAAATATGTATTTGCACGCTATATGCACAACTGTTTTGTGGACCAGGAATACCCCTTTTTCCATAAAACACACTGATTTTCCATTTCACTGCAGAAATGTAAAATATGTATTTGTACACTGTATGCACAACTGTTTTGTGAACCCAGAACACGGCTTTTGTCACAAAAACACACAAATGCAGTTTTTAACTGCTGGAAATTGAACGTAGGTATTTCTACCCTTCATGCACAACTATTTTGTGGGCCTAGAACATGCCTTTTTTAAGTAAAATACACTAAAGGACTATTTCCGTGCTGCAATTTAAAATTGGCATTTCTACCCTTTATGCACAACTAATTTGTGGGCCTAGAACACGCCTTTTTTTTTTAGTAAAACACACTAAAGCACTATTTCCGTGCTGCAATTTAAAATTGGTATTTGTACACTGTATGCACAACTGCTTTGGGGACCCAGAACATGGCTTTTTTCACTAAAACACACAAATGTAGTGATGAGTGGCAGGTGCCATATTTGATTTTGATGAAATTCGATAGTGCATCGATAGACTATTCGTTTCATATTCGTCAAAATCGAATATCCGTCATTATTCTAGTTATCGCGATTAATATGCGATTTAAATATTCGCGTATTGCGATTGTATTTTAAGGCTACTTTCCTATTGGTTTGATATCTAGAATTAGCGAAGATGATGAATATGAGGAATGTATTCGTCATATTCCTCAAAACGAAGATAACGAAGTATTCTCCATCTTCATTTTAGCTACCTATTCGTCAACTTCGCTAATTCTAGCAATCAAATAGGAAAGTTGATTAAAGAAACAGCTGTGTTTAATTCGCTATGCGATTATATTATTATTATTTTTAATAAATAGAATAATTATAATAATTATCAAGTATTATAATTATTCTATTTATTTAAAAAAAAAAAAGCTAAGTAATCGCATAGCGAATTAAACACAGCTGTCTATAGTCAACCTTCCTATTTGATTACTAGAATTAGCGAAGTTGACGAATATGGAGCAAAAACGAAGATGGAGAATACTTCGTTATCTTCGTTTTGAGGAATATGACGAATACATTCGTCATCTTCGTAATTCTACCAAGCCAACCATAGTAAACCAGGTCTAAGTTGAAATCGCAATGCGATTAATTCAAGTTATATTAATCGCTTTGCGATTTCAACGTAATTCTCAAATCCGACAGTACATTCTAGTATGGAGGCATTCCCATGGTGATGGGGACGCTCCATGAGCATGGAAGTCGGCAGAAGCGGCAATGAGCACTGACTGGAGCAGCCAGGAAGCCAGGAAACCTAAGGACAGGTAAGAACTACTTTTGGGAAGTGGGAGAGAAAATAACATAACAAAAAAAAAACGAATATACGAAATAGCGAATTTATAGCACTATATTAGAAATATTCGCGAATTAGCGAAGTGCCGATATTCGCAAAAAAATTCGATATTCGAATATTCGTGCTCAACACTACACATACAGTATTTAACTGCTGGAAATTCAACGTAGGAATTTGTATGCTGTATGCACAACTGGTTTGGGGACCCAGAACACTTCTTTTGTCACCAAAATTCACAAAGGCGGTATTTAAAGGCTGGAAATTAAACGTAGGTATTTCGACGCTCTATGCACAACTGTTTTTAGGCCTAGAACACACCTTTTTTCAGTAAAACACACTAAAGCACTTTTCCGTGCTACTATTTAAAATAGGCATTTGTACGCTGTATGCACAACTGATTTGTAAATCAAGAATATGGCTTTTTCTCCACACAAAAGACTGATGCACTATTTCACAGCTGTAATGTAAAATAGGTATATGGGCGGTGTATTTAAAACTGCTTTGTGGACCAGGAATTCGCTTTATTTCCCTAAAACACACTTCACTATTTCCCTGCAGAAATATAAAATATGTGTTTGTACGCTGTATGCACAACTGTTTTGTGGACCAGGAATACCCTTTTTCCCAAAAATACACTGATTCTCTATTTCACTGCAGAAATGTCAAATATGTATTTGGGCGGTGTATTTAAAACTGCTTTGTGGATCGATTACCGCTTTTATTTCCCAAAAATACACTGATGCTCTATTTCATGGCAGAAATGTAAAATAGGTATTTGAGCGGTGTAATTAAAACTGTTTTGTGGACCAGGAATAACACTTTTTTTCCCCTTAAAACACACTGATGCACTATTTCCCTGCAGGAATATAAAATTTGCATTTGTGCGCTGTATGCACAACTCTTTTGTGGACCAGGAATACTGCTTTTTTCCCTAAAAATACACTGATTCTCTATTTCACTGCAGAAATGTCAAATATGTACTTGGGCGGTGTATTTAAAACTTCTTTGTGGAACAGGATTCACAAAAATACACTGATGCACTATTTGACTTCTGAAATTGAATATACGGTTTTGTGCGTTGTATGCACAAGTGCTCTATAGCACCACAAGTCCCAGACTACAGAAATGGACTATGTCACCCCTTAATTATACAAAAGGTAATGTAGGGGACTTGACCTGCCAGTAAAAAAGCATTTTTTCTTTCACAGAGCTACCAAAAAGGATTAGACTGATGTCTCTGGCAGGCTGGCACACATGCAGGTCACATGCAGTTCCAAGAACACTGCAGTGACTAAAGTGGCCGACCCCCACCTCAGTAACAGATGGATTAAAATAAACAAAATTCCTTTGCAGTGTCTACATAAATGCACGATTTCAGAAGCACCCTCCCTCAGTATTTGCTGTATCTTGAGGATTGCACAACAACAGGTTTTACAGATTTCTTCCCTAATGTCTTCCTGAAAGCACTGAAAGCAACTTTTCCCTAGACTAACAGCAGCAGAGTGACGTGCGGCACTAAGTGACTCCAGCTTATTAAGAGGCTGTGTCACATGATGCACTCAGCCAATCACAGCCATGCCATTAGCAGGCATGGCTTTGATGGCTTCTTAGGGCAAAGATGTAAAACGATTGCTGATTGGCTGCTGTGCCCTTCAAAAAGCGTGAAGAATCGCCGAACAACGGACCCGAACCCGAACTTTTATGAAAATGTTCGGGTCCGTCTCCCAAACACCCCAAAATTCAGTACGAACCTGAACTATATAGTTCTGGTTCGCTCAACCCTAGATTTGGTCCAAGCAAATTTAAGATAAAGGAGAACAAAACTCTGGGTCCAGACAGATTACACCCAAGGGGTTCTTAAAGAGCTCAGTTAAGTCATTGCTGTTTAACCTCGGTTGTGTGAAAAATATCCAAAGGACTTTTAAGGGACTTGTATATACAGGAGTATGTGACTGTTAATACTATCATAAGTGATAACTAACATGGGTTTACCAAGGACAGAAGTCGGACTAACCTGATTTGTTTTTATGAGGTGACGAGTAGAAGCCTGGACAGAGGGGCAGCTGTGGATGTAGTGTTTCTGGATTTAGAAAAGGCTTTTGATACTGTCCCTCACAGATGGTTAAAAGGTAAAAGAAGGTATATAGGATTGGAAAGTATAGTTTGTAATTGGATTGAAAACTGGCTTAAGGACCGTGTCCAGAGAGTTGTGGTCAATGATTCCTATTCAGAATGGTCCCGGGTTATTAGTGGTATACCCTAGGGTTCAGTGCTGGATCCTCTAATCTTTAATTTATTGATGATATCGAGGATGGGATTAATAGCACCATTTCTATTTTTCCAGTTGACACCAAGCTATGTAGTACTGTGCAGTCTATCGAAGATGTCCATAAACTACAAGATGACTTGAACACTCTGAGTGATTGGGCATCAACTTGGTAAATTTGGTTTAATGTGGATAAATGTAAAGTTATGCATCTTGGTAGTAATAATGTCTGTGCATCATATGTCCTAAGGGATGTGACACTGGGAGAGTCACTTATAGAGAAGGATTTGGGTGTTCTTGCAGATCATAGGTTAAATAACAGCATACAATGTCAATCAGCTGCTTCTAAGGCTACCATAATATTGTCGTTCATTAAATGAGGCATGGCCTCGCGAGACAGGGATGTACTACTTCCACTTTACAAAGCGTTGGTGCGGCATTATCTGGAATATACAGTTCAGTTCTGAGAACTAGTCCATAGAAAGGATGCTTTGGAACTGGAAAAAGGGCAGAGGAGAGCAACTAAACTGATAAGGGATGGAGGGTCCTAGTTATGAAGAAGGATTAAAAGAATTACATTTATTTTAAAGTCTTGAGAAGAGACATCTAAGAGGGACATGGTTAACCTATGCAAATATATAAATGGGCCATACAAAAATACGGTAGAAACTGTTCCATGTAAAATACAAAAAAAGACAAGGGGCAATGCCTCCGACTGGAGAAGAAAAGTTCAGTCTCCAGAAGTGTCAACATTAGAGTTGTGCGAACAGCAGGAAGTTTGGGTTCGCCAGGTTCGGCGAACTCGTTGCAAAGTTCGAGTTCGGGACCCAAACTTGACCCAAACTTGACCCTGATCCCCATTGAAGTCAATGGGGACTCAAACTTTGGGGCATTAAAATGGCTCTGAAAAAGTAATTGAAAGGGCTAGGAGGGCTAGAAAAGGAAACAAAATGGGGTACAGATCACCCAACAATTTAAATGCAGACAAATTTATAGAATATATTTCGCAATCAGGTATTCAGTGAAGGGGTAGTTTGAAAGAAAAAAGGGTCATTGAGCGTCCCCGTCATCTGGCAAAGGATTATTTTGAAAGTGTGTAGAAGCCACACGGGACCCTCATGCTGCAGATTTATTATGGAGACCAGGTGGTAGACAATGTGAATGTACTGGAGGCACTGTCAGCCACCCAATCTACTAGTGACTGTACTTGTTCTGGCCTCACCATTCGTAAAGCGGCATTCGGGCCTACTAAGTAATGCTAAAGACTCTGTCGTCTACGTGCACCTGAGGAAGGTGTTTCATTTGGGCGTGTAGCTGGCACAGATTGACCACGTCCTCTCCCTGCAAAATAAGTTCCACCAGCAGCACCACGACCGGGGCCACGTCCCTTATATGACGTTCTCCTCATATCTTTAGGTCACCCACCGAAGTGACAGACGTTTTTACTAAATTTAGTTCCCTGTCAGACATGCAGAGCAGGGGGTTTTCACAGGCAAAAATGGGTTAATGTCACCCAACAATAGAGATGTCGCGAATAGAGATGAGCGAACACCTGGATGTTCAGGTTCGAGAGGTTCGGCCGAACTTCCGGAAAATGTCCGGGTTCGTGATCCGAACTCAACCCGAACTTCATCCCGAACCCGAACCCCATAGAAGTCAATAGGGACCCGAACTTTTGGGCACTAAAAAGCCTGTAAAAGACTCCCGGAAAGGGCTAGAGGGCTGCAAAAGGCAGCAAAATGTAGGTAAATCCCCTGCAAACAAATGTAGATAGGGAAATGAATTAAAATAAAATAAATATAAATTAACCAATATCAATTGGAGAGAGGTCCCACAGCAAGGAATCATGCGTCATATCAACCACCACCGGAGAAGGCCACTCTCATTTATTTGGGACCAGCACCCAGACAGAGGATACATATCCCACAGCAAGGAATCATGCTTCATATCAACCACCACCGGAGATAGCCACTCTCATGTATTTTGGACCAGCACCCAGACAGAGGATACAGGTCCCACAGCAAGGAATCAGGCGTCATATCAACCACCACCGGAGAAGGCCACTCTCATGTATTTTGGAACAGCACCCAGACAGAGGATACAGGTCCCACAGCAAGGAATAAGGCGTCATATCAACCACCACTGGAGAAGGCCACTCTCATTTATTTTGGACCAGCACCCAGACAGAGGATACATATCCCACAGCAAGGAATCATGCTTCATATCATCCACCACTGGAGAAGGCCACTCTCATTTATTTGGAACCAGCACCCAGACAGAGGAGATAGGTCCCACATCAAGGAATCATGCGTCATATCAACCACCAACGGAGAAGGCCACTCTCATTTATTTCAGACCAGCACCCAGACAGAGGATACAGGTCCCACAGCAAGGAATAAGGCGTCATATCAACCCCCACCGGAGAAGGCCACTCTCATTTATTTTGGACCAGCACCCAGACAGAGGAGAGGTCCACATCAAGGAATCATGCGTCATATCAACCCCCACCGGAGAAGGCCACTCTCATTTATTTTGGACCAGCACCCAGACAGAGGATACAGGTCCCACAGCAAGGAATCATGCGTCATATCATCCACCACTGGAGAAGGCCACTCTCATTTATTTCAGACCAGCACCCAGACAGAGGATACAGGTCCCACAGCAAGGAATCATGCTTCATATCAACCACCACCGGAGAAGGCCACTCTCATGTATTTTGGACCAGCACCCAGACAGAGGATACAGGTCCCACAGCAAGGAATCATGCGTCATATCAACAACCACCGGAGAAGGCCACTCTCATGTATTTTGGACCAGCACCCAGACAGAGGAGAGAAGTTTTCACAGCAGAGAATCATGCATTTAGATCACCCACCACAGGAGTAGGCCACCATTTAATGGGACCCCGGCAACCATGTCAGATGGCACAAACATCAGCTTCACATCACCCAGCACAAGAGAAGGCCACTTTGAGAGACTTTGACCCCTGCACCCAGAAAGAGGAGATAGGTCCCACAGCAGAGATTCAGGCATTTATATCAGCCAGAACAGGAGAAGGCTGCTTTCAGTGACTTAGGCCTTAGCACCGACACAGAGGAGACAGGTCAGATAGCACAAGCATCAGTTTCACATCAACCACCACAGGAGAAGGGCACTTTTAGAGACTTTGACCCCTGCACCCAAAAAGAGAGAGAGGTCCCACAGCAGAGATTCAGGCATTTATATCAGCCAGCACAGGAGAAGGCCGCTTTCAGTGACTTTGGCCCCTGCACCCACACAAAGGAGACATGTCAGACAGCACAAGTATAACATTCATATCACCCAGCACAGGAGAAGGACACTTTCATGTACTTTGGCCCGGCACCCAGACAGACGGAAGGTTCATTCAACTCTGGGTTGCACCCCAAGATCCTACTTAATTTCAAAAATTGATTTTTCGATGAAGTGGCCAGGAGTACAAGACAACATGGTTTAAGGCAGTTATTAAGGTCTACTCTGCACAAGGGAGGGTCAGGTCTTGTGGGATCCATGCCTGGTTCCTTTTTTTTAAACGTCAGCTTGTCCACGTTGGCTGCGGACAGGCGGCTGCGTTTGTCAGTAATGACGCCCCTGCCGTGCTGAATACACGTTCAGATAAAACGCTGGCCGCCAGGCAGGCCAGCACCTCCAAGGCATACCATGCTAATTCTGGCCACGTGGACAATTTGGAAACCCAGAAGTTGAATGGGGCCGAACCATCCGTCAGTACGTGGAGTTGTGTGCAGATGTACTGTTCAACCATGTTAGTGAAATGTTGCCTCCTGCTAACACGTTCCGTATCAGGTGATGGGGCAGTTAGCTGTGGCGTGGAGACAAAACTTTTCCACATTTCTGCCATGCTAACCCTGCCCTCAGAGGAGCTGGCCGTGACACTGCTGCGTGGGCGACCTCTATCTCCTCCTCTGCCTTGGCTTTGGCCTTCCACCTGTTCCCCTGTGACAGTTGGGAATGCTCTCAGGAGCGCGTCTACCAGTGTGCGCTTGTACTCGCGCATCTTCCTATCACGCTCCAGTGCAGGAAGTAAAGTGGGCACATTGTCTTTGAACCATGGATCCAGCAGGGTGGCCACCCAGTAGTCAGCACACGTTAAAATGTGGGCAACTCTGCTGTCGTTGCGCAGGCACTGCAGCATGTAATCGCTCATGTGTGCCAGGCTCCCCAGAGGTAAGGACAAACTGTCCTCTGTGGGAGGCGTATCGTCATCATCCTCTGTATCCCCCAGCCACGCACCAGGGATATGCCTGTGCTGTGCTGGGTGCCACCCGCTGTGAACCTGCTTCATCCTCATCCTCCTCCACCTCCTTCTCATCCTCCTCGTCCTCCAGTAGTGGTCCCTGGCTGGCCACATTTGTACCTGCCCTCTGCTGTTGCAAAAACCTCCCTCTGAGCCACTTCTAACAGACTGGCCTGAAAGTGCTAAAAACGACCCGTCATCCTCCTCCTCCTCCTCCTGGCCCTGGCCCACCTCCTCTTCCATCATCGCCTTAGCGTTTTCTCTAGGAGACATAGAATTGGTATCGTCACGCTGATAACAGTGGCATCGCCACTGGCCATGTTGGTGGCGTACTCTAAACAGCGCAACAGGGCACACAGGTCTCACATGGAGGCCCAATCATTGGTGGTGAAGTGGTGCTGTTCCACAGTGCGACTGACTCGTGCGTGCTGCAGCTGAAACTCCACTATGGCCTACTGCTGCTCGCACAGTCTCTCCAGCATGTGCAAGTTAGAGTTCCACCGGGTGGGCACGTCGCATATTAGGCGGTGAGCGGGAAGGCCGAAGTTCCGCTGTAGCGCTGACAGGCGAGCAGCGGCAGGATGTGAACGCCGGAAGCGCGCACAGACGGCCCGCACTTTATACAGCAGCTCTGACATGTCTGGGTAGTTGTGAATAAACTTTTGCACCACCAAATTCAGCACATGTGCCAGGCAAGGGATGTGCGTCAAACCGGCTAGTCCCAGAGCTGCCACGAGATTTCGCCCATTATCGCACACCACCAGGCCGGGCTTGAGGCCCACCGGCAGCAACCACTGGTCGGTCTGTTGTTCAATACCCCGCCACAACTCCTGCGCGGTGTGGGGCCTGTCCCCAAACATATGAGTTTCAGAATCGCCTGCTGACTTTTACCCCGGGCTGTGCTGAAGTTGGTGGTGAAGGTGTGTGGCTGACTGGATGAGCTGGTGGAAGCAGAGGAGGAGGAGGAGGAAGCCGAGTAGGAGGAGGAGGCTACAGGAGGCAAAGAATGATGCCCTGTGATCCTTGGCGGCGGAAGGACGTGCGCCAAGGAACTCTCCGCCTGGGGCCCAGCCGCCACTACATTTACCCAGTGTGCAGTTAGGGAGATATAGCGTCCCTGGCCGTGCTTACTGGTCCACGTATCTGTGGTTAGGTGGACCTTGCCACAAATGGCGTTGCGCAGTGCACACTTGATTTTATCGGACACTTGCATGTGCAGGGAAGGCACGGCTGTCTTGGAGAAGTAGTGGCGGCTGGGAAACACATACTGGGGGACAGCCATGGCCATCAGCTGTTTGAAGCTGTCTGTGTCCACCAGCCGGAAAGACAGCATTTCAAAGGCCAGTAGTTTAGAAATGCTGGCATTCAGGCCAAGGGCTCGAGGGTGACTAGGTGGGAATTTGCGCTTCCTCTCAAAGGTTAGAGAGATTGAGAGCTGAACGCTGCTGTGTGAAATAGTGGAGACGCTAGGTGACGGTGGCGGTGGTGGTGGTGGTGTCGGTGGCACATCCTCTGTTTGCTGCTCGGCAGGTGGCAACATTCCTCTCGAGGCGGAAGCCGAGGCAGCAGCAGTAGAGGGAGCAGGGGAGCCTGAGCGGGTTCCTTGTTTTTAAGGTGTGTACTCCACTGCAGTTCATGCTTTGCATGTAGATGCCTGATCATGCAGGTGGTGCTCAGGTTAAGAACGTTAATGCCTCGCCTCAGGGTCTGATGGCACAGCGTGCAAACCACTCTGGTCTTGTCCTCAGCACATTGTTTGAAGAAGTGCCATGCCAGGGAACTCCTTGAAGATGCCTTTGGGGTGCTGGGTCCCTGTTGGCGCTGGCCAATAGCAGGCGAACTCTCTGGACGGCGGCTGTTCTGCTTTTGGCCCCTGCTCCCTCTTTGGCTTCGCTGTTGTCTCGGTCTCACCACTGCCTCTTCCTCTGAACTATTTAAGTCAGCGGCACGACCTTCAGTCCATGTGGGGTCTAAGACCTCATCGTCCTCTGCATCGTCTTCCACCCAGTCTTCCTCCCTGACCTCCTCCTGTTCAGTCTGCACACTGCAATAAGACGCAGCAGTGGGCACCTGTGTTTCGTCATCATCAGACACTCGGTCACTCTGCTGTGGTGGTATTCCCATGCCCTCATCATCTGGATACATAAGTGGTTGTGCGTCAGTGCATGGAATGTCTTCCACCACTGTGGAAGGGATAGGTGGACGCCCCTGGAAAACCGTGGGAGCAGAGTCTTCAAACAGAAGAAGAGACTGCTGCATAACTTGAGGCTCAGCCAGTTTCCCTGATATGCATGGGGGTGATGTGACAGACTGATGGGCTTGGTTTTCAGGTGCCACCTGTGCGCTTTCCGCAGAAGACTGGGCGGAAGACAATGTGGTGAACGTGCTGGAAGCACTGTCGGCCACCCAATCGACTAATGCCTGTACCTGCTCAGGCCTTACCATCATCATAACGGCATTGGGCCCCACCAAATATCGCTGTAAATTCTGCCGGCTACTTGAGGGAGTTGTTTCACTACTTTGTGCGCCTGAGGCCGAACGGCCACGCCCTCTGCCAGCAACAGAGGCTCCACGGACACCACCACGACCGCGTCCTCGTCCCTTAATAGAATGTTTCCTCATTGTTGCGATTCAACTCGCACCACAATAAAATATATTATTTTTTAACCCCAAAATTCCCACACTGGAAGATATAATTCATTTTTCCGGTATTAATTACAAGAACACTGCTGCTAATTGGACACCAGATTTTTTATAATGCTAGTTTTGGTACTTAGATTCCCACACGGGAAATATAATTCCTTTTACAGGAGTGAAAACTTGAGGCCTAGTTTTTCTGGTCTAACAAACACCAGATTGATTAAATTGGCCTTTTTTTCACCAAAATTACAACACTGGACAATAATGCCTTTTGGCGGTATTAATTACAAGAACACTGCTGCTAATTGGACACCAGATTTTTATAATGCTAGTTTTGGTACTTAGATTCCCACACGGGAAATATAATTCCTTTTACAGGAGTGAAAACGTGAGGCCTAGTTTTTCTGGTCTAACAAACACCAGATTGATTAAATTGGCCTTTTTTCACCAAAATTACAACACTGGACAATAATGCCTTTTGGCGGTATTAATTACAAGAACACTGCTGCTAATTGGACACCAGATTTTTATAATGCTAGTTTTGGTACTTAGATTCCCACACGGGAAATATAATTCCTTTTACAGGAGTGAAAACGTGAGGCCTAGTTTTTCTGGTCTAACAAACACCAGATTGATTAAATTGGCCTTTTTTCACCAAAATTACAACACTGGACGATATAATGCCTTTGGCGGTATTAATTACAAGAGGACTGCTGGTATTTCAGAACACCGGAATTGTTAAAATGCTAGTGTTGCTAGATAAATTTCCCACACTGGGAGAAATATTGCCTAAGCCTTTTTACAGTATTAATTACAACAGGAGTGCTTCTTCTGGTCTAACACCAGAATAATTTTATTATTACGGTGAAAGCTTTTTCTTATATTTCTGGCACATAAAAAAAAAAATATTTCTGGCTGACAGTATTGGACAAAGTAGTGGCACTGGCTAGCCTAGCTGGAACAGCACATTCATGGGATTTGCTATCCAAGTGGGTTACTTTTAGTTTCACCACTGATATATTAAATATCTTTGCAGTTAGTATGGGTGACACAAGCACAGCCAAACCCCTGATGTAGTATATCTATGAAAAAATCGACTATTACTTTAGATTAATGGACGTTGTGGCAGCTTTTGCTGTAGCACCACAAGTCCCAAAATGGCCGCCGCCTATCAGCCCAGTAACATGTGCCAGAAAACAGTCTGCCCAGCCAGAAAAAAATTGACTTTGACTGAGCAGCTGAATCGCTGTTGTTCTGATTCACAGGTGTAGATTTTTAACTTCTTTGGAGCTTTGGTTTACACTCTGTGGCAGCAAGTGCTGGCGCACCACAAGTCCCAAAATGGCCACCGCCGGTCAGCCCAGTTACATGTGCCAGTAAAAATCGCTCTGGCCAGTCTCAACAAAATAGTGACTTTCAGTGAACAGCTCAGCTGAGTTGTTCTGATGCACAGGTGTAGAAAGGTAGATGATTCAATCACTTCTTTATCCCTGCCTATCTCGCCCTCACAGAAGCTGCATCCTCTCCCTACACTAGTCAGAGCAGTGTGACGTGCGGCGCTACGTGACTCCAGCTTAAATAGAGGCTGGGTCACATGTTGCACTTGGTCAATCACAGCCATGCCATTAGTAGGCATGGCTGTGATGGGCTCTTAGGGCAAGAAGTAAACGCTAGCTGATTGGCTGCTGTGCAGCCCTTCAGAAAGGGGGAAGTAATCGACGAACACCGGACCCGAACCCAAACTTTTTGAAAATGTTCGGTCCGTGTCACGGACACCCCAAAATTCGGTACGGACCCAAACGATTTTCGAACTGTTCGCTCAACACTAGTCGCGAACATAAAATTTTCCTTTCGCGAACGTGAATTTATGCAAATGTTCGCGAACGTGTGAATATGGCGAACCGCTATAGACTTCAATAGACAGGTGAATTTTAAAACCCACAGGGACTTTTTCTGGCCACAATAGTGATGGAAAAGTTGTTTCAAGGGGACTAATAACTGGACTGTGGCATGCCGGAGGGGGATCCATGGCAAAACTCCCATGGAAAATTTATGTAGTTGACGCAGAGTGTGGTAAGTTGGATTCGCAATGCGATTAATATAACCTGCATTGATCGCATTGCAAATTCAACTTACAGCTGGGTTCCTAATGGTTGTATTGCTAGAATATAACAAAGATTGAGAATATAGCGCTATATTCTCAATCTTTGTTATATTCTAGCAATACAACCATTAGAACTCAGATCTAAGTTGTAATCGCAATGCGATTAATACAGGTTATATTAATCGCATTGCGATTACAACTACTAACACTGCAGCTTCAGAAAGAATCTAAGATGGATGCCGTCCTTGCTTTTTCATAGGAGGTGGGAGGGTCTGGGAGGGAGACTGATGTACTAGCGCTAAAAAGGGCTTTTTGGGGTGCTGTCAGGATGCTGTCCTTACAGCAGAGATCAGATGAGTCTTTCAGGACTGGAGTGTATACTGAATACACTAGCCTAGCTATCGATTTCCCTATTAAATCAGCAGCAGCTACACTGTCCCTCCTCTCACTAAGACTACAGCTTTCAAATTAATCTAAAATGGATGCTGTCCAGGAGATGGGAGGGTCTGGGAGGGAGGGTATGCTGCTGATTGGCTGGAATGTGTCTGCTGACTGTAAGGTACAGGGTCAAAGTTTACTCAATGATGACAAATAGGGGTGGACCGAACATCGCATATGTTCGCCCGCAGCGGTGAACACGCACAAGCTGTTTTCACCAGGAACTGTCCGCCAGTGAATATTTCGGGACATTTTATTTGTGAATTCAACTTAGAGCTGGGTTCCTAATGGTTGTATTGTTAGAATATAATCGAAGATTGAGAATATAGCGCTATATTCTCAATCTTCGTTATATAATTCTATTGTTATAAAATTCAGTGGCTCACCTATCTGCAAACACGAAATAGTGCACACCCCTGGTCCCACCTGAACCAAGAAATAGCAATCATAGAAAGATAAATAATAGTGGGGGCACTCAATATTTGGAAAAGTTGGACCTGTAATGTTGTAAATAAAAAGTTTATTACCAAACATACAATAAAATCAATCCTAAGGTGTTAACAAATAACAACAGATCTTGGTTGCAACCATATAAAATGCTAATAGACAAATATGGCCCCAAACAAAATCAAATAACCATTTGAGATGTGGGTGTTGTTGGACTGCGTCAGAAGTAAGTAAAATGACGCACTAATTGCAGCTTATTGTTGCAGTCCACTTAGCAAGAGCGTCCGCCTATCACCTTGTTAGGAGTGATGGATACTCTAATTTGAACAAAGTCCAGAGTAGAGTAGCGATTAAAACACTAATATTCGAGCATGTATAAAAGTTTAAAACAGAATTGCTGAGTACTTTACCGCTCTTTCACGGAGTGCTGGGATAGCCTATTATCAATTGTAGATACAGACCAGGCCGTACAAGGCGTCCCGTGTGGCCTCACTGTCTGAGCTGTGTCTCGGAGTCTCCAGGCAAGGTTGGCGTCTCACGTGACTTGCGGACGCTCTTGTGATAGTACCGTCACGTTATGGGCCGTTCCTTTCCCAGGTCCTGTCTGGCAGTTGTAGAAAGATGGACAACGCTGAATTATAACTAATCCTTGCTGATAACTCAAATGATGTTTTAGCGGCTTTGTTCTTTTTTTGCGGGGCACTCCATACGCGTTTCGGGGATACTCCCCTTCCTCAGTGGTGGTGCCCGCAGAATAACCCGTGCCCTTTTATATTCTTAATTGCTTCAGATTTAAGTTGGTATAAAAAGCTGGGGTGGATTGCGATTCGAGACTCAATTAAGGAACATTCTCCCAAACTGGACCAAAAAGGTTGCCGGTATGGGCTAATCTCGATATAAGGAATAATCACTATACGATATGTAATTGAAAATAAAATTAAAAAGTTATAAATAACCAAACGACTTGTAACCATACATATTTATATACAATACCATATTCAGAGATTAGTCAGAAGATGACATATTAGGAGAAAGACAACCTATTGGGAGAAAGAGGAGGCAGTCGGGCAGGGAGGAGGGGTCCAGGTGTTGGGAACACAACCTGACTTGGACCCCCATCACCGCCCAACAACCCCCCCAAATCAAAGGAAGCCAAACAGTTCTATGTCTGCATTGAGACCTTTAGGAATGAGGGTGTCTAAATCAAAGATCTTCTGGGATTCTTGTCTGGACATCTTCATGATATGATTACCCCCCCTCCATGACTTTTTTACATTTTCAAACGCCACAAATATTAAAGATGAAGGATCACTGTTGTGGTGTATTTTAAAATGTCTAGAAAGGGGATGAAGTTCATATCCCTTCCGGATATTCGATATATGTTCACTTACTCGTTTCTTTAAAGTCCTACTTGTCCGTCCAATATACTGTTTATGACACCTGCATTCCAACAGGTAAATAACGTCAGTGGACGTACAAGTTAGTGTACCTTTAATATTCAAGCTGAAACCATTAGAGGCAGATTGTATTTTCTTTGTTCTCCTGGGGACAAGAGGGGCAGTCTTGCAATTAGAACATTTACCACATTTAAAAAAGCCATCTAGTCTCAACCAGCTTTTACCTGTTTTTTTCTTATTTTTAATTTCTATAACTGTTGAGGCTACTTTAGAAGCCAAGTTATTGGCCTTAGTGTACGTTATATGGGGCATGTGTGTGAGATGAGGGCCCACTAGTCTATCCTCCAACAAAAAATGCCAATGTTTGTGAATTATATTTTATATTCTCCTAAATTTGAGGGTAAAACGGTAGTATCAGGTGTAAGGTATGTTCTGTTATATTTTTGACATTAGGTGTAAAGAAATCCTCCCTTTTCATCTTTTTAACTTTTTCCAATGCACCATTGACTATATTGTTATAGTCCTTTTCTAAAAATTGCTGGCTGAGGACATTGGCTTCTTGTTCAAACTGCTCCGTCTTAGTACAATACGCCGCAACCTTCTGAATTGGCTTACTGGTATGTTAGTGAGCCATCTAGGCAAATGTCAACTCGTATAGCGTAAATAGCTGTTTCTGGCCACTGATTTTGTATATGTACTGCAGATCAACTTAGAACCTTCAACTGTTATTTTAAGGTCTAGAAATACTGTTTATACACTGTTGATTGTATTATTTAGTTCAACCAAAAAAGAATTCAATGCTTCTGTGCTATCCTGCCAAATAAAAAGAATGTCACAAGCTGCCACCAAGTCAATCAATCAATAATAGTTATTTTTTTGCTATATCCTACATCAGGGGCTTGGCTGTGCTTATTGTCACCCCTAGAAACTCAGGATAGAAATTTCTATATTTTATTAAGGGGTTAAATTCAATTGCCAAAATAGCAATCCCTTAAATCTGGTGTTCCAGCTGTGGCTAGCCAAGTGTAATACTGTCTGCTCTCTGGAAAAGGATAGATTTTTTTCTATGGTGAAATTCAATTGCCAAAATAGCAATCCCTAAATCTGGTGTCCCAGCAGTGGCTGGCAAAGTTTAATAGTGTCCAGCAAAGGATGTATTTTTTCTGGGGTGAAATTCAATTGCCAAAATAGCAATACCATAAATCAGTGGTTTCAGCTGTTGCAGGCCTAGTTTAAATCTGTCCGTAAAAGGGTATATTTTTTCTGGTGTGAAATTTAATTGCCAAAATAGCAATACCCTGAATCTGGTGTTCCAGCTGTGACTGGACAATTTCCCTAGTGTCCATCAAAGGATATATTATTTTCTGGGGTGAAAATCAGTAGCAAAAATAGAAATACAGTAAATCTGGTGTTCTAGCTGTTGCAGGCCTAGTTTAAATCTGTCCTTAAAGGGAATATTTTTTCTGGGGTGAAATTTAATTGTCAAAATACCAATACCTGAATCTGGTGTTCCAGCTGTTGCAGGCCTATTGTGGTACTTGTGGTCCACTGCGGGCATCCTCCACCGTATGCATTTTTGCTGGGGATTGCCATTTGCAAAGGGCCACAAGTGCCGGATCTGCTCCCTGTATATATATGCACAACTGCATTTTTGGGTTGAGCACATCCTGCTTCATGCCACCTTTCAGTTGGTTTGTGTATATATAATTGTTTGGAGGTGTATAAACTCCCATGTAAATGTAGTCTGTTTTCCATCCACAGGCTATATTTAGGTGCACCTGTAAGGCCTGGGCCATATCAGCCAGTCTTGGGTGGGGCTCACAGCCTTCTCCCTCCTCCCATTTCAGGCATGGTTACATGCTGGAGGTAACTGAGGAGTCTGCTGCGAGTCGGCCTAATACATTCCTGTAATTTTGCCCACTGGTCCCTGGTATTGCCCATATGGCACAGGTAGGTGAGTGTTAGGTCCTGAGCTACTTGAGAGACCTTGGCGTGGTGCTCGGGCTTAAGACATGTCCTCCACTGTAGGACATGTTGACTAACCTCTCAATTTTAACATCAGTTTGAGGGCTTAGTAAGACCGCAGTGTGCACCTGTTTTGTCATTTGTTATTGCTATATTGTTAAATTATTTATCACATCCACACTATTGCCATTTTGTGTAGCATGTCTATTTTGGTACTTGTGGTCTGCTGCGGGCATCCTCATGTGCATTTTTGCTGGGGATCGCCATTAGCAACGGGCCACAAGAGCAGGATCTGCTCCCTTGTGTGTATATATATATATATATATATATATATATATATATATATATATATATATGCACAACTGCATTTTCGGGTTGAGCACATCCTGCTTCATGCCACCTTTCAGTTGGTTTGTGTATATATACTGTTGCAGGCCTAGTTTAAATCTGTCTGTAAAAGGGTATATTTTTTTCTTGGGTGAAATTATATTGCCAAAATAGCAATACCCTGAATATGGTGTTCCAGCTGTGACTGGACAATTTCCCTAGTGTCCGTCAAAGGATATATTATTTTCTGCGGTGAATTACAGTTGCAAAAATAGAAATACAGTAAATCTGGTGTTCCGGCTGTGGCTGGACAAGTTTAACCCCTTAAGGACACGGCCCTATTTCACCTTAAGGACCGGGTCATTTTTTTAAAAATCTGACCAGTGTCACTTTATGTGGTGATAAATTTAAAATGCTTTGTCTTATCCAGGCCATTCTGAGATCGTTTTTTCGTCAGATATTGTACTTCATGACAAATGAAGTCGAAAAATTTCAAAAATGCCAAATTTACCAAAAATTTTGACAAATTTACAATTTTCCAAGTTTCAATTTCTCTATTTCTCTAATACATAGTAATACTGCCAAAAAAGTTATTGATTTGCATTTCCCATATGTCTACTTCATGTATCGATCATTTTGGATATGCCATTTCAAATAAACAGCTGTTTTGGGACCATTTTGTATTTTTTGTTATTTACATCGTTGAACTGACAGGTTAGATTGTGTGCTATTTCTATAGAGCAGGTTGTTATGGACGCGACAATACGAAATATGTCTACTTTTTCGGGTTTTTTGTTTCAGTTTTACATAATAAAGCATTTTTGAAAAAAAATATTTTTGGTTTCTCCACATTCTGAAAGCCATAGTTTATTTTTTATTTTTTGGGCGACTGTCTTGTGTAGGGGCTTATTTTTTGTGGGATGAGATGGCTGTTTAATTGACACTATCTTGGGGGTGCATATGACATTTTGGGCGCTTGCTATTACACTTTTTGTGATGTAAGGTGACAAAAATGGCTTTTGACACCGTATTTTTTTTTTTTTTTGCTGTGTTCAGCTGAGGGGTTAGGTCATGTGCTATTTTTATAGAGCAGGTTGTGACGGACATGGCGATACATAATATGTATACTTTTTATTTATTTATATAAGTTTTACACAATAATATCATTTTTTAAAACCAATAAAAAATCATGTTTTAGTATCTCCATAGTTTGAGAGCCATATTTTTTATTTTTTTTGGGTGATTGTCCAATTTAGGGGCTCGTTTTTTGCGGGATGAGATGGTGGTTTGAATGGTGCTATCTTGGGGTGCATATGACTTTTTGATCGCTTGCTATTACACTTTTTGTGATGTAAGATGACAAAAATTGGCTTTTTTGACAACCTTTTTTATTTTTTATGTTTACAACGTTCACCTGAGGGGTTAGGTCATGTTATATTTTTATAGAGCACGTCCTCACGAATACGGCAATACATAATATGTATACCTTTTTTTTATTTATTTTAGTTTTACACAATAATATCCTTTTTATAAAACGAAAAAAAAAACATGTTTTAGTGTCTCAATAGTCTGAGAGCCATATTTTTTCAGTTTTTAGGCAATTGTCTTAGGTTGGGTATAATTTTGGCGGGATGAGGTGACAGTTAGATTGGCACTATTTGGGGGGTCATATGACTTTTTGATCGCTTGCTATTACACTTTTTGTGATGTAAGGTGACAAAAAATAGCTTTTTGACAAAGTTTTTATTAATTTTTTTTTACAGTGTTTACTTGAGGGGTTAGGTCATGTGATGTTTTTATAGATCAGACTCTTAGGGACGTGGAGATACTCAATATGTCTACTTTTTAGTTTTTTTTTACATTTAACACTAAAAGCATTTTTGAAACAAAAAAATCATGTTTTAGTCTGAGAGGCATATTTTTTTATTTTATGGCCAATTGTTTTAGGTAGTGTCTCATTTTTTGCGAGATGAGATGTCTGTTTGATTGGTACTATTTTGGGAGGCATACGCCTTTTGATCGCTTTGTATTACACTTTTAGTGCTGTAAGGTGCCAAAAATGGTGTACTTACACTTTTCGTTATTTTTTTTATGGCGTTCACCTGAGGAGTTCAGTCATGTGATATTTTTATAGAGCAGGTTTTTTGTGGATGCGGTGATACCTAATATGTGTAGTGTATTTTATTTTTTTTATTTTTATTCGGCGATATGTGTTTTTTTTCATTTTTACTTTTTTTCACTTTTTAAAAAAATTTGACTCAGACCCACTTGGTTCTTGTAGATCCAGTGGATCTGGTGTCTGTATAATACAGTACAGTACACTATATAGTGCACTGTGCTGTATTTTTTACTTTACAAAGTCTGAATAGACCTTTAGAAGCCTCCTGCTTCCATGGCAACCATCACCCGCTGCCATAGAGAGCAGCGGGTGATGGATGGGGAGGGAGGGGGTCCCTCCTCTGCGATCCCATCCTGTTGGGGGCTGCAAAGGCACAGCAGCCCCCGATGGGAGAGGGAGGGAGCTCCCTCCCTGTTAACCCTTCCATACCGCGGTCCTTACAGACCGTGGTATGGAAGGGGTTAAACGGCTGGCATCTGATCAAGCACAGATGCCAGCCGTTTTTATCAGAGTGTCAGCAATGTGCTGACACTCTGATAGATCCACAAGACACCAGGGAATATTACAGCGGAGGCTGTAAAATGCACCACCTCCCGCCGCCCGCAACCACCCCCCCTGCACCCCCGCAGCCACAATATGATTGGGGGCTGCAGGGGGGGGTTAAAGTTTACAACTTTGGGGGCATTAACTCTCTGATCCCCGCAGTCACAGACCGCTGGAATCAGAGATCGCACAAAGCGCTGCAAACCGCAGGTCTGAATATTTTTAGAAGCGATTTTATTCAGGACGTTGTCCATAAGGACTGGGACATTAGGGTATACCCATACGTCCTATGTCCTTAAGGGGTTAATAGTGTCCGGCAAAGGATATATTTTTTTGTGGGGTGAAATTCAATTGCCAAAATAGCAATACCATAAATCAGTGGTTTCAGGTGTGGCTGGCCAAGTTTAATAGTGTCCGTCACAGGATAGATTTTGTTCTGGGGTACTCCTTTATTGAATCCTCTTTTTTTAATTTTACCATTATTTTGCGGGGCAACCCAAAGTTTAATGAACCTCTCCTCCGTCTGGGTGCCAGGGACCTAAATATCTGAAAGTGGCCTTCTCCATTGGTGGGTGACATGAAGCCTTATTCTCTGCTTTAGGACCTCTCTCCTCTGTCTGGGTGCTGGGGCCTAAATAACTAAAAGTGTCCTTCTCTGTTGGTGGGTGACATGATGCCTCTTTTGCTGCTATAGGACCTCTCTCCTCTGTCTGGGTGTCAGGGGCCTAACTTTTACGTACTTGCTTGCTGCCTTGGTGGCAGACATTTAACACTTTTTATTGTCTAATGACCGCCCCATTGTCTTGATGTCAGGGGCCTATATGACATTTAATCATTTGTTGTCTTGGTGGGAGATATTAAACTCTTTTTACTGTCTAATGACCGCCCCATTGTCTGGGGGTCAGTGGCCTATATTTCATTTAATTGCATGCTGTCTGGGTGAGAGACATTAAACTCTTTTTACTGTCAAATGACCTCTCCTCTGTCTGGGTGTCAGGGGCCTACATAAATGATAACGGCCTGTTCCATTGCAGGTTGACCTGAGGCCTGTGTTGCTGTTACGGGACCACTCTCCTCTTTGCGGGTGCCATGGCCTTGAGTCTTTGAATGAGGCCTGTGGCACTGCAGGCAGAAATGAATCCTTTTTGGCTGTGATGAGAACTTCATCTCCCATAGCATTCCCACCTGATGCCACCCCAACCTCCTATTCCACCTCCTCCTCCAAGTTGCCTATTGATATTGGTTAATTTTTATTTATTTTATTTTAAGTAATTTCCTATCCACATTTGTTTTCAGGGATTTACCTACATTTTGCTGCCTTTTGCAGCCCTCGAGCCCTTTCCTTGGCTATTTTACAGCCTTTTAGTGCCCAAAGTTCGGGTCCCCATTGACTTCTCGAACCCGAACATCCAGGTGTTCGCTCAACTCCAGTCGGTAGTCAACTCCTAGCCAGCAGTGGACTTACGTTAGTAGCAAGAGCAGCAGATGAGGAGAAGCTTGATCAAGGTTCAGGAGCTCAATAATCAGCAAGCTGGAGTGCAAGGGGACGGACTTATATAGGGAAGTCCCAGGTGTAGGGAATCAAGGGTGATGAGCAAGGCTTGGCAAGACTGAGGTTAAATAATAGGCTTCAGGGAGGAATGTCCTGAGAGGACGGTAGCCTAGTAAGCAGGGCTACCGCCTGGGATGTGGCTCGTCACGGGTTGGAATCCCAACACTAAGATATAAGCAACTAAAGGATTTTCAACCTAACACTTGCAGTCCAATAACAAAAAGCTGGAATGACAGAGCTGTCTAATGACTATTTGGATCCACAAATAATATTTCCCTGCACTTGTAAATAACTTTCCTATCAATGTCCCTAGCGCCTTCTGACGTCTCTCCTTGCACTAAGATGCTGTGAGATTATTCATCCTTATCCTTTCCCTGCATTTATAAATAGTTTTTTCTGTCTTTTTTTCCACACTCGTTTTTCCACTTGCTGTCCCTAGCGCCTTCACACGTCTGTCCCTGCACTCGAAACGCTGGAAAATGTCTGACTGTAAGGCCTCTTGCACACGGGCGTCATGTTTGACGCCCGGATAAGATGCGGGTGCGTTGCGGGAATCGCCGCGATTTTTCCGCGCGTGTGCTAACGTTTGTAGTGCGTTAAGCACGCACGTGAAAAAATCCGCATGCTTGGTACCCAGACCCGAAGTCAGACTTCATCACTGAAGTCTGGTTTCGGGATGAGTATTCTGTATGTGTAATTATTTTCCTTTATAACATAGTTATAAGGGAAAATAATCGCATTCTAATTACAGAATGCATAGCCTCGGCTTAAAGGGTTAATAATAAAGAGTTAACTTACCTTCTCCCATAGCGCAGAGCCTCAGAACGTCTTCTCTCTTGATAGTTTGGATGCTTGAGGACCTGTGGTGACGTCACAGGGTCACATGGTCCAATCATAGAAGCATTTGAGTGGACCATGTGACCCATGTGATCCTGTGACATCACGGCAGGTCCTTCATCCAAGGATCTGTTGGATGAAGGACCTGCCGTGATGTCACAGGATCACATGGGTCACATGGTCCACTCAAATGCTTCTATGATTGGACCATGTGACCCTGTGACGTCACCACAGGTCCTCAAGCATCCAAACTATCAAGAGAGAAGACGTTCTGGGGCTCTGCGCGTACAATGGGAGAAGGTAGTTAACTCTTTATTATTTTTAACCCTTTAAAGCCCGGGAACATTGCATTCTGTAATTAGAATGCGATTATTTTCCTTATAACTATGTTATAAAGGAAAATAATTACGATCGGGTCCCCATCCCGATCGTATCCTAGCAACCTTGCGGGAAAATCGCAACGCATCCGCACATGATTGCGGATGCTTGCGATTTTCCCGCATCCCCATTCACTTCTATGGGGCCTGCGCTGCGTGAAAATCGCAGAATATAGAACATACTGCGATTTTCACGCAACGCAAAAGTGATGCGTGAAAATCACCGCTCATGTGCACAGCCCCATAGAACTGAATGGGTCAGGATTCAGTGCGGGTGCAATGCGTCCTCCTCACGCATTGCACCCGCGCGGAAAACTCGCCCGTGTGAAAGGGGCCTAAGATGGCCACCGTAATTATAGGGCTGTGACACTACAGGGCTGGCTGCTGATTAGCTGCATGCAGGCACGTCAATCTGGGTGATCCCGCCTTCCCAGAGTTCCTTGCCCCATGTCCTCAGTCCTCACACGTGTAGCCGCTACTTTAGGAAAATTGTGATTCATTACCATGAAGCGCGAGGAAATTCGCATTCGTTTCTAATCGAATTTTTCTAGAAATTCTAAACGAATTCCACTTTGTCAGCTTCGATTCACTCATCTCTAATCACAATAGCAGCCCCATATGGGCTTTATTAAGCTGTTAACTTCAGATCCTTCTTATAGATCAAAAGCATTTTTTTAACACCTTAAGGACCAGGCCGTATTTTGAAAACTTGACATGTGTCACTTTATGTGGTAATAACTTCGTAATGCTTTTACTTATCCAAGTGATTCTGAGAATATTTTTCGCGACACATTGTACTCTTCATGATAGTGAAAAATTTTGGTGATATAATTCCCGTTATTTATTAAAATATCTTAGCAATAAATAAACTCTAAATTTGAATTTATCTGCTTTTAAGGCAAATGGTGATGAATCATAAAAGAGTTACTACTTTACATTTCCCAGATGTTCTCGCTCATGTTTGCATTATTTTGTAAATGTAATTTGATTTTTAGGATCTTATAAGGCTTATAATTTTAGAAACAAATTTAACAATTTTTAAGAAAATTTCTGAAACTCAATTTTTAAGGATCACTTCAATTCAAAAGTCACTTTGTGGGGCTTACATAGTGGAAACCACCCATAAATTATCAAAACTGATTTTACAAACTTTGTTAACCCTTTAGGTGTTCCACAAGAATTAAAGGAAAAAGTGATGAAAGATTTTCCATTTTAATTAATTTTTTCCTGTAAAACATAAAGGGTTAACAGCCAAATAAAACTAAATATTTATTATCCCGATTTTACAGTTTACAGAAACACCCCATATGTGGTATTAAAATGCTGGGTGGGCACACGGCTGGGTGTAGAAGAAAAGGAGCACCATATGGATTTTGGAGGGCAGATTTCACTGGGATAATTTTAAGTTGTCATATAACATTTAAATACCCCTGATGCACCCCTATAGTAGAAACTTCAAAATACTGACCCCATTTTGTAAATTATAGGATAAGGTGACACTTTTATTTGTACTATTTTGTGATATATATGACTTTTTGACTGCTCTATATTACACTTTTTGTAAGGCAAGGTAACAAAAAATGATTGTTCTGGAATGGTTTTATTTTTTGTTTTTTACGGTATTCACCTGACAGGTTAGATCATGTGCTATTTTTATAGAGCATGTTGTTATGGCGGCGACAATATCAAATATGTCTACTTTTATTTTTCTTTTGTTTCAGTTTTACATAATAAAGCATTTTTGTGTGTTCTTTTCTATAAGCCATATTTTTATTTTTCAGGCGATTATGTAGGGCCCAGTTTTTGCAGCATGAGGTGACAGTTTGGTACTATTTTTGGTACATACTACTTTTTGATCGTATTACACTTTTTATGATGTACAGTATGGTGACAAAAAATGGATTTTTTTGCAGTTTTCATTTTTTTTACAGTTTTCACCTTACAGGGTAAATCATGTGATATTTTTTATAGCAGGTTGTTACGGATGCAGCGATACAATTTGTCTATTTTTTTATATTTATTTTGGTTTTACACATTAAAAGCATTTTTGAAAGAAAAATAATCATGGTTCTATGTCTTTTTCTGAAAGCCATATCTTTTTCATTTTTTGGGCGATAGTCTTTTCATTTTTGCAGGATGAGATGACGGTTTGGTTGGTATTTTTGGGTATATATGACTTTTTGATCACTTTTGATCAGGTGACAAAAATGGCTTTTTTTAAAAGGTATTAAATTTTTTTACAGTGTTGACCAGACGGGGTGGATCATGTGATATCTTTATAGAACAGGGTGTTACACACTAGGCGATACCTAATATGTCTGTTTTTTTTTATTCTATTTTGTACAATTTTATATGTATATTTATGGGAAAGGGGCTTTTTATTGAAAATATTTTTTTATTGTTAAAAATACTTTTATTTTACTTTTATTATTTTTGTCTCACTATGGACTTCAAGATTACAGGGTCTAATCCCTGCTTCAATGCAACACAATACATCTGTACTGTACTGCATTGACTATCAGTGTATTGCAGAGTGTAAAACACTGATAGTTCACCTATGAGACCCTGCCTGGGGGCTGGGTCTCATAGGCCTCCAAAGCTGAATGGCCCCCAAGGCCTTTAAATGGCTTGGGGCTGCCATGGCAACCATTGGGTCCCCTTCACCATAGAGCGGGGACCAGATCGATGAGGAGAGGGAGCGCAAACCTTCCACATGCCTTGGTCAGCACTGACAGTGGCATATGAGTGGTTAATCCACCGACATCGGCGTTATCACAGATTCACCTAGTACGTCCATCTAATATTATACATAAGTTAATCATGCTATTATTTTAGCTTATAACCATGTTCTAAGGGAAAATAATAAAATCTAAACCGAACCCAAACCCGATCCTCAGTGAAGAAGTTGGGGTCTGGGTACCACATTTAGTTTTTTATCACGTGCATGCAAAATGCATTGCACTCGCGCAGAGAAAACCGAACAACGCAATCGCAGTCAAAATTGACTGAAATTGCATGCAAACTCGCACGGGTTTACCGCAATGTACCCGGGACGCATCCGGAGCAAATCAGGGACGCCCGCCTGAAAGAGACCTAAGGGGTAGGTAACTTTCCTATTGGTTGCTAGGGATGTTGCTAAGCTCAGACAAAAACATTGCATCCTTCTCATTGGCCCACAAGCAAGAAGCAGGGAGGGAACATGGGTTCAAAGAAAAAAATAAATCTAGGATATTCGCGAATACGAATATATAGCACTATAAATGGCGATATTCACAATTAAGATTCGCAATTCGAATATTCACGCCCAACACTAACATGGGGGAACAGAAGGACCGCAGGATGAGAATGCTCATCCTGGGGCACTAAGTACTGGCCATTTAGGACGAGCATTCTAGTCCTGGGTCCTTAAGGGGTTAATGTCTGTGGTATATTTTTATTGTCATTTATTTATGTCATTCTATTCTAGGTAGACTGATTGCTCACCTGTATAACAGTACATTCTATCTGCATCTGTGATAAACAGCATTTATTGAAAAGGTGCCTGTGATTTGCTATTCTGTGCAGTCCTGAATGCCTACAGTCTGCCCTTGGTTGTGTTCACATTGAGACAGTTACTGCACACTGACATTCTGTTGGTTACAAAATCTTGGTATTTTGGGGTTGTATGTAGAGATGAGCAAATCGAAGCAGACAAAGTGGAATTTCCTCGTGCTTCGTGGTAACGAATCATACTTTTTCCTAACATGGCGGCTACAAAGGGGGCTAAAATGGTGGCTACATGTGTGAGGACATAGGGCAATGAACTCTGGGAATGCGGGATGACCCATAATGCCATGCATGCAGCCAATCAGCAGCCAGCCCGGTGATGTCACAACCCTATAAATACGGTGGCCATCTTAGATTCTGCCATTCACAATCATACTTTGTTCATGGACAGACGTGTATGCAGGCGCTAAGGAGACTGAAAGAATAACTAATTGTTAAAAAAAAAAAAAAGGAAAGAAGCGATTTACTAGTGCAGGGAAAGGATAGTGAGAAGAATGATTTCACTGGCAGGGAGAGACATGTGCAGATGCTCGGGAGAGTCATAGGAAAATCCTCATTGTGATAAAACGTGATTTACAAGTGAAGGGAAAGAATAGTGAGAGGAATCCTTTCACAAGCAGGGAGAGACATGTGCAGATGCTCTGGAGAGTCATAGGAAAATCCTCATTGATTTCCAAGTGTAGGGATCCAGATGGTCTCATAATACAGCTCTAGCATTCCAGCAATTAGTTATTGGGGTGCAAGTGCTATGTTGAAAAGCCTTTAGTGGCTTTTATCTGGGCACTAAAATGGCTATAAAAAAAGTCCTGGAAAGGGCTAGAGGGCTTTTATAAAATAAATAAAAATTAATTAAAAATCTTGATCTAGGAGGAGGAAATGGATGTGGAGTAGGAGGTTGAGGAGGCGTCAGGTGGGAATGCCATAAGCAGCGCGCCTACCAGCGTGCGTTTGTAGTCACGCATCTTTCGATCATTAACAGACGTTTTTATCAGATTTAGTTCCCTGTCAGCAATGCACAGCAGGGGTTTTTCACTGGCAAAACGGGGTTCATATCACCCACCAATGGAACAGATGATTTTTAAAAATGTAGGCCTCTGGCACCCAGGCAGAGGAGGGGTTTATTCACGGCAAAACTGGGTTCATGTCACCCACCAATGGAACAGACGATTTTTAAAAATGTAGGCCCCAAACACCCAAGCAAAGGAGGGGTTTATTCATGGCAAAAATGGTAATATTGCACCTACCAATTTAAAGAAGATTTTTAAAATTTTCGGTCCCTGTCACCGATGCAGAGCAAGGGTTTGTACCCGGCAAAACTGGCAATATTTCACCCAACCATTGAAAAGAAGATTTTCCACATTTTCGGTCACTGTCACCTATGCAGAGCAGGGGTTTGTACCCAGCAAAAATGGTAATATTTCACTAGTGTTGAGCGAACAGTTTGAGCATAGTTCGGGTTTGTACCGAATTTTGGGGTGTTCGGGACACGGACCCGGACCCGGACCCGAACATTTTCAAAAAAGTTCGGGTTCGTTGTTCGGCGATTTCTTCCCGCTTTCTGAAGGGCTGCACATCAGCCAATCAGCTAGCGTTTTACTTCTTGCCCTAAGAGCCCATCACAGCCATGCCTACTAATGGCATGGCTGTGATTGGCCAAGTGCAGCATGTGACCCAGCCTCTATTTAAGCTGGAGTCACGTAGCGCCGCACGTCACACTGCTCTGATTAGTGTAGGGAGAGGACGCAGCTGCTGTGAGGGCGAGATTAGGCAGGGAAAAGTATGCAAAAGCACCTAATGAAGTGATCGATCTACAGCTGTGAAAGATTGAACTTCTGCTAGTTACTTGCTCACTGGGTTTTAGGCTGCACAGAGCGTTTTTCTGTCACATATTTTCTGGGGTGATCGGGCGGCCATTTTGTGATTTGTGGTGCACCAGAACAAGCTGCCACCAAGTCCATCAATCCATCAATACTATTTTTTTTTGCTATATACTACATCCGGGGCTTGGCTGTGCTAATTGTCACCCATGGAAACTCAGGATAGCAATTTCTATATTTTATTAAGGGGTTAAATACAATTGACAAAATACCAATCCCCTAAATCTGATGTTCCAGCTTTGGCTAGCCAAGTATAATACTGTCAGCTGTTTGGCAAAGGATAGATTATTTTCAGTGGTGAAATTCAATTGTCAAAATAGCAATCCCCTAAATCTGGTGTCCCAGCACTGGCTAGCAAACTAACAGTGTAGGCCAAAACATACATTTTGTTCTGGGGTGAAATTCAATTGCCAAAATAGCAATACCATAAATCTGGTGTCACAGCTGTGAATGGCAAACTATAATAGTGTCCGCAAAACATATATTTTGTTCTGGGGTGAAATTCAATTGCCAAAATAGCAATACCATAAATCTGGTGTCACAGCTGTGGCTGGCAAACTATAATAGTGTCCGCCAAAACATATATTTTGTTCTGGGTTGAAATTCAACTGCCAAAATAGCAATACCATAAATCAGTGGTTTCAGCTGTTGCTGGCAAAGTTTCATAGTGTCCTGCAAAGGATATATTTTGTTCTGGGGTGAAATTCAATTGCCAAAATAACAATACACTGAATCTGGTGTTCCAGCTGTTGCAGGCCCAGTTCCAATCTGTCCGTAACAGGGTAAATTTTGTTCTGGGGTGAAATTCAATTGCCAAAATAGCAATACCATAAATCTGGTGTCACAGCTGTGGATGGCAAACTATAATAGTGTCCGCAAAAACATATATTTTGTTCTGGGGTGAAATTCAATTGCCAAAATAGCAATCCCCTAAATCTAGTGTCCCAGCACTGGCTGGCAAACTATAATAGTGTCCGCCAAAACATATATTTTGTTCTGGGGTGAAATTCAATTGCCAAAATAGCAATATCCTGAATCTGGTGTTCTAGCTGTTGCAGGCCTTGTTTAAATCTGTCCGTAACAGGGTATATTTTGTTCTGGGGTGAAATTCAATTGCCAAAATAGCAATACCATAAATCAGTGGTTTCAGCTGTGGCTGGCCAAGTTTCATAGTGTCCTGCAAAGGATATATTATGTTCTGGGGTGAAATTATATTGCCAAAACAGCAATACCATAAATCTGGTGTCACAGCTGTGGCTGGCAAACTATAATAGTGTCCGCCAAAACATATATTTTGTTTTGGGGTGAAATTCAATTGCCAAAATAGCAATACCATAAATCTTGTTTCACAGCTGTGGCTGGCAAACTATATCTTGTAGGCTAAGATTCATAGATGACGTGTTTTGTGTCTGGCAGGGTCCTGAGGCGGAATTAACAGCATTCCATGAAACCATCAACTCAAGTACTGAGTCTATCTCTCTCTCCCTTAGCTCCAGTCACACTGACATCTCCTTCTTAGATGTACTACTCAAGGTGAGCAACAATACACTGTCCACAGATTTGTATAAAAAACCTACAGACAAGAATAGTCTGCTCAGTTTCGATAGCCACCACCCACCTGGTTTAGTCTGGTCACTACCGAGATCACAACTCATGAGAGTCAAAAGAATTGTGTCAGAAGAATCCCTTTTAGACCTCAGACTTAGAGAAATGACTGACAAATTCTCCAGGAGGGGCTTCCCCAAACCTCTTCTAGAGGAACATGTTGAAGAAGTAAAAAAACTCCCACGAAATCACCTACTAACTCCCAGAGACCACTCCCCTAAAACCAATAGTGAACGTATCCCATGCGTGACCACTTTCTCCCATTTTAGTCCAGACATCAGAAACGTAGTCCAGAAACACTGGCACATATTATCCAGGAATTTTCCAAACATCTTTTCTAAAAAACCTATTATGGCAAACAAACGAGGTAGAAATGTGCGTGATCTACTGGTTAAATCAGATATAGGCTCCAACTGCCCACAATCAGTTCAATCCACCATTATGGGCTCACCCGTGAAAGGAACTTACCCGTGCTTGTCATGTGCACATTGTGGGAATGTAACAAAAGGTCCCACTTTCACGCATCCCCTAACCGGTAAACTATTCCAAATACGTGGACATTTTTCTTGTCTCACCTCCTTTGTGGTGTATCTAGTGAAATGTCCTTGTGGTCTCGGATATGTGGGCGAGACCACACAAAAAATAAAAGACCGTATTGGACAACACAAATCCAACATATGCCTGCGAAGAAGTGATGCGCCACTGGTAGAACACTTCACTGCCCACAAACACTCAGTCAGCCAATTACGCTACCAGGTGATTGATTGGGTCCCACCACTACGCCGTGGTGGTAACCATGAGAAGGCGCTTCAGGAGAGAGAGATGAGTTGGATTAAACGCCTCAATACCCTCCAACCATGCGGTTTGAATAAAGAATATTGGTGGGAGTAATTTGTGTATGAATGTTCCTAATCATATCTCCCCTGTTTCCAACAGGTCTAGTGTCGCCTCGTAGCGATGTGGGGACACTCGCTCAACACACACTATGATCAACCTTCCTTCTAAGCTCGTCACGGGTACCTGTAACTTATCATATGTTCTGAATTTATTTGCAAATTGTGCACAAAAATAATGTTCAAACTATGTATTATACTCTTTATCTATATGTTATGTATGCATAACTAAAGTGCTCACCCTAAAACACACAGGTCCTACTATTTGTTACATATCATCTCCATCACTTGTTATTTATCCTCCAGTTGTCACATATCTTGCCTTTATAGGTCCCAGGTATTGACCCCAAACACTTATACAGTTGCTCCAATATATATAAGCTTAGCTTCTTCTCTTACAATATGTATTCTGTGGATTAAATCACATGGAGGGCAAATTGCCCTCTTCCAAGATGGCCGACGCAAACCGCGGACATGCGCAGTCAGCAACAGCGCACACTCAGCGGTGCCCTCACTGTAGGCCGCGCCCACATCCACCCGGCTTGTACACAGCGCACGCACCCGGTACTACATAGGAAGCGCCCCCGCACTCCACGCGCTCACGCCTGATAAACAACATGAGGCACGCTTGCCTTCAACATGTGACCTTTGTCACCGCCCTTGTACACGCCCCTTTTCACGTCCTTTTAAGCGCTTCCAGCGACGTTCGGCGCTCAAGCCAGCGCCATTCCCTGCAAATGGATCTATAAGGTAAGGGTCTCCTTGACCTGCACTTCTGACCTCCACTCCTTTCCATAGAGAGGCTTTCTACATAGGCGTTTTACATAGTGGATTAGATGTTAGATGTTAGCCTCATGTGTACTATAATCGGATCCACACTGTGCCCTAGGCGATTATATGCAGCAGGCAACCGCACTATCTATCATTATGCAGCTATCACATCCTCACAGGCACTTGTTAGTGCGGGTACACCACATGCTATTAAGATTGTCAAATTTACCCCATTGTCCCAAACAACTTAATACCTTATATATCAGCTGTACACAACATAAACGTCCATATAAAATACCCCTTTAGTAATATGACCTAAGGTTACAGGTCAAACAACCATTGACCTACCTATGTGTATATGTATTTGTGTACTGATGTATGCACCTGTTCACATTTTTATATTGTATATTCCCACTATGTACTATATACTGATTATATGCCTCTTATCTCTCTCTTTTTCGTTTTGATATACAGCCTGATGAAGGGCTATCTATGTAAGCCCGAAACGTTGCATAAAGCATAAATGTCTGGCTGAATAAAAAGTGTAATTGCAATCAAAAATTTTTGGTGTGCCGTTTCAAATATATTGTCTATAATACCCAGGCCCCTGGAAGTGGAGTCAGGGCCAACAAGAAACGAGCACCCTATATCAGTGGTTTCAGCTGTTGCTGGCAAAGTTTCATAGTGTCCTGCAAAGGATATATTTTGTTCTGGGGTGAAATTCAATTGCCAAAATAACAATACACTGAATCTGGTGTTCCAGCTGTTGCAGTCCTAGTTTAAATCTGTCCGTAAAGGGTATATTTTGTTCTGGGGTGAAATTCAATTGCCAAAATAGCAATACCATAACTAAGTGGTTTCAGCTGTGGCCGGCCAAGTTTCATAGTGTCCTGCAAAGGATATATTTTGTTCAGGGGTGAAATTAAATTGCCAAAATAGCAATACCCTAAATCTGGTGTCACAGCTGTGGCTGGCAAACTATAATAGTGTCCGCCAAAACATATATTTTGTTCTGGGGTTAAATTCAATTGCCAAAATAGCAATACCATAAATCAGTGGTTTCAGCTGTGGCTGGCCAAGTTTCATAGTGTCCTCCAAATCATATATTTTGTTCTGGGGTGAAATTCAATTGCCAAAATAGCAATACCATGAATCTGGTGTTCCAGCTGTTGCAGGCCTAGTTTAAATCTGTCCATAACAGGGTATATTTTGTTCTGGGGTGAAATTCAATTGCCAAAATAGCAATACCATAAATCAGTGGTTTCAGCTGTGGCTGGCAAACTATAATAGTGTCCGCCAAAATATATATTTTGTTCTGGGGTGAAATTCAACTGTCAAAATAGCAATCCCCTAAATCTAGTGTCCCAGCACGGGCTGGCAAACTATAATAGTGTCCGCCAAAATATATATTTTGTTCTGGGGTGAAATTCAATTGCCAAAATAGCAATATCCTGAATCTGGTGTTCCTGCTGTTGCAGGCCTTGTTTTAATCTGTCCGTAACAGGGTATATTTTGTTCTGGGGTGAAATTCAATTGCCAAAATAGCAATACACTGAATCTGGTGTTCCAGCTGTTGCAGGCCCATTTTAAATCTGTCCGTAACAGGGTATATTTTGTTCTGGGATGAAATTCAATTGCTGAATAGCAATACCATAAATCAGTGGTTTCAGCTGTGAATAGCCAAGTTTCATAGTGTCCTGCAAAGGATATATTATGTTCTGGGGTGAAATTCAATTGCCAAAATAGCAATACCATAAATCTGGTGTCACAGCTGTGGCTGGCAAACTATAATAGTGTCCGCCAAAACATATATTTTGTTCTGGGGTGAAATTCAATTGCCAAAATAGCAATAACATAAATCAGTGGTTTCAGCTGTGGCTGGCCATGTTTTATAGTGTCCTGCAAAGGATATATTTTGTTCTGGGGTGAAATTCAATTGCCAAAATAGCAATACCCTGAATCTGGATATCCAGCTGTTGCAGGCCTAGTTTAAATCTGTCTGTAACAGGGTATATTTTGTTCTGGGGTGAAATTCAATTGCTGAATAGCAATACCATAAATCAGTGGTTTCAGCTGTGGCTGGCCAAGTTTCATAGTGTACTGCAAAGGATATATTTTGTTCTGGGGTGAAATTCAATTGCCAAAATAGCAATGCCATAAAACAGTGGTTTCAGCTGTGGCTGGCAAACTATAATAGTGTCCGCCAAAACATATATTTTGTTCTGGGGTGAAATTCAATTGTCAAAATAGCAATACCCTGAATCTGGTGTTCCAGCTGTTGAAGGCCCAATTTAAATCTGTCCGGAACAGGTTATATTTTGTTCTTGGGCGAAATTCAATTGCCAAAATAGCAATACCATAAATCAGTGGTTTCAGCTGTGACTAGCCAAGTTTCATAGTGTCCTGCAAAGGATATATTATGTTCTGGGGTGAAATTCAATTGCCAAAATAGCAATACCATAAATCTAGTGTCATAGCTGTGGATGGCAAACTATAATAGTGTCCGCAAAAACATATATTTTGTTCTGGGGTGAAATTCAATTGCCAAAATAGCAATACAATAAATCTTGTGTCACAGCTGTGGCTGGCAAACTGTAATAGTGTCCGCCAAAACATATATTTTGTTCTGGGGTGAAATTCAATTGCCAAAATAGCAATACCATAAATCAGTGGT
Source organism: Bufotes viridis (assembly GCA_033119425.1). Lineage (NCBI taxonomy): Eukaryota > Metazoa > Chordata > Amphibia > Anura > Bufonidae > Bufotes > Bufotes viridis. Next base: position 97,809,274 of record CM065597.1, on the reverse strand, counting down.
TTTAGCTGTGGCTGGCCAAGTTTCATAGTGTCCTGCAAATTATATATTTTGTTCTGGGGTGAAATTCAATTGCCAAAATAGCAATACCATAAATCAGTGGTTTCAGCTGTGGCTGGCAAACTATAATAGTGTCCGCAAAAACATATATTTTGTTGTGGGGTGAAATTCAACTTACAAAATAGCAATCCCCTAAATCTGGTGTCTCAACGCTTGCTGGCAAACTATAATTGTGTCCGCCAAAACATATATTTTGTTCTAGGTTGAAATTCAATTGTCAAAATAGCAATACCATAAATCAGTGGTTTCATCTGTGGCTGGCCAAGTTTCATAGTGTCCTGTAAAGGATATATTTTGTTCTACGGTGAAATTCAATTGCTAAAATAGCAATACCATAAATCAGTGGTTTCAGCTGTGGCTGGCAAACTATAATAGTGTCCGCCAAAACATATATTTTGTTCTGCGGTGAAATTCAATTGTCAAAATAGCAATACCATAAATCAGTGGTTTCAGCTGTGGCTGGCCAAGTTTCATAGTGTCCTGCAAAGGATATATTTTGTTCTGGGGTGAAATTCAATTGCCAAAATAGCAATACCATAAATCAGTGGTTTTAGCTGTGGCTGGCCAAGTTTCATAGTGTCCTGCAAATTATATATTTTGTTCTGGGGTGAAATTCAATTGCCAAAATAGCAATACCATAAATCAGTGGTTTCAGCTGTGGCTGGCAAACTATAATAGTGTCCGCAAAAACATATATTTTGTTGTGGGGTGAAATTCAACTGACAAAATAGCAATCCCCTAAATCTGGTGTCTCAACGCTTGCTGGCAAACTATAATTGTGTCCGCCAAAACATATATTTTGTTCTAGGTTGAAATTCAATTGTCAAAATAGCAATACCATAAATCAGTGGTTTCATCTGTGGCTGGCCAAGTTTCATAGTGTCCTGTAAAGGATATATTTTGTTCTACGGTGAAATTCAATTGCTAAAATAGCAATACCATAAATCAGTGGTTTCAGCTGTGGCTGGCAAACTATAATAGTGTCCGCCAAAACATATATTTTGTTCTGCGGTGAAATTCAATTGTCAAAATAGCAATACCATAAATCAGTGGTTTCAGCTGTGGCTGGCCAAGTTTCATAGTGTCCTGCAAAGGATATATTTTGTTCTGGGGTGAAATTCAATTGCCAAAATAGCAATACCATAAATCAGTGGTTTTAGCTGTGGCTGGCCAAGTTTCATAGTGTCCTGCAAATTATATATTTTGTTCTGGGGTGAAATTCAATTGCCAAAATAGCAATACCATAAATCAGTGGTTTCAGCTGTGGCTGGCAAACTATAATAGTGTCCGCAAAAACATATATTTTGTTGTGGGGTGAAATTCAACTGACAAAATAGCAATCCCTAAATCTGGTGTCTCAACGCTTGCTGGCAAACTATAATTGTGTCCGCCAAAACATATATTTTGTTCTAGGTTGAAATTCAATTGTCAAAATAGCAATACCATAAATCAGTGGTTTCATCTGTGGCTGGCCAAGTTTCATAGTGTCCTGTAAAGGATATATTTTGTTCTACGGTGAAATTCAATTGCTAAAATAGCAATACCATAAATCAGTGGTTTCAGCTGTGGCTGGCAAACTATAATAGTGTCCGCCAAAACATATATTTTGTTCTGCGGTGAAATTCAATTGTCAAAATAGCAATACCATAAATCAGTGGTTTCAGCTGTGGCTGGCCAAGTTTCATAGTGTCCTGCAAAGGATATATTTTGTTCTGGGGTGAAATTCAATTGCCAAAATAGCAATACCATAAATCTGGTGTCACAGCTGTGGCTGGCAAACTATAATGGTGTCCGCCAAAACATATATTTTGTTCTGGGGTGAAATTCAATTGCCAAAATAGCAATAACATAAATCAGTGGTTTCAGCTGTGGCTGGCCATGTTTTATAGTGTCCTGCAAAGGATATATTATGTTCTGGGGTGAAATTCAATTGCCAAAATAGCAATACCCTGAATCTGGATATCCAGCTGTTGCAGGCCTAGTTTAAATCTGTCTGTAACAGGGTATATTTTGTTCTGGGGTGAAATTCAATTGCTGAATAGCAATACCATAAATCAGTGGTTTCAGCTGTGGCTGGCCAAGTTTCATAGTGTACTGCAAAGGATATATTTTGTTCTGGGGTGAAATTCAATTGCCAAAATAGCAATGCCATAAAACAGTGGTTTCAGCTGTGGCTGGCAAACTATAATAGTGTCCGCCAAAACATATATTTTGTTCTGGGGTGAAATTCAATTGTCAAAATAGCAATACCCTGAATCTGGTGTTCCAGCTGTTGAAGGCCCAATTTAAATCTGTCCGGAACAGGTTATATTTTGTTCTTGGGCGAAATTCAATTGCCAAAATAGCAATACCATAAATCAGTGGTTTCAGCTGTGACTAGCCAAGTTTCATAGTGTCCTGCAAAGGATATATTATGTTCTGGGGTGAAATTCAATTGCCAAAATAGCAATACCATAAATCTAGTGTCATAGCTGTGGATGGCAAACTATAATAGTGTCCGCAAAAACATATATTTTGTTCTGGGGTGAAATTCAATTGCCAAAATAGCAATACAATAAATCTTGTGTCACAGCTGTGGCTGGCAAACTGTAATAGTGTCCGCCAAAACATATATTTTGTTCTGGGGTGAAATTCAATTGCCAAAATAGCAATACCATAAATCAGTGGTTTTAGCTGTGGCTGGCCAAGTTTCATAGTGTCCTGCAAATTATATATTTTGTTCTGGGGTGAAATTCAATTGCCAAAATAGCAATACCATAAATCAGTGGTTTCAGCTGTGGCTGGCAAACTATAATAGTGTCCGCAAAAACATATATTTTGTTGTGGGGTGAAATTCAACTTACAAAATAGCAATCCCCTAAATCTGGTGTCTCAACGCTTGCTGGCAAACTATAATTGTGTCCGCCAAAACATATATTTTGTTCTAGGTTGAAATTCAATTGTCAAAATAGCAATACCATAAATCAGTGGTTTCATCTGTGGCTGGCCAAGTTTCATAGTGTCCTGTAAAGGATATATTTTGTTCTACGGTGAAATTCAATTGCTAAAATAGCAATACCATAAATCAGTGGTTTCAGCTGTGGCTGGCAAACTATAATAGTGTCCGCCAAAACATATATTTTGTTCTGCGGTGAAATTCAATTGTCAAAATAGCAATACCATAAATCAGTGGTTTCAGCTGTGGCTGGCCAAGTTTCATAGTGTCCTGCAAAGGATATATTTTGTTCTGGGGTGAAATTCAATTGCCAAAATAGCAATACCATAAATCAGTGGTTTTAGCTGTGGCTGGCCAAGTTTCATAGTGTCCTGCAAATTATATATTTTGTTCTGGGGTGAAATTCAATTGCCAAAATAGCAATACCATAAATCAGTGGTTTCAGCTGTGGCTGGCAAACTATAATAGTGTCCGCAAAAACATATATTTTGTTGTGGGGTGAAATTCAACTGACAAAATAGCAATCCCCTAAATCTGGTGTCTCAACGCTTGCTGGCAAACTATAATTGTGTCCGCCAAAACATATATTTTGTTCTAGGTTGAAATTCAATTGTCAAAATAGCAATACCATAAATCAGTGGTTTCATCTGTGGCTGGCCAAGTTTCATAGTGTATTGCAAAGGATATATTTTGTTCTACGGTGAAATTCAATTGCTAAAATAGCAATACCATAAATCAGTGGTTTCAGCTGTGGCTGGCAAACTATAATAGTGTCCGCCAAAACATATATTTTGTTCTGCGGTGAAATTCAATTGCCAAAATAGCAATGCCATAAAACAGTGGTTTCAGCTGAGGCTGGCAAACTATAATAGTGTCCGCCAAAACATATATTTTGTTCTGGGGTGAAATTCAATTGTCAAAATAGCAATACCCTGAATCTGGTGTTCCAGCTGTTGAAGGCCCAATTTAAATCTGTCCGGAACAGGTTATATTTTGTTCTTGGGCGAAATTCAATTGCCAAAATAGCAATACCATAAATCAGTGGTTTCAGCTGTGACTAGCCAAGTTTCATAGTGTCCTGCAAAGGATATATTATGTTCTGGGGTGAAATTCAATTGCCAAAATAGCAATACCATAAATCTAGTGTCATAGCTGTGGATGGCAAACTATAATAGTGTCCGCAAAAACATATATTTTGTTCTGGGGTGAAATTCAATTGCCAAAATAGCAATACAATAAATCTTGTGTCACAGCTGTGGCTGGCAAACTGTAATAGTGTCCGCCAAAACATATATTTTGTTCTGGGGTGAAATTCAATTGCCAAAATAGCAATACCATAAATCAGTGGTTTTAGCTGTGGCTGGCCAAGTTTCATAGTGTCCTGCAAATTATATATTTTGTTCTGGGGTGAAATTCAATTGCCAAAATAGCAATACCATAAATCAGTGGTTTCAGCTGTGGCTGGCAAACTATAATAGTGTCCGCAAAAACATATATTTTGTTGTGGGGTGAAATTCAACTTACAAAATAGCAATCCCCTAAATCTGGTGTCTCAACGCTTGCTGGCAAACTATAATTGTGTCCGCCAAAACATATATTTTGTTCTAGGTTGAAATTCAATTGTCAAAATAGCAATACCATAAATCAGTGGTTTCATCTGTGGCTGGCCAAGTTTCATAGTGTCCTGTAAAGGATATATTTTGTTCTACGGTGAAATTCAATTGCTAAAATAGCAATACCATAAATCAGTGGTTTCAGCTGTGGCTGGCAAACTATAATAGTGTCCGCCAAAACATATATTTTGTTCTGCGGTGAAATTCAATTGTCAAAATAGCAATACCATAAATCAGTGGTTTCAGCTGTGGCTGGCCAAGTTTCATAGTGTCCTGCAAAGGATATATTTTGTTCTGGGGTGAAATTCAATTGCCAAAATAGCAATACCATAAATCAGTGGTTTTAGCTGTGGCTGGCCAAGTTTCATAGTGTCCTGCAAATTATATATTTTGTTCTGGGGTGAAATTCAATTGCCAAAATAGCAATACCATAAATCAGTGGTTTCAGCTGTGGCTGGCAAACTATAATAGTGTCCGCAAAAACATATATTTTGTTGTGGGGTGAAATTCAACTGACAAAATAGCAATCCCCTAAATCTGGTGTCTCAACGCTTGCTGGCAAACTATAATTGTGTCCGCCAAAACATATATTTTGTTCTAGGTTGAAATTCAATTGTCAAAATAGCAATACCATAAATCAGTGGTTTCATCTGTGGCTGGCCAAGTTTCATAGTGTATTGCAAAGGATATATTTTGTTCTACGGTGAAATTCAATTGCTAAAATAGCAATACCATAAATCAGTGGTTTCAGCTGTGGCTGGCAAACTATAATAGTGTCCGCCAAAACATATATTTTGTTCTGCGGTGAAATTCAATTGTCAAAATAGCAATACCATAAATCAGTGGTTTCAGCTGTGGCTGGCCAAGTTTCATAGTGTCCTGCAAAGGATATATTTTGTTCTGGGGTGAAATTCAATTGCCAAAATAGCAAAACCCTTAATCTGGTGTTCCAGCTGTTGCAGGCCTAGTTTAAATCTGTCCGTAACAGGGTATATTTTGTTCTGGGGTGAAATTCAACTGCCAAAATAGCAATCCCCTAAATCTGGTGTCCCAGCACTGGCTGGCAAACTATAATAGTGTCCGCCAAAACATATATTTTGTTCTGGGGTGAAATTCAATTGCCAAAATAGCAATACCATAAATCAGTGGTTTCAGCTGTGGCTGGCCAAGTTTCATAGTGTCCTGCAAATTATATATTTTGTTATGGGGTGAAATTCAATTGCCTAAATAGCAATACCTTAAATCATTGGTTTCAGCTGTTGCTGGCCAAGTTTCCTAGTGTCCTGCAAATTATATATTTTGTTCTGGGGTTAAATTCAATTGCCAAAATAGCAATACCCTGAATCTGGTGTTCCAGCTGTTGCAGGCCTAGTTTAAATCTGTCTGTAACAGGGTATATATTGTTCTGGGGTGAAATTCAATTGCCAAAATAGCAATACCATAAATCAGTGGTTTCAGCTGTGCCTGGCAAACTATAATTATGTACGCAAAAACATATATTTTCTTCTGGGGTGAAATTCAATTGCCAAAATAGCAATACCATAAATCAGTGGTTTCAGCTGTGGCTGGCCAAGTTTCATAGTGTCCTGCAAAAGGATATATTTTGTTCTGGGGTGAAATTCAATTGACAAAATAGCAGTACCCTGAATCTGGTGTTCCAGCTGTTGCAGGCCTAGTTTAAATCTGTCCGTAACAGGGTATATTTTGTTCTGGGGTGAAATTCAATTGCCAAAATAGCAATACCATAAATCTGGTGTCACAGCTGTGGCTGGCAAACAATAATAGTGTCCGCAAAAACATATATTTTGTTCTGGGGTGAAATTCAATTGCCAAAATAGCAATACCATAAATCAGTGGTTTCAGCTGTGGCTGGCCAAGTTTCATAGTGTCCTGAAAATTATATATTTTGTTCTGGGGTGAAATTCAATTGCCAAAATAGCAATACCATGAATCAGTGGTTTCAGCTGTGGCTGGCCAAGTTTTATAGTGTCCTGCAAAGGATATATTTTGTTCTGGGGTGAAATTCAATTGCCAAAATAGCAATACCATAAATCAGTGGTTTCAGCTGTAGCTGGCCAAGTTTCATAGTGTCCTGCAAATTATATATTTTGTTTTGGGGTGAAATTCAATAGCCAAAATAACAATACCCTGAATCTGGTGTTCCAGCTGTTGCAGGCCTAGTTTAAATCTGTCCATAAAAGGATACCTTTCATCCAGGGCCAAATACTAGCCCTAAAAGAGATATTCCCCTAAATCAGTGGTTACTGCTGTGCCTGGATTAGTGTAATACGCTACATAAATAAATAGGCATATAGTTTTAGGTGCCTGTAAATAAAAAAAGCCTTTGAAATCAATACATTGGGCCAAATATTTTTTTTCTTATTGTGGTACTTGGTGAACGGTAACAATGAGGAAAACATCTAGTAAGGGACGCGGACGCGGTCGTGGTGGTGTTAGTGTACCCTCTGGTGCTGGGAGAGGACTTGGCCATTCTGCCACAGCCACACGTCCTAGTAAACCAACTACCTCAGGTTCCAGTACCAGCCAGAATTTACAGCGATATTTGGTGGGGCCCAATGCCGTTCTAAGGATGGTAAGGCCTGAGCAGGTACAGGCTCTAGTCAATTGGGTGGCCGACAGTGAATCCAGCACGTTCACAACATTATCTCCCAGGCAGTCTTCTGCAGAAAGCTCACAGGTGGCGCCTGAAAACCAAGCCCATCAGTCTGTCACATCACCCCCATGCATATCAGGGAAACTGTCTGAGCCTCAAGTTATGCAGCAGTCTCTTATGCTGTTTGAAGACTCTGCTGGCAGGGTTTCCCAAGGGAATCCACCTAACCCTTCCCCAGTGGTGGAAGACATAGAATGCACTGATGCACAACCACTGATGTTTCCTGATGATGAGGACATGGGAATACCATCTCATCGCAGTCCGCACGTCTCTGATGATGATGAAACACAAGTCCCAACTGCTGCGTCTTTCTACAGTGTGCAGACCGAACAGGAGGTCAAGGAGGAAAACTGTGTGGAAGACAATGCAGGGGAGAATGAGGTACTAGACCCCACATGGAATGAAGGTCGTGCCACTGACTTTCATAGTTCAGAGGAAGAGGCAGTGGTGAGACCAAGCCAACAGCTAGCAAAAGAGGGAGCAGGGGGCAAAAGCAGAACAGCCGCCTCCAAGAGAGTTCGCCTGCTACTGGCCACCGCCACCAGGGACCGACCACCCCAAAGTCAGCTTTGAAGGAGTTCCCTGACATGGCACTTCTTTAAACAATGTGCTGACGACAAGACCCGAGTGGTTTGCACGCTGTGCCATCAGACCCTGATGCGAGGCATTAACGTTCTGAACCTTAGCACAACCTGCATGACCAGGCATCTACATGCAAAGCATGAACTGCAGTGGAGTAAACACCTTAAAAGCAAGGAACTCACTCTGGCTCCCCCTGCTCCCTTTTCTGCTGCTGCCTCGGCCTCTTCCTCCACCTCGGGAGGAATGTTGGCACCTGCCGCTCACCAAACAGAGGATGTGCCACCGACAACACCACCTGCATCACCAAGCATCTCCACCATGTCACAAGGCAGCGTTCAGCTCTCCATCTCACAAACCTTGGAGAGAAAGATTCCCACCTAGCCACCCTCGACCCTGGGCCTGAATGCCAGCATTTCTAAACTACTGGCCTTTGAAATGCTGTCATTCAGGCTGGTGGACACAGACAGCTTCAAACAGCTGATGTCCATGGCTGTCCCACAGTATGTTCTTCCCCGCCGCCACTACTTCTCCAAGACAGCCGCATACAATTGCGACTACATGCTGCAGTGCCTGCGCAACGACAGCAGAGTTGCCCACATTTTAACGTGTGCGGGCTACTGGGTTGCCACCCTGCTGGATACAAAGACAATGTGCCCACCTTACTTCCTGCACTGGAGCGTGATGGGAAGATGCGCGAGTACCACCGCACGCTGGTAGACGCGCTCCTGAGAGCATTCCCAAATGTCACAGGGGAACAGGTGGAAGCACAAGGCGAAGGCAGAGGAGGAGCAAGAGGTCGCCAACTCAGTAGTGTCACGGTCAGCTCCTCTGAGGGCAGGGTTAGCATGGCAGAAATGTGGAAAAGTTTTTCTCCACGCCACAGCTAACTGCACCACCACCTGATTCGGAACGTGTTAGAAGAAGGAGCATTTCACTAACATGGTTGAACAGTACGTCTGCACACCCCTCCACGTACTGACTGATGGTTCGGCCCCATTCAACTTCTGGGTCTCCAAATTGTCCACGTGGCCAGAGTTAGCATTTTATGCCTTGGAAGTGCTGATCTGCCCGGCGGCCAGCGTTTTGTCTGAACGTGTATTCAGCACAGCAGGGGGCGTCATTACTGACAAACGCAGCCACCTGTCCACAGCCAATGTGGACAAGCTGACGTTCATAAAAATGAACCAGGCATGGATCCCACAGGACCTGTGCCTCCCTTGTGCAGAATAGACATTTATAACTGCCTCCCCCTCAACCATGTATTCTTGTACTCTGGGGCACTTCTTTATTGAATCCTAATTTTTTTAACTTTACCATGATCTTGCAGTGCAACCCAAAGTTTAATGAACCTCTCCTCTGTCTGGGTGCTGGGCCGAAATAACTGAAAGTGGCCTTCTCCAGTGGTGGGTGATATGACGCATGATTCCTTGCTGTGGGACCTGTATCCTCGGTCTGGGTGCTGGGCCGAAATAACTGAAAGTGGCCTTCTCCAGTGGTGGGTGATTTGACGCATGATTCTCTGCTGTGGGACCTCTCTCCTCTGTCTGGGTGCTGGGGCCTAAATAACCGAAAGTGGCCTTCTCCAGTGGTGGGTGATATGAAGCATGATTCCTTGCTGTGGGACCTGTATCCTCGGTCTGGGTGCTGGGCCGAAATAACTGAAAGGGGCCTTCTCCAGTGGTGGGTGATATGACGTATGATTCCTTGCTGTGGGACCTGTATCCTCGGTCTGGGTGCTGGGCAGAAATAACTGAAAGGGGCCTACTCCGGTAGTGGGTGATATGACTCATGATTCCTTGCTGTGGGACCTCTCTCCTTTGTCTGGGTGCTGGGCCGAAATAACTGAAAGTGGCCTTCTCCAGTGGTGAGTGATATGACGCATGATTCCTTGCTGTGGGACCTTTCTCCTCTGTCTGGGTGCTGGGGCCTAAATATCTGGAAGTGGCCTTCTACAGTGGTGGGTGATATGACGCCTTATTCCTTGCTGTGGGAACTCTCTCCTCTGTCTGGGTGCTGGGGCCTAAATATCTGGAAGTGGCCTTCTCTAGTGGTGGGTGTTATGACGCCTTATTCCTTGCTGTGGGAACGCTCTCCTCTGTCTGGGTGCTGGGGCCTAAATAACTGAAAGTGGCCTTCTCCAGTGGTGAGTGATATGACGCATGATTCTCTGCTTTGGGACCTCTCTCTCTCTTTTATTTTAATTCATTCCCCTATCCACATTTGTTTGCAAGGCATTTACCTACATTTTGCTGCCTTTTATAGCCCTCTAGCCCTTTCCTGGACTATTTTACAGCCTTTTTAGTGCCCAAAAGTTCGGGTCCCAATTGACTTCAATGGGATTCGGGTTCGGGATAAAGTTCGGGTCAAGTTCGGGTCAAGTTCGGATCCCGAACCCGAACATTTTCAGGAAGTTCGGCCGAACTTCTCGAACCCGAACATCCAGGTGTTCGCTCATCTCTATATTTCATTCAACAATTTAAAAGAAGATTTAACACATTTTCGGTCACTGTCACCTATGCAGAGTGGGGGTTTGTACCTGGCAAAAATGGTAATTTTGCATCCAACAATTTAAAAGAAGATTTTTAAAATTTTCAGTCCCTGTCACCTGTGCAGTGCAGGGTTACTTGACAGCCAAAAATTGGAATATGTCAACCCCTGAACACCCTGACAGATTAACTATATTATTGTCCCCGGCACATACAGTATGCAGCGCAGAACGCAAAGGTCATTCCTGGCCTTAAAAAATATGATTTTTCCACCACCCATGAATAACATGGATTTAAGTGGTATATTTTGGGGTGTAGGACCTCATCATTCTCATCGTTCATCATCTTCAACCCAGTCTCAACCCGGTCTGCACACCACAGAAAGCCACAGCAGTTTGCAACTGTGTTTCGTCATCATCAGAGACGTGCTTCGGTGGTCTTCCCATGTCCTCATCCTCAAACCTAAGTGGTTGGGCATCCGTGCACTCAATCTCTTCCACTTCTGGGGCAAGGCTATGGTTATGGTCCTAGGAAACCCTGCCAGCAGAGTCATCAAAAAGCATAAGAGACTGCTGCATGACTTGGGGCTCAGATTGCTTGGCTGATTTGCAAGAGGGTGAGGTAAAAGACTGATGGGCATGGGCTTCAGGTGCCAACTCTGAACTTTCAGCAGTGGGAGACAATGTTAAGGTACTGGAGGCACTGTCAGCCACCCAATCTACTATCGCCTGTACTTGTTCTGGCCTCACTATTCGTAGAGCGGCATTCGGGACTACCAAATAACGCTGCATGTTCTGTCGCCTACTCACACCTGAGGAAGGTGTTTCACTTGGACCTGTAGTTGGCGTTGAACAGCCACGTCCTCTCCCAGCAACAGGAGCTCCACCAACACCACCACGACCATGCCCATGTCACTTATTTGATGTTCTCCTCCTTATTTGTGTTCACCCAACAAACTAACAGATGGTTCACCTCCGGTGTCAATTTAACTGCCAATAGTCAACAATTAAGTTCACTAACAGTAAGGCAGTGCCCGTGTCATAAACAGAATACATTTCTTTAGGTCACACAACAGTGTAACGGAGCAATTCAATACAATTACTTCACTATCACCAAAAATTTGATTTTTCAAACCAACAATGTAAAAGCAGAAGTTAACGGTTGAATTTGACTGTCAGAAATGCAGCGTACACCGCTAATGTGCTATCTACCACAAAACCTGTGTGTTTGCAACCAATTATGTAAATGCAGAGTTTAAAAGGTTACTTAAAATGACTGAAATACTAAGTAGGCCTCAGATCTGCTATTTAGCACAAAACCAGTGTTTATTGCAACAAACTACAGAAATGCAGTATGTCACTGCTAAATTGTAAAATAGTTTTTTGTGCGTTGTATGCCAAACTGCTCTGTGGAAATACAATACAGGTTTATTTCCCCGAAAAACACAAATGCTGTATGTCACTGCTAAATTTTAATATAGGTTTTTCAGCGTTGTGTGCAAACGTGGCAAAACAGCACGGGTTTATTAACCCAACTACAGAAATTCAGTATGTCACCCCAAAAATAATAAAACAGGTTTTTCAGCGTAGTATGCAAACGTTCTCTGTGTCACAACAGTGCGGGTTTATTAACCCAACTACAGAAATGCACTATGTCAAGGCAAAATTTGAATATAGTTTTTTTTTTTTTTTTTTTAACTCTTTATTAAAGAATTTCAGAGTATACATAGAATAAAAATAGTTATTGGAGGTATAATGAACAGACCTCCTGAAAGTTCAGTATTTTCACAAACAATGGAACAATGGGTCAAAACAGGGTAACATTGGTCAACACATCAGGGTTCAAAAGTTGGCAAGTAAGTTGTACCCCTGTCCAAGATATTCATCCGAGACAGGGGAATCTTCTGAGGTGAAGTAGGTATCTGAGACTAATATATCTGATAAGCAAATATCTGAGACGTATGTATCTGAGACATATATATCTGGAACATATATATCTGAGACGTATGTATCTGAGACGGGTCGCTTTGAGTACTAGATTTTCGCTGATAGACCGGAAAATGGAGAGAGAAGCAATCCCATCCCCCTGGTGGAGTTCTCAAGAAAGAAAGAGGGAGGGAGGTATCAGAGCAATAGGGGAGTTAAAAGGATAGGGTGGAAAGGTATTAGATGCTGTATTCCCTATGTGAACTCCATTTCTCCCATACCTGAACAAAAACATGGTGTGATCTTGCTTCCCAGGAAGACATTTCTTCCAGCCCATAAATTTGGTCGATTTTGAGGTACCACTGTTCCCGTGACGGGATATCTGTCGACAGCCAGTGAGTGGGAATCAGGAGTTTCGCTGCACCAAATAGATGTTTAAAAAGCCTGGTATTAGACGGACCAGTACTTCTGGGGAAAATATTTAATTGGGCCAAATCAGGGGAGGGGAAGAAAGAGGTCCCACAGATTTGGTTTCCAATTTTAAAAATCTCTTCCCACCAGGGCAGGAGTCTGGGACAGCTCCACCAGATATGGAAGTAGGTTCCTCTGTATAGACAGGTCTTATCCGGGGTTTTGTACCACTGAGTAGCGATCTTGTATCCATTTTCCTCAATTTTCACACATCTCGAGAGTGAGTGTGGGAGGGGTGGGTTGAGAGACGAGACCCTCAAACCATGTGAGAGGTCGGAGGAGAGCATTTAGTTGACCATGCTGAGACATATATGCTTTAAAAAAGTATATTAAGTTGAGGCGAGAGGTCGGGGCCCCTAAATGGCGTTGTAGAACTTCAGTAGTAATAGGGTCCTCGTTTTGATAAAGGTCCCTAATTCTTTTCTCGGACAGTTTCACATTAGGCGGTGTTCCGTCCCTTAAGGCTTGAGGTGCTAAGTGAATTATGTCTCTCACCGTCACTAAAGGGGAGGGTAGGGGAATTCCTAAATTGGAGGTCTGCAGGGCACTCCAAGCTTGGAAGGTGGCTTTCATAAGAGGGGATATGTTGGATTTAGGAGGTATAGGAGACTTTTTCCCTAAGAGAAAGGCATAGAAAGAGGAGCCCAGCAAGGTTTGTTCCATCGATACCCAGGATTTGTGGGCGGGGGGGTTCTCAACCAGTCCACCAGTCTCGTCAAGAGAACAGCACGGCCATATAACTCTGGGTCAGGTAGGGATATTCCGCCCCTGTCTTTAGGGTAAGAAGGGCTTTATATGACCTTCTCGCTCTCTTTTTGTTCCAAATGACGTAAGTATATTTTTTCTCCCAAACCAGGACAAAATAGGTAGGTCCAGGCGGGTAAGGTCTTCTTTCAATTTTTTCAATAGGGGAAGGTAATTCAAATCAAAGAGACGGTTTGGGTCTGTACAGATCTTAACTCCCAAATAGGTCAGATGGGGGGAAGTCCAGTTGAAAGGAGAGTTAGATTCCAGTCTACTTTTCAGGGTTCTGGAGAGACCTGTGGAAATCGTAAGCGATTTATTGTGATTCACTTTGAAGTTGGAATAAATTCCATATGTCTCCAGGTGATTATAAATTTTTGGCAGAGCAATCTCAGGGTTACTGACCATCAGGAGTATATCATACGCAAATGCGGCTGTTTTGTGTTGTTGATCTCTTAGGGTTATGCCTTGAATGTCACTGTCAAGGCGAATAGTTTGCAGGAGGGGTTCAAGTGTCAATACAAAGAGGAGGTTAGAATGGGGACATCCCTGTCTGGTACCGTTTCGTATGCAGAACGGGGCTGAGAGAATGTCGTTGACCGCTATGGAGGCTGAAACATGTTAATACATAGCATTAACTGCCTTAATGAAAGGGTCAGGAAAGTTCTGACAATGTAAGACTGAGTACATAAAGTGCCAGCTAACTCTGTCAAAGGCATTCTCAGCATCCGTGCTGAGAAGGACCAGTGGCAGAGCTTATTTATTGACATAGTGCAGAATGTTGAGTACCCTAGCAGTGTTGTCTTTCCCTTCTCTGTTTTTGATACAGCCTACTTGGTCTCTGTGTATCAGGGAAGGCAAGATTTTGGCTAGGCGGTTGGCTAACATTTTGGCAATTAGCTTTAAGTAAATATTAAGAAGAGAAATAGGAATAAAATTGGAGCATTAGGTATGGTCTTTTCTTTACTTAGGAATTAATGTGATGTGGGCTTTGGTCATGTCACCTGTTAGAGGAGTACCCTGCAGAGCCTCATTGAAAACGGGAAGGAGATGAGGGATCAGTATATCCTTGAAATGTGAATAGTAAATGATGGGCAGTCTGTCAGGGCCTGGACTTTTCCCTTTAGGGGAGTTTTTATGGCTCCAGAGAGTTCTTCAGCTGAAAAGGGAGCAGCTAATTGTAATCTATCCGGTTCAGACAACTTGGGGAGGTCTAGATTATCTAAAAATATTTTGTGGGGGGGAGGGTTTGTCGGGTCTGGAGAAGTCGGGGGGGAGGGAGGAAGGTTATATAGGGCTGCGTAGAAGTCTCGAGAGAGGGAAGCTATCTTGTGAGAGTCAAAGGTCAAGGCACCATTCAGGGTTTTCAGTTTGTGTACATAGTTGTTAAGTCTCCGCTTTTTAAGTATTTGCATCATAAATTTGGAGGCCTTGTTACCATGGGCGAAAATCTTTTGTTGGGAGTGGAGATAATACTTAGCAGAAGAGGCGTTTAACAGGTTTTTGAGGGAGGCTCTAGAAGAAGTCAGTTCTTCTAAGTGGGCCTTCAGTAGGGAACGTTTATGGACACTTCCTAGAAGTTTTATTTTCTCGTGAAAGGCATTTATTTGCTTCTTTCTCTCCTTTTTAATATGGGCACCCAAACTGATACAATGACCTCTAATGCATGCTTTGTGGGCATCCCAGATAATGTGTTTGAAGACATCAGAGGTGCAATTGACAGAGAAAAAATCCTCTAAGGGGTGGCTCAAACGTGATTTAGTATCTGGGAGGCTCAGTAGCTGTTCATTGAGCTGCCAATGTTTAGTGGGGCGGTGGTTCGGTGGCGTCAGAATCTGAATATAAATTGGAGCATGATCGGATACCACAATAGAGCTTATATCAGCTCTGGGACACAGCTGGAGATGGTCTTTGGAAATGAACAGGTGGTCCAGGCGTTAGTAAGAACCATGGGCCTGGGAGAAAAATGTGTAGTCCCTGGCATCAGGGTGGAGTGTACGCCAGACATCCACAAGATGGCAGCGTGAGAGGCTGTGTACTAAAGAACGAAGTGCCCTCTGGGAATGCACAGATTTATGAGAGGAGGAGTCCAAAAAGGGATTCATAATAACTAAGTTAAAGTCTATATAATATATATATATATATATATATATATATATATATATATAATGCTTTATTATATTCAACACCAGGATTTCTGTGAAAATGGGGAAACAAAATTAGAGTATTTGCTTACAGGTAGCTGCTTTTGAGGAGCACCTGCACTTCTAATAGCAGGTACAGCCAAATGTCCTACCTTCTCTTTCTCTATCTGTCAGCTGCCCTTCTTCTCTCTTTTGTACAAAACACACACAATTCTTCTATGAAATCTTAGCCTTTCCCTTCACTGTCACTCTCAATAAGCTTGATTGATTGATTTATAGCTGTCCCTGACTCCCTAAGATTGTTTTCCTGGCAGACACTGTAGCACCCAACCACCCTCTTTCACAGCACAGCACAGAATGGTGTTCGGTTCATTCTGTCAGGGCACCTCCTTGCCTTCTGCAGCTCTAATTGGCTCATACAGGCTGTCTATCGGCCTGGGAGCCAATCAGGGCAAGCCCTGCCCCCCACTTCCTCTCGGGGTCATGTGAGCATCCTTCTTCTTCCTACCTAGTGCTTTTTCCTTGCTGACATGTGCTACATGCTGTTTTAGTGGATTCGTCGGAAACCAACCCGGAAAGATTGAGGTTCATCTGCCGTCTGGGAAATAGCAAAGTTCAGACCGAACTCCATTCCGTCCGCGCTAGTTCGCTCATCCTTAATCCCTTTGTGTTAAAGAAGTTGTCTGAGGTATGAAACAAAAATATAAAGCACTGTAAATCTTATGGGCAGCAATATATAACTGATCTAAGCAAGTTTTAGGTAAACATTTTTTTGTTTACCTGCAAAAACAACAATCTCTGCCCCTCCCCCAGCACTGCTAAGGGAATGAATACAAGTCCTGCCCTGAGTGACATGTCTGCCTGCTGGGATACTCAGCAGCATATGTATGTGTAGGACTACAAGTCCCAGCTGTACAATGACACTGCTAATATACACAGTATCCTCTCCCTACCTGTTCTGGTGCAGAAATCCTCTAGTCTGTGAGCTCCTGTGCCCAAAATTTGTCTCCTCACTGCCTGCAGCTACTCAGTACAGCCTTTAGCCCTGAGTCTGTGCTCCTGAAGGGGTTAATCTTTCCTGAAGTATCTAGTGGGAGGGAGACACAGGGCAGACAGCAGCAGAAGACGGCAGTGAGGTGTGGCCAGCACAGTGACGTCTGGTGTACAGATACACATCTGCTCTCTCAGGCTTGTGCACAAAACATCTTCAGAGCAGGGAGAGAAGCTGACATCACAGGTCATGTGACCCTCAGTAAAATCTGAGAAAGAAGCAACTACAGATGAAGTAAGTGCAAGGTAAAGCTGTTACATTTGACAAAAAATATCTTGGACAACCCCTTTAAGGAAAGCTAAATAATCATAACTTGCTGCTTAAGTTGATAGATAAATATTGGAGCCCCATTCCAAAATTTTGAATGAGACCCTAGGCTGCTTGATGTGCCCCTGATGCACACTGCCACTCCATAAAAAGCTATGCAAGGTACAGAAACAGTACCACTCACTGTTTCTGTAAATTGTATGGAATTAAAGGGAGAAGCATCTTGCCTATTAGGCTACCATTCCGTACAACGCCTCCCCATCACAGATATATATTGAATGTACCACATAAATGTAACATTTATCAAATACATAGGTGAAAAATGTTAATGGCTGGAATACACTTTAACTTCATTAATATTTGTCTTATCTTCTCATTCTGAACCAACAGCTGTTAAGTATAATGTTCATTTTCTATTTAGTTTGCTGATAAAATATTAGGTTTACCATGGCCTTTATTATATGTCCAACTAAAAGAATTCCTTGTCACTATTTGCTTTACCAAATGTATGTAAATACAATATATCCTCATCCTAAACATGAATATTGGTCTGTTTGAGACTATTTAAAAAGTCCATAAAACTGGCAAGAATTGTAACTGAAAGATTTGCAGCTTAATAAATGCAGGAAGGGAATATAAAGCGTAAGGATAGACGTCTCATTGAAGGATAGGGTCCTGTTGGTCTACCTTGCAAATTGGAACTATTTATGTGTTTGTTTTGTATTTTGTTTTACTGTTACTGCCTTGATTTTTCTGCTTTAATGCCTACAGTACATAAGTATGCAGTATGCTACATTGCAGAATTACTTTTTAAATCAGGCACAGGTATTACAAGTCTTGCTTCCTTGCTTTTGGCATACTTTTCTCCTGTAGTTATTATTGCTCATGAACTCATTTCCAATCTATCTTACCTATTCTATGGCGCCAATCTTTTGTCAAAGAGCTTTTAGAATAGGTGACTTTTAGGGATGGGTTTGATTTGCTTTACGATACAGTAGATTTATTTCTTATATGCTAAGTACTTTTTGTATCATTTATTTATCAATACATAATTTAAAAGGATTCAAGACACGTCAATATCTCTCATTTCATATCGAAGGTTAATGCAGGCATCTGTCAATGTGTGAAGAGTAGCTTAAAACTCCTATATAACTTTTTACTTCATGTGATCAATGAAGGTAAAGGTCTCCTGAGTATGCAAACCTTTTATCCTTTCATCACATAGATTTAGCTCTCTTTTCCAATGTCTCTATTAGAGTCTATATTTTAAAAATTTTCAAGGACAAACCAGTGGAATATACTAATTATTCCATCATCTATACTATTTTAGATACTGCTGGAAGAGGTGGTGATGGTAAACTCCCTAAAAGAGTTCAAGAGGGGGGTGGAGTTAGCAACTGTGCTGCACGGCTCCCCTAATCCAGGAACAGAAATGGCTAATTTCCTGAAGAAACAAGCTAGAGCACCTACAGCCAAAGAATTCAAGTTGGCGGCGGCAGACAGATGCGCTTCCAGAGAGGTGGAGGGTATGTCTGAGGAAGACAGTCTGCTTCACTTGAGCCCAGCTTGGCAGTATCGCAGTCTCTCCCATCCTGCAAGCAGCATATCAGCTCCTTATACTAAGCTGTATGGAAGGGCAGAGGAAGCTACCTCCCCAGTCGTGCCGCTGCACTGCTGTGGCAGCTTCCCGATGGTTACCATGGCAAACGGATGCCTTCACAGGCATCCGGCTTGCCATGGTATATCTAAGCCTGATCAGGCTCCTGCTAAAGACCCATTAGACCCACTGAATCTTCAAGAACCAATGGGTCTGGGTCAAAATATTGTGAAATAAATACATAAATGGTTAAAATAATGAATAAAAATTAAAGCTTTTTCCTATATCCACACATTTATGATTGGTTTCAAAAGATAAAATACATGTTTGGTATTGCTGCATCCGTAACGACCTTATTTACAAAATAAACACGTTACTTATCCGCACAGTGCTTCAATAAAGAAAAAAAGAAAAACAATGACAGAATCACAATTTTTGCCCATCTCTCCTCCTAAAAAATGGTATAAAAAGTAATCCACAAAGTCTTATGTACTCCAAAATGGTACCAATCGAACCATCATCCCATCTTGCAAAAAAATGAGACCCTACCCAAGACAATCGCCAAAAAAATATAACAAATATGGCTCTCAGAACATGGCAACACAAAAACAAGATTTTGTGCTATTCAAACATGCTTTCACTGTGTAAAACTCAACAAAAATAAAAATGATAGACATATTGGGTATCTCTGTGTCCGTAACAGCCTGCTCCATAAAAATATCACATGATATGCCCCCTCAGGTGAATGCTTTAAAAAATGGACATAAAAACTATGGCAAAACAGACATTTTTTGTTACCTTGTCTCACAAAAAATGTAATACTAAGCGATGAAAAAGTGTTATGTACCCCAAAATGGTACCAATCAAAGCATCATCTCGAAAAAATCAGATATTACCCAAGACAATCATCAGAAAAATAAATAAAAATATGGCTCTCAGAACATGGCAACACAAAATAAAGATTTTATACTATTCATGGTAACATGGTACATAAAATAGTAACATAGTACATACGGCCGGAAAAAGACATCTGTCCATCCAGTTTGGCCTGTCATCCTGCTAGAGGAAGGCAAAAACAAAACCCTGTGAGGTAGAAGCGAATTTTCCCCACTTAAGGGGAATAAAAAATTCCTTCCCGACTCCAATCAGGCATTAAGAATAACTTCCTGAATCAACGACCCATATCTAGTAGCCATAACCTGTAATATTATTATACTCCAGAAATACATCCAGGCCCCTCTTGAATTCCTTTATTGTACTCACCATCACCACCTCCTCAGGAAGAGAGTTCCATAGTCTCACTGCTCTTACCGTAAAGTATCCCCTTCTATGTTTGTGTACAAACCTTCTTTCCTCCAGACGCAGAGGATGTCCCCTCGTCACAGTCACAGTCCTGGGGATAAATAGATAATGGGAGAGATCTCTGTACTGACCCCTGATATATTTATACATAGTAATTGGATTTCCCCTCGTGAATTTTGATAATCTTTCAGGGTACTGTAGTTGCCCCATTCCAGTTATTACTTTAGTTGCCCTCCTCTGAACCCTCTCCAGCTCTGCTATGTCTGCCTTGTTTACAGTAGACCAGAACTGCACACAGTACTCCATGAGTGGTCTGACTAGCGAATTGTAAAGTCGAAGGACTATGTTCTCATCGCGGTCGTCTATGCCCCTTTTGATGCAACCCATTATCTTATTGGCCTTGGCGGCAGCTACCTGACACTGTTTTTTGCAGCTTAGTTTGCTGTTTATTAAAATTCCTAGATCCTTTTCCATGTCAGTGTTACTGAGTGTTTTACCATTTAGTATGTACGGGTGACTAGCATTATTCCTTCACATGAGCATAACTTTACATTTGTCAGTGTTAAACCTCATCTGCCACTTATCTGCCCAAGCCTCCAATCTATCCAGATCCCTCTGTAGCAGTATATTTTCCTCTTCATTTTTAATTACTTTACACAGTTTAGTGTCATCTGCAAAAATTGATATTTTACTATGCAAGCCTTCTACAAGATCATTAATAAATATATTGAAAAGAAAGGGCCCAATACTGACCCCTGAGGTACCCCACTAGTGACAGTGACCCAAACAGTGAGTACCGTTAATAACCACCCTGTTTTCTATCTCTTAGCCAGTTACTTACCCATTTATAGACATTTTCTCCCAGTCATCCTCATTTTATATAATAACCTTTTATGTGGTACAGTGTCAAATGCTTTGGAGAAGTCCAGATATATACGAAATCCATTGATTTGCCGCTGTCAAGTCTAGAACTTACCTCCTCATGGAAACTGATTAAATTCGTTTTGCATGACCAATCCCTCATGAAGCCATGCTGATGTGGCGTTATTTGCTTATTTCCATTGAGATCCTCTAATGCCTCTTTCACACTTGCGTTGTGTGGATCCGGCGTGCACTTCCGTCGCTGGAAATGCCCGCCGGACCCGTCACAACGCAAGACAACTGAAAGCATTTGAAGACTGATCAGTCTTCAAAATGCTTTCAGTTTTACTATGGCAGCCAGGACGCTACTAAAGTCCTGATTGCCATAGTAAGTAGTGGGGAGCCAGGGGAGCAGATACTTACAGTCCGTGTGGCTCCCGGGGTGCTCCACAATGATGTCAGAGTGCCCCACGCGCGTGGATCACGTGATGACTTCATTGTGGAGTGCCCCGGGACTCGGGAGCCACACGGACGGTAAGTATACTTCTCCCCTGCCTCCCCACTACACTTTACCGTTGCAGCCGGGACTTTAGCGTCCTGGCTGCCATGGTAACCATTCACAAAAGCTAAACGTCGGATCCGGCGATGCGCCGAAACAACGTTTAGCTTAATACCGGCATTAATCTGGATCCGGCGTTACGCCATGTCTTCCGGATTTTTGGACGGAGACAAATCCGCAGCATGCTACGGTTTTGTCAACGTCCAAAAAACAATAACATACTGAACGGAAGACATCCTGATGCATCCTGAACGGATTTCTTTCCATTCAGAATGCATTAGGATAATCCTTATCAGTATCTTTCCGTCCTAGGCCCCCGAGGACGGAACTCTAGGACGGAAAGCAAAAGCGCAAGTGTAAAAGAGCCCTAAGATAGCATCTCTCAGAAAACCCTCAATCAGTTTACCCACAACAGATGTTAAACTTACCGGCCTATAGCATTCAAAAATGCTTTCACTGTGTAAAACTTAAAAAAATAGAAATGATAGACATATTGTGTATCGCCACATCCGTAACAACCTGTTCCGTAAAAATATTAGATGATATGCCCCCTCAGGTCATTTCTTTGAACATAAATAAATAAAAACTGTGCTAGAACAGTCATTTTTTGTCACCTTGCCCTACAAAATGCATAATATTGAGTGACCAAAAAGTCATATATACCCCAAAATGATACCAATGAAGACGTTGCCTCATCCCACAAAAAATGAACCCGCAAAAAAAAAAACAATCAATGGCACCCTTAAACCAATTCATCAAAATCTGCGCTGCAAAAGACATATGGCACTCCTTCCTTTCTGAGTCCTGCCATGTGCCCCCACAGCATTTTACCACCACATATGGGGTGTTGTCATATTCCGGAGAAAATGGGTAACAAATTATGGGGTGCTTTTTCTCCTTTTAGCAAAAAAAAAGCAACATTTTATTGGAAAAAGATGTAATTATTCATTTTTACAGTCAAGTGTTTGTATATTCTATGAAAACGCTTGTTAGGTCAATACACCACCCACGCCCCTCAATGAATGCCTTGAGGGGTTTAATTTCCAAAAAGAAGTCCGTTTTTGGTGCTTTACTTTCTAGGGGTACATCAGGGTCTCTTAAAATGTGATATGGCATCCAAAAACCATACCAGCAAAATTTGCCCTCCAAAAGCCATATGGTGCTCCTTTCCTTCAGAGTCCTATGGTGCGCCCATACAGCAGTTTACTACCAGTGCTCAGTAGTGCTTCCGATCCATGACTCTGCTACATATCTTGAGGATTGCGGACCTATTCAGGTCAATGGGTCCATATCTGTAACACTGAGCACACACAGCTGGTGCCCATATATGGCCTCATGCAAACAAACGTATGCCGCTGTGCCCGTAAATTTGAAGTCCCCAATGCATATGCACTGTCTCTGTGGGCTGCGGTGGTGGATGCAGACCTATTTGACTATATGGTTTCAAGATCTATCTGCAATGCAAAAAGGCAGTGCATTTGGTACTCTTTTGCGTTGCGGATGGACAGACCGAAATGCCATGGAAGCACTTTATAGTGTTCCCATGGCTTTCTGCTATGTACCTTTACTTTACACTGCTCCGTATACTGCAGTATGCAGACCAATTCAAGTGAATGCTCATGCACACAAGTGTGCTGCCCACTGTGCATTGGGGATTACAATTTGTGGTCCCCAATGCACGGGCACCGTCCATATGGCCGGTGCTGATGGACGCAGACCTATTCAATTTGAATGGGTCTGTGATCTGTACACAGTGCCAAAAAACATAGAACATGTGAAAATAGAACAAGTGAATGGGTCTGCATTTGTGATGCAGTGCAAAAACGTCCATTGCCTCTATATTGCGAACCCGCTATTTGCAGGCTACAATACGAACACTAGCCAACTACGGCCGTCTGCATGAGCACTGAATTAGCATCCCTGGATATGCTGACCTGCCATTTGCAGCCCGTAATATGGGCACAGACAGCTAGCACCCATGTGTATGAGGCCCAAGGGGGAGTTCACATCACAGTTTCTTTTTCCGTTCTTCTGATCTGTCAGAAGAGAAAAAAAATATCCTGTAAAAAATGGCACCTTTTGCATTTGTTTTAGCCATTTGTGCCTGAGATCTGTTTTTTTTCAGACAGAACAAAAGCACTATATGCAGAACTTTTTTTCTGTCTGCAAAAACTTCTCAGACAAAAATGGCTAAAACAGATGCCTAATTTGCATAACAGATGCAACAGGATCCTTTCTTTTACAGGCTACACTTTTTCTGTTCTTCTGACGGATCATCATAAGAATGGAAAAATAAATGGGGATTTGAACTCCCTGTAAGTCATCACTATCTGATCAGAGAGGGTCCAATACCTGAGACCACCGCTGCTCAGCAGTGTGATTGTAGCTTAGCCTGGGCCAGTGATAGCATGTTTATTGGTCACATGACCTAGGGGCAGCTCACCCACATAGAAGTAAATGGGGATAGAGTTGAGCGAACAACTGGTTGTTCAGGTTCAGGATCCGAACTTCATCCCGAACCCAAACCACATTGAAGTCAATGGGAACCCGAACTTTTGGGCACTAAAAAGGCGGTAAAATAGTCCAGGAAAGGGCTAGAGGGCTGCCAAAGGCAGCAAAATGTAGGTAAATCCCCTGCAAACAAATGTGGATAGGGAAATGAAATAAAATGAAATAAAATAAAATAAATAAAAATTAAGCAATATCAATTGGAGAGAGGTCCCATTGCAGAGAATCAGGCTTCAAGTCACCCACCAATGGAGAAGGCCACTTTCAGTTCTTTAGGCCCCAGCACTCAGACAGAGGACAGAGTTCGCATAGCAGAGAATCAGGCGTCATGTCACCCACCAATGGAGAAGGCCACCTTTAGATAATTAGGCCCATGGCACCCAGACGGAGGAAAGAGGTAGCATAGCAGACAATCAGGCTTCATGTCACCCGCCACT
Organism: Bufotes viridis; assembly: GCA_033119425.1. Taxonomy (NCBI): domain Eukaryota; kingdom Metazoa; phylum Chordata; class Amphibia; order Anura; family Bufonidae; genus Bufotes; species Bufotes viridis. Next base: position 97,785,061 of record CM065597.1, on the reverse strand, counting down.
GGAACAGGACACTTTCAGATAATTAGGCCCCTGGCACCTAGACGGAGGAGAGGTTCATTCAACTTTTGGTTGCACCGCAATATAATAGTAAAATGAAAAAAAGAAGATTCAATAAAGAAGTGCCCCAGAGTACAGGAATTAATGGTTGAGGGGGAGGCAGTTATAAATGTCTATTCTGCACAAGGGATGGACAGGTCCTGTGGGATCCATGACTGGTTCATTTTTATGAACGTCAGCTTGTCCACGTTGGCTGTGGACAGGCAGCTGTGTTTGTCAGTAATGACGGCCCCTGCTGTGCTGTATACACGTTCAGACAAAACGCTGGCCGCCGGGCAGGCCAGCATCTCCAAGGCATAAAAGGCTAGCTTAAGCCACGTGGAAAATTTGGAGACCCAGAAGTTTTATGGGGCCGAACTATCAGTCAGTACGTGAAGGGGTGTGCACACGTACTGTTCAACCATGTTAGTGAAATGCTGCCTCCTGCTAACACGTTGTGTTGGTGACAAAACTTTTCCACATTTCTGCCATGCTAACCCTGCCCTGAGAGGAGCTGGCCGTGACACAGCTGAGTCGGCGACCTCCTGCTCCTCCTCTGCCTTCTCCTTGGGCTTCCACTTGTTCCCCTGTGACATTTGGGAATGCTCTCAGGAGCGCGTCTACCAGCGTGCGCTTGTACTCGCGCATCTTCCTATCACGCTCCAGAGCAGGAAGTAAGGTGGGCACATTGTCTTTGTACCGGGGATCCAGCAGGGTGGCAACCCAGTAGTCCACACACGTTAAAATGTGGGAAACTCTGCTGTCGTTGCGCAGGCACTGCAGCATATAGTCGCTTATGTGTGCCAGGCTGCCCAGAGGTAAGGACAAGCTGTCCACGCTGGGAGGCATATCGTCATCGTCCTCAGTATCCCCCCAGCCATGCACCAGTGATGGGCCTGAGCTGCATGAGTGCCACCTCGCTGTGAACTTGCTTCATCCTCATCCTCCCCCACCTCCTCCTCATCCTACTTATCCTCCAGTAGTGGGCCCTGGCTGGCCATATTTGTACCAGGCCTCTGCTGTTGCAAAAAACCTCTCACTGAGGCACTTCTAACAGACTGGCCTGAAAGTGCTAAAAATGACCCCTCATCCTCCTCCTCCTCCTCCTAGGCCACCTCCTCTTCCATCATCGCCCTAAGTGTTTTCTCAATGAGACATACAAGTGGTATTGTAACGCTGATAACGGAGTCATCGCCACTGGCCATGTTGGTGGAGTACCCGAAACAGCGCAACAGGGCCCAGTCATTGGTGGTGAAGTGGTGCTGTTCCGCAGTGCAACTGACCCGTGCGTCCTGCAGCTGAAACGCCACTATGGCCTGCTGCTGCTCGCACAGTCTCTCCAGCATGTGCAAGGTGGAGTTCCACCTGGTAGGCACGTCGCAAATGAGGCGGTGAGCGGGAAGGCCAAAGCTACGCTGTAGCACAGACAGGTGAGCAGCTGCAGGATGTGAATGCCGGAAGTGCGCACAGACGGCCCGCACTTTATGCAGCCGCTCTGAAATGTCGGTCTTAGTTGTCAATGAACTTCTGCACCACCAAATTCCGCACATGTGCCAGGCAAGGGATGTGCGTCAAAGGGGCTAGTCCCAGAGCTGCAACAAGATTTCGCCCATTATCGCACACCATCAGACTGGGCTTGACGCCCACCAGCAGCAACCACTCGTCGGTCTGTTGTTTAATACCCCGTCACAACTCCTGCGCGGTGTGGGGCCTGTCCCCCAAACATATGCGTTTCAGAACGGCCTGCTGACGTTTACCCCGGGCTGTGCTGAAGTTGGTGGTGAAGATGTGTGGCTGACTTGATGAGCAGGTGGAAGCAGAGGAGGAGGAAGCCGAGTAGGAGGAGGCTACTGGAGGCAAAGAATGATGCCCTGCGATCCTTGGCAGCAGAAGGACGTGCGCCAAAGAACTCTCCGCCTAATGCCCAGCCACCACTACATTTGCCCAGTGTGCAGTTAGGGAGATATAGCGTCCCTGGCCGTGCTTACTGGTCCACGTATCTGTGGTTAGGTGGACCTTGCCACAGATGGTGTTGCGCAGTGCACACTTGATTTTATCGGATACTTGGTTGTGCAGGGAAGGCACGGCTGTCTTGGAGAAGTAGTGGCGGCACGGAACAACATACTGTGCGATAGCCATCACCATCAGCTGTTTGAAGCTGTCTGTGTCCACCAGTCTGAATGACAGCATTTCAAAGGTCAGTAGTTTAGAAATACTGGCAATCAGGCCCAGGGCTCGAGGGTGGCTAGGTGGGAATTTACGCTTTCTCTCCAAGGTTTGTGAGATGGAGAGCTGAACGCTGCCGTGTGACATGGTGGCACATCGTCTGTTTGGTGGGTGGCAGGTGCCAACATTACTCCCGAGGCGGAGGAAGAGGCTGAGGCAGCAGCTGAAGAGGGAGCAGGGGAAGCCTGAGTGAGTTCCTTGTTTTTAAGGTGTTTACTCCACTGCAGTTCATGTTTTGCATGTAGATGCCTGGTCATGCAGGTTGTGCCAAGGTTCAGAACGTTAATGACTCGCTTCAGTCTCTGATGGCACAGCGTGTAAACCACTCAGGTCTTGTCGTCAGCATATTGTTTAAAGAAGTGCCATGCCATGGAACTCCTTGAAGCTGCCTTTGGGGTGCTCGGTCCCTGGTGGCGGTGGCCAGTAGCAGGCGATTACTCATGGTGGCGGCTGTTCTGCTTTTGCCCCCTGCTCCCTCTTTTGGTACGCTGTTGGCTCGGTCTCACCACTGCCTCTTTTCTGAACTATGAAAGTCAGTGGCACGACCTTCATTCCATGTGGGGTCTAAGGCCTCATCGTCCCCTGCATCGTCTTCCACACATTATTCCTCCCTGACCTCCTGTTCGGTCTGCACACTGCAAAAAGACGCAGCAGTTGGCACCTGTGTTTCGTCATCATCAGAGACGTGCGGACTCCGATGAGGTGGTATTCCCATGTCCTCATCATCAGGAAACATAAGTGGTTGTGCATCAGTGCATTCTATGTCTTCCACCACTAGGGAAGGGCTAGGTGGATTCCCTTGGGGAAATCCTGCCAGCAGAGTCTTCAAACAGCATAAGAGACTGCTGCATAACTTGAGGCTCAGACAGTTTCCCTGATATGCATGGGGGTGATGTGACAGACTGATGGGCTTGGTTTTCAGGCGCAACCTGTGCACTTTCTGCAGAAGACTGGGTGGGAGATAATGTGAACGTGCTGGATCCACTGTCGGCCACCCAATTGACTAGTGCCTGTACTTGCTCAGGCCTTACCATCCTTAGAATGGCATTGGGCCCCACCAAATATCGCAGTAAATTCTGGCGGGTACTGGAACCTGAGGTAGTTGGTTCACTAGGACGTGTGGCTGTGGCAGAATGGCCACGTCCTCTCCCAGCACCATAGGGTCCACTAACACCATCACGACTGTGTCCGCGTCCCTTATTAGATGTTTTCTTCATTTTTACAGTTCACAAAGCACCACAATAAGAAAAAAAATATTTGGCCCAATGTGTTGATTTCAAATTCAGGCCTTTTTTTACAGGCACCTAACACTACCTGCCAATTTTTAGTACCGTATTACACTAATTCAGGCACAGCGGTAACCATTGATTTAGGGGAATAATATCAATTGTAGGTCAAGTATTTAGGCCCTGGATGAAAGGTATCCTTTTATGGACAGATTTAGACTTGGAGATGCACAGTAGCGTGTGACAAAATAAGTAGGATTATGCCTTCAGCAATTGTATTTTAACACTTTGTGTAATATACCCTTTAACGGACAGAAATACACTTGGAGATGCACGGTAGCCTGTGAAGTTATTAAGAATGACCCTCTCAACACTTGTATATACACCTTGAGTGTAATATACCTTTTTACGGACAGAAATATACTATGAGATGCACAATAGTGCAGATTTACAGGATTATGCTTTAAACAATTGTAATGTAACAATTTTTGCAATATAACCTTTTATGGAAAGAAATATACTTGGAGATGCACGCTGAGTGTAATATACCCTTTTACAGACAAATTAACACTTGGCCTGCAACAGCTGGAACACCAGATTCAGGGTATTGCTATATTGGCAAGTAAATTTCACGAACGAAAACTATCCTTTGACGGATACTATTTAACTTCTCCAGTCACAGCTGGAACACCAGATTTACTGTATTTATATTTTTGCAACTGTATTTCACTCCAGAACAAAATCTATCCTTTGACGGATACTATTAAACTTGTTCAGTCACAGCTGGAACACCAGATTTACTGTATTTCTATTTTGGCAATTGAATTTCACCCCAGAAAATAATAACTCCTTTGCTGGACACTATTAAACTTGGCCAGCCACTGCTGGAACACCAGATTTACTGTATTTTTATTTTTGCAACTGTATTTCACCCCAGAACAAAATCTATCCTTTGGTGGATACTATTAAACTTGTCCAGTCACAGCTGGAACACCAGATTTACCGTATTTATATTTTTGCAACTGTATTTCACTCCAGAACAAAATCTATCCTTTGACGGATACTATTAAACTTGTTCAGTCACAGCTGGAACACCAGATTTACTGTATTTCTATTTTGGCAATTGAATTTCACCCCAGAAAATAATAAATTCTTTGCCAGACACTATTAAACTTGGCCAGCCACTGCTGGAACACCAGATTTACTGTATTTATATTTTTGCAACTGTATTTCACCCCAGAAGAAAATCTATCCTTTGATGGATACTATTAAACTTGTTCAGTCACAACTGGAACACCAGATTTACTGTATTTATATTTTTGCAACTGTATTTCATCCCAGAACAAAATCTATCCTTTGATGAATACTATTAAACTTGTCCAGTCACAGCTGGAACACCAGGTTTACTGTATTTCTATTTTTGCAACTGTATTTCACCCCAGAACAAAATCTATCCTTTGCCGGACACTATTAAACTTGTTCAGTCACAGCTGGAACACCAGATTTACTGTATTTATATTTTTGCAACTGTATTTCATCCCAGAACAAAATCTATCCTTTGACGGATACTATTAAACTTGTCCAGTCACAGCTGGAACACCAGGTTTAATGTATTTCTATTTTGGCAACTGAATTTCACCCCAGAAAATGATAAATCCTTTGCCGGACACTATTAAACTTGGCCAGCCACAGCTGGAACAACAGATTTACTGTATTTATATTTTTGCAACTGTATTTCACCCCAGAAAATAATATATCCTTTGACGGACACTAGGGAAATTGTCCAGTCACAGCTGGAACACCAGGTTTACTGTATTTCTATTTTGGCAACTGAATTTCACCTCAGAAAATAATAAATCCTTTGCCAGACAGTATTAAACATGTCCAGCCACTGCTAGGACACCAGATTTACGGTATTGCTATTTTGGTAATTGAATTTCACTCCAGAAAAAAATATATCCTTTGCCGGACACTATTAAACTTGGCCAGCCACAGCTGAAACCACTGATTTATGGTATTGCTATTTTGGCAATCGAATTTCACCCCAGAAAAAAATCTATCCTTTGCCGGACACTATTAAACTTGTTCAGTCACAGCTGGAACACCAGATTTTCGGTATTTCTATTTTTGAAACTGAATTTCACCACAGAAAATAATATATCCTATGACAGACGCAATTAAACTTGGCCAGCCACAGCTGGAACAACAGATTTACTGTATTTCTATTTTTGCAACTGTATTTCACCCCAGAAAATAATATATCCTTTGACGGACACTAGGGAAATTGTCCAGTCACAGCCGGAACACCAGATTCAGGGTATTTCTATTTTGGCAATTAAATTTCACACCAGAAAAAAATATACCCTTTTTCGGACAGATTTAAACTAGGCCAGCAACAGCTGGAACACCAGATTTACTGTATTTCTATTTTTTCTACTGACTTTCACCCCAGAAAATAATATATCCTTTGACGGACCCTAGGGAAATTGTCCAGTCACAGCTGTAACACCAGATTCAGGGTATTGCTATTTTGGCAATTAGATTTCACCCCAGAAAAAATATATCCTTTAATGGACAGATTTAAACTGGGCCTGCAACAGCTGGAACACCAGATTTACTTTATTTGTATTTTTGCTACTGACTTTCACCCCAGAAAATAATATATCCTTTGACAGACCATAGGGAAATTGTCCAGTCACAGCTGGAACACCAGATTCAGAGTATTGCTATTTTGGCAATTGAATTTCAGCCCAAAACAAAATCTATCCTTTGATGGATACTATTAAACTTGTTCAGTCACAGCTGGAACACCAGATTTACTGTATTTCTATTTTGGCAACTGAATTTCACCCCAGAAAATGATAAATCCTTTGCCGGACACTATTAAACTTGGCCAGCCACTGCTGGATCACCAGATTTACTGTATTTATATTTTTGCAACTGTATTTCACCCCAGAAAATATTAAATCCTTTGCCGGACACTATTAAACTTGGCCAGCCACAGCTGAAACCACTGATTTATGGTATTGCTATTTTGGCAGTTGAATTTCAACCCAGAACAAAATATATGTTTTGGCGGACACTATTATAGTTTGCCAGCCACAGCTGTGACACCAGATTTATGGTATTGCTATTTTGGCAATTGAATTTCACCCCAGAACAAAATATATGTTTTCGCGGACACTATTATAGTTTGCCATTCACAGCTGTGACACCAGATTTACGCTATTGCTATTTTGGCAATTGAATTTCACCTCAGAAAAAAATATATCCTTTGCCGGACACTATTAAACATTTCTAGCCTCTGCTGGGACACCAGATTCAGGGGATTGCTATTTTGGTTATTGAATTTCACCACAGAAAAAATTCTATCCTTTGCCAGACAGCACACAGTATTACACTTGGCTAGCCACTGCTGGAACAACAGATTTAGGGGATTGGTATTTTGGCAATTGAATTTAACCCCTCAATAACATATAGAATTTTCTATCCTGAGTTTCTAGGGGTGACAATAAGCATAGCCAAAGGCCTGATGTAGGATATAGCAAAAAAAAACTAGTATTGATGGACTTGGTGGCAGCTTGTGCTGGTGCACCATAAGACACAAAATGGCCGCCGATCAACCCAGAAAAAAGTGACAGAAAAGCGCTCTGTGCAGCCTAAAAACCAGTGAGCAATTAACTAGCAGAAGTTGAATGTTTCACAGCTGTAGATCGATCACTTCATTAGGTGTTTTTTCTGAGTTTTCCCTGCCTAATTTCGCCCTCACAGCAGCTGCGTCCTATCCCTACACTAATCAGAGCAGAGTGACGTGCGGCGCTACGTGACTCCAGCTTAAATAGAGGCTGGGTCACATGCTGCACTTGGCCAATCACAGCCATGCCATTAGTAGGCATGGCTGTGATGGCTTCTTGGGGCAAGAAGTAAAATGCTAGATGATTGGCTGCTGTGCAGCCCTTCAGTAGGTGGGAAAAAATCGCCGAACAACCGACCCGAACCCGAACTTTTTTGAAAATGTTCGGGTCTGGGTCCGTGTTCCGAACACCCCAAAATTTGGTACGAACCCGAACTATCCAGTTCAGGTTCGCTCATCCCTTGAAGCCACGTTAATCTGGGGTCTGATCTGAGGTCTGCAATTAAGGGAAGGAGGTTATTGGGGGCCACATAATTTGGGGTCTGATTTGGGTTCTGTATGAATTTGTGGTCTGTATATATTTGGGATTTGGGTTTCTTATTTGGGGTTTGTATGAATGTGGGGCGAATCTGGGATCTTTATTAATATTAGGAGGTCTGTATTAATGTTGAGCACTGGTTTAGAGTTTGATGCCTTAAGTTTGCATTGTAGCCGTGTCCTCTCTTTTATTTTGGCATTACAGTAATTTGGGGGCATTGGACAGCACTGTCGGTACAGTAACGTGCACACACAAAGCAGCAGTGATCACAGTATTGGTAGAAGCTACAGGATTGCTGTGTTAAAGGGATGACTGGAATGGAGAGTGCTATAGAGGGTGGGGATAGACTGCAGTAGCAATGAGTGAAAGTTGAGGTGTAACCTCATCTCCTAGGCCCTAATGTAAAATCTAACAGCACATCTTCCATGTGTCATTTATTAATACTGTTGTCTTCTTATATAGGAAAGAGAGTAGTGCACCCCTGGCATAAGACATCTGAGCTTGATGGTGTGGACCAAATGTAGATGAAAAGGAAACTGAACCACTAATATCTGTGGAGAAATCATCAGTAAGTCACTGGATTAACATTGGATATACCTGTTTATGCTTCTTATAAAATGTGTTTAGATCTCTTAATTATAAAGTGTAGATTGATTCAGGGGGAGGGGGCTGAATTTGCCTTCTCTGCCTAAGGCACCAAAATACTTTGTCCTAGCCCTGCCTGCAGCATACCCAAACAGCAGTTTATGTCCACATTTAAGACATTTTAGTACTCAGTAGAATCCACCTAATAATTTGAAGGCCGTTTTGTGTCTCATATGGCACAAGCTGGATACAGCATATTGGGCACAAAAATGCCATATCTGTGGACAACTTGCAAGTTTTTATTTTGCTTAACTCATCAATTTCTGCAAAACAACTATGGGGTCAAAATGCACACTCCACCCCTTAATAAGTACCTTGAGGGGTGTAGTTTACAATATAGGGTCACTTCTCAGGGGTTTCCCCTTATTATTTCTAGTGTTGAGTGTAGTGTATTTCCTGGTTTCAGAGAGCCTTATAGTGCCTTGCAGTAACACGCATAGGGAGTCTGCTGTGGTAGTGAAATAATACCGTGAGTCAGTATGACATGCAGATGACAGGTGTCGCTCTTAGAATCATTGCACACTTCACTTATTTGGGCAGTCACAGGGCCAAAACTGACCAAAACTCAGTTTTACAGGTTCATGTTAACGCCAAGAAGAACCGCACTCCTTTTACACCGTCGTCATATAATTCCACATAGTTGTCTACAGAACTTGTTCTATTAAATGCTTATATAAGTAGAGCCCTCCGACAGAGAGGGTGTCAGCAGTAAGTTTGTGTTGACTAGAGTTGAGCGAACACCTGGATGTTCGGGTTCAAGAAGTTCAGCCGAACTTCACGAAAATGTTCGGGTTCGGGATCTGAACTCGACCCGAACTTGACCCGAACCCCATTGAAGTCAATGGGGACCCAAAATTTTGGGCACTAAAAAGGCTGTAAAATAGCCCTGGAAAGGGCTAGAGGGCTGCAAAAGGCAGCAAAATGTAGGTAAATCCCCTGCAAACAAATGTGGATAGGGAAATGAATTAAAATAAAATAAAATGAATAAAAGTTAACCAATATCAATTGGCAACTTGGAGGAGGAGGAGGTGGAATAGAAGGTTGGAGTGGCATCAGGTGGGAATGCTATGGGAGTTGAAGTTCTCATCACAGCCAAAAAGGATTCATGTTTGCCTGCAGTACCACAGGCCTCATTCACAGACTCAGGGCCATGGCAACCCACATGGGAGTTGAAGTTGTCATCACAGCCAAGAAGGAATCATGTCTGCCTGCAGGGCCACAGGCCTTATTGAAACATTTAGGCCCACGGGACCCACAAAGAGGAGAGTTAAAATCACGCCAAGACAGTATTAATTTTCCCAGCAATGCCACAGGCCTCATTCAAAATTTCAGACCCATGACACCCACAAAGAGGAGAGTTACAATCATGCAAATTAGTATTGATATCACCCAGCAGTGCCACAGGCTTCATTTTCTAATTCAGGAGGACCATGGCACCCGCAAAGAGGAGAGCGGTCCTGTAACAGCAACACAGGCCTCAGGTCAACCTGCAATGGAACAGGCCATTATCATTTATCTAGGCCCCTGAAACCCAGACAGAGAAGAGGTCATTTGACAGTAAAAAGAGGTTAATGTCTCCCACCAATACAGCAAGCGATGAAACGAAATATAGGCCCCTGACAACCGAACAATGTAGAGGTCATTTGACAGCATAAAGAGGATAATGTCTCCCACCAATGCAGAAAGTGATGAAATGAAATATAGGCCCCTGACAACCAGACAATGGGGCGGTCATTTGACAGTAAAAAGAGAATAATGTCTCCCACCAATGCAGCAAGCAATGAAACGAAATATAGGCCCCTGACAACCAGACAATGTAGAGGTCATTTGACAGCATAAAGAGGATAATGTCTCCCACCAATGAAGCAAGCGATGAAACGAAATATAGGCCCCTGACAACCAGACAATGTAGAGGTCATCTGACAGCATCAAGAGGATAATGTCTCCCACCAATGCAGCAAGCAATGAAATTAAGTATAGACCCCTGACAACAAGACAATGTAGAGGTCATTTGACAGCATCAAGAGGATAATGTCTTCCACCAATGCAGCAAGCGATGAAACGAAATATAGGCTCCTGACAACCAGACAACATAGAGGAAATTTGACAGCATAAAGAGGTGTCACTACCAGAGTTTTGAGGAGTTCTCACAGCTCTGTTTCTCCGCCCCTGTGATGAGGTCTTTACTTTCATTTTCACTCCTTTTCCTTTTCCCAGCTGTTCCTTCTCTGATTGATTCCTCTTCCTTTAAATCACCCCTCTTCCTGTTTTACCTTGCGGGTTATATTTCTCATCTTGAGTTGTGTCAGCCGCTGGAGTATCTGCACCGCTGTAGTCTCTATGCACTGGATGTGTGTTTTGCTGTAGCAAGCAACATCGGATATTGTCTGCTGAGATTGGATCTGTCTTCACTGCTGCTGCAGCCCATACAGATAAGTTTGCAGACATTGTTGGTTTTTGTTTATTTGCTGACTGGATCCGAAGCGACCCTGGTTCCGCCCGTATACTGAGCAGGGAGCCGGTGGCCATGCCCCCCTTTATCATAGGGGTTTTAGGTGTCACTCAGCCTTAGGTACGCAGGCATGCCTCGACCCACCATCAGGGTCTGGGCATGTGCATAGCAGCGCAGGGAGAGCTCTTAGGGTCTGACAGGGGTTACCTTTTATGTTCCCCAAGTTTGGGTCCGCTCAGTAGCTTGTGCACTGATTGTACTCCTGTTGTTCGCATATACCCGTGACATTATAACCCGCCATTCTGACCTGGTTGACCGCATGCATGGTCTTTCTTTGGAAGTAGCGGATCCCCGTCAATCTATGACTCAGCTTCAGGCATCTGGGTCTGCTAGCGTCCATGGAGTTTGTTGCGAGCCGAAGGTCTCACTTCCGGGGGCAGTGAGAATTTTGTTCGCTTCAGAGAGGCTTGCAAACTTCATTTCCGCTTGCTTCCCCATTCCTCTGGTGATGAGGAGCAGAGGGTGGGGATTATCATCTCCCTGCTCTGGGGTAATGCTCAGACTTGGGCTTTTTCGCTGCCATTGGGGGCACTTCCCCTTCGATCGGTGGATGGATTTTTTGTGGCCCTCGGGCAGATATATGATGACCCGGATCGTGTTGCTCTGGCTGAATCTAGCTTACGTTCTTTATGCCAGAACAAACTGTCTTCTGAGCTTTATTGTTCTGAATTTCGGAGATGGGCAGCTGATTCAGGTTGGAATGATGCTGCACTCCGGAGTCAGTTCTGTCATGGTCTCTCAGAGAGATTAAAAGATGCATTTTCTTTCCATGAGAGACCAACGTCCTTAGAGTCTGCCATGTCTCTAGCGGTACGCCTGGACAGGCGCCTTAGAGAAAGAGAAGAGACTTCTCTTCCCTGCCATTTTCAGTCTAGGGGCAGTGGGGCGGACTTATTCAATGTGCAGGGGCCTCATCCTGCCTCGGTCCCCTCTGAGGAGGAGGCTATGCAGCTGGGTCGACTTGCCCTTGATAAAGTAGGATTTAGTCCTCAGAGAATGATGTGTTTCTGTTGTGGGGGCATTGGTCATTTGGCAACTGTTTGCTCCTCTAGGAGATTCTTGAATTTTGCTGAGGGTGATAATAAAAGAAAAACCTCAAAAGGTAAAAAAAAAACTCAAGGTTTGCTCCATCTGCTACCCTGGGCAAAGTTGATGTGGGGATAGATGCTTTTCCCTTGGCCTGCACTTCTTGTTTTCTCCTATCTGCCAGGGTGGCGCTAAGGAGCAAAGTCATTTCTTGTGAAATTTTTGTTGATAGCGGAGCGGCTATCAATCTTATAGACAATCAATTTGTAGCCATGCATGGTTTTCAGGTTTGCACATTAGAAAAGGATATACCTGTTTTTGCTATTGACTCTGCTCCACTCTCGCAAAGATCCCTAAAGGGCATAGTTCACAATATCCGATTGACTGTGGGTGATGCTCATGTGGAGGATATATCTTGTTTTGTCCTTAGCGGATTGCCTACTCCTCTAGTGTTGGGGTTACCCTGGCTCACTAGTCATAACCCCACTATTGATTGGCAAGCAATGCAAATAATTGAATGGAGTGAGTTTTGTAGAGAGTCTCACAGCGACTTTTGCAGAGGTTACTACTAAGACTGTGCCATCATTTCTCTCTGAATTTCCAGACGTATTTTTCGAGAGTGGTGTTCAGGAGCTACCTCCTCACCGGGAGTATGACTGTCCCATTAATCTCATTCCCGGTGCCAAGCTACCAAAGTCACGCCTGTACAATCTCTCCCAACAAGAAAGAATCGCTATGCGTACCTATATTTCTGAGAGTCTGGGTAAGGGGCATATCCATCCCTCAAAATCACCTGTTGCAGCAGTTTTTTCTTTTTGTTAAAAAAAAAAGATGGCTCTTTAAGACCTTGCCTAGATTTTAGGGAGCTGAACCGTATCACGATTCGTGATCCCTATCCGCTTCCTCTCATCCCGGACCTCTTCAATCAAATTGTTGGGGCCAAGGTTTTTTCCAAATTAGATTTGAGAGGCGCATACAACCTGGTCAGGGTCAGAGAGGGGGACGAATGGAAAACCGCCGTTAATACCCCTGAGGGGCATTTCGAGAATCTCATTATGCCTTTTGGCTTGATGAATGCTCCGGCCGTCTTTCAGCATTTTGTTAACAGTATTTTCTACCATTTAATGGGGAAATTTGTGTTGGTGTATCTTGATGATATTTTGATTTTTTTCCCCTGATGTCAAGACCCATCAGGATCACCTTTGTCAGGTTTTGCGGATTCTGCGGGAAAATAAATTATATGCCAAGCTGGAGAAATGTGTTTTTATGGTATCGGAGATTCAATTTCTGGGTTTTCTCCTCTCTGCTTCTGGTTCTCGCATGGACCCGGAGAAGTTCCGTGCTGTGCTTGAATGGGAGCTTCCTGAGAATCAGAAGGCACTGATGCGATTTCTGGGTTTTGCCAACTATTACAGAAAGTTCATTTTGAATTATTCCTCTGTTGTCAAGCCGCTCACTGATATGACAAAAAAGGGGGCAGATTTTTACTCTTGGTCGGAGGAGGCGCTTACAGCTTTTTCTAAGATTAAAGAAAGTTTTGCGTCTGCACCCATCTTAGTGCATCCCGATGTCTCTTACCTTTTATTGTTGAGGTGGATGCTTCCGAGGTGGGTGTGGGTGCGGTTTTGTCCCAGGGCCCCTCTCCTGCCAAATGGCGACCCTGTGCCTTCTTCTCTAAAAAACACTCTCCCCTGCAGAGAGAAACTATGATGTGGGAGATAGGGAGTTATTGGCAATCAAATTGGCTTTCGAGGAATGGCGCCATTGGTTAGAGGGGGCCAGGCAACCTATCACCGTTTTTACCGACCATAAGAATCTGGCGTACTTGGAGTCGGCCAAGCGTATGAATCCGAGACAGGCCAGATGGTCTCTGTTCTTCTCCAGATTCAATTTTGTGGTCACATTCCGCCCTGGGTTTAAAAATGTGAAGGCGGATGCCCACTCTCGCTGTTTTCTGGGAGGGGGGAACTCCGAGGACCCGGGTCCCATTTTGGCTGAGGGGGTAGTCGTTTCTGCTCTGTATCCTGATTTGGAGGCCGAGGTCCAGGCTGCCCAGGCAGAGGCACCTGCTCGTTGTCCTTCTGGGAAGTTGTTTGTGCCTCTTGAGTTACGTCACAAGCTTTTTAAGGAGCATCACGATACTGTCCTTGCTGGTCACCCCGGGAGTAGAGCCACTGTTGATCTCAATACTCGGAGATTTTGGTGGCCGGCTCTTCGTAAGTCAGTGGAGGGTTTTGTGGCAGCTTGTGAGACTTGCGCTCGTGCTAAAGTCCCTCGTTCACGGCCTTCATGTCCACTCCTCCCCTTACCCATACCTTCCCGTCCTTGGACACACCTGTCCATGGACTTTATCACGGATCTTCCTCGTTCCTCAGGTAAGTCTGTGATCCTCGTGGTGGTGGACCATTTTAGCAAGATGGCACATTTCATACCCTTCCCTGGATTGCCCAATGCTAACACGCTGGCGCAAACTTTTGTCTACCACATTGTTAAATTGCATAGCATCCCTTCTGACATTGTTTCCGATAGAGGCACGCAGTTTGTGTGCAGATTGTGGAGGGCTTTCTGTTCTCGCCTGGGGGTTCGGCTGTCCTTCTCTTCTGCTTTTCACCCGCAGTCGAATGGTCAGACTGAACGCGTCAATCAGAATCTGGAGACATATTTGCGCTGTTTTGTGGCAGAGAATCAGGAGGATTGGTGTTCGTTTCTGTCTCTTGCTGAGTTTGCCTTGAATAACCGTCGTCATGACTCTTCTGATAAGTCACCATTCTTTGGTGCATATGGTGCATCCGCAGTTTGGGACATTCTCGGGAGGGGGCCCTTCTGGTTTGCCTGAGGAGGAGAGATTTTCCTCCTCTTTGTCTACTATTTGGCAAAAGATTCAGAGTAATCTAAGAAAGATGAGTGAGAAATATAAGCGTGTGGCTGATAAGAGACGTGTGTCTGGTCCGGACTTGAATGTGGGCGATCTGGTGTGGTTGTCTACAAGAAATATTAAACTGAAGATTTCCTCCTGGAAGTTGGGTCCTAAGTTTATTGGGCCTTATAAGATCTTATCCATCGTCAATCCTGTTGCCTTACGTCTTGATCTTCCACAGGTTTGGAAGATACATAATGTTTTTCACAGGTCTCTCTTAAAACCATATGTCCAGCCCACGATACTCTCCCCTTTGCCTCCTCCTCCGATTTTGGTTGATGGCAATCTGGAGTTTGAGGTTTCCAGAATTGTGGACTCTCGCATTGTCCGCGGTTCTCTTCAGTACCTCGTTCATTGGGAGGGTTATGGTCCTGAGGAGAGGATGTGGGTTCCGGTGTCGGACATTAAAGCCACCCGCCTCATCAGAGCTTTTCATAGGGCTCATCCTGAGAAGGTGGGTCCTGGGTGTCCGGAGTCCACCCGTAGAGAGAGGGGTACTGTCACTACCAGAGTTTTGAGGAGTTCTCACAGCTCTGTTTCTCCGCCCCTGTGATGAGGTCTTTACTTTCATTTTCACTCCTTTCCCTCTTCCTAGCTGTTCCTTCTCTGATTGATTCCTCTTCCTTTAAATCACCCCTCTTCCTGTTTCACCTTGCGGGTTATATTTCTCATCTTGAGTTGTGTCAACCGCTGGAGTATCTACACCGCTGTAGTCTCTATACACTGGGCGTCTGTTTTGCTGTAGCAAGCAACATCGGATATTGTCTGTTTAGATTGGATCTGTTTTCACTGCTGCTGCAGCCCCTACAGATAAGTTTTCAGACATTGTTGGTTTTTGTTTATTTGCTGAATGGATCTGAGACGACCCCGGTTCCGTCCGTATACTGAGCAGGGAGCCGGTGGCCGTGCCCCCCCCCCTTTATCATAGGGGTTTTAGGTGTCACTCAGCCTTAGGTATGCGGGCAGGCCTCGACCCACCATCAGGGTCTGGGCATGTGCATAGCAGCGCAGGGAAAGCTCTTAGGGTCTGACAGGGGTTACCTTTTATGCTCCCCTAGTTTGGGTCCGCTCAGTAGCTTGTGCACTGATTGTACTCCTGTTGTTCGCATATACCCGTGACAAGAGGATAATGTCTCCCACCAATGCAGCAAACGATGAAACGAAATATAGGCCACTGACAACCAGACAATGTGGAGGTCATTTGACAGCAAGAAGAGGATAATGTCTCCCACCAATGCAGCAAGCAATGAAACGAAATATAGGCCCCTAACAACCAGATAATGTAGAGGTCATTTGACAGCATAAAGAGGATAATGTCTCCCACCAATGCAGCAAGCAATGAAATAAAATATAGGCCCTTGACAACAAGACAATGTAGAGGTCATTTGACAGCATAAAGAGGATAATGTCTTCCACCAATGCAGAAAGCGATGAAACGAAATATAGGCCCCTGACAACCAGACAACATAGGGGTCATATGACAGCATAAAGGGGATAATGTCTCCCACCAATGCAGCAAGCGATGAAACAAAATATAGGCCCCTGACAACCAGACAATGGGGCGGTCATTTGACAGTAAAAAGAGGATAATGTCTCCCACCAATGCAGCCAGCGATAAAACGAAATATAGGCTCCTGAAAACCAGACAATGTAGAGGTCATTTGACAGCATAAAGAGGATAATGTCTCCCACCAATGCAGAAAGCGATGAAACGAAATATAGGCCCCTGAAAACCAGACAATGGGGCGGTCATTTGACAGTAAAAAGAGAATATTGCCTCCCACTAATGCAGCAAGCGATGAAATGAAATATAGGCCCCTGACAACCAGACAATGTAGAGGTCATTTGACAGTATAAAGAGGATAATGTCACCCACCAAAGCAACAGGTGATTATGTCACCTAGCAATGGAAAAGGCCACTTTCAGTTATTTAGGCCCCAGCAGCCAGACAAAGGAGAGAGGTCCCATAGCAGAAAATTAAGCTTGATGTCACATGCCAAAGCAGCAGGCGATTAACATAATTTTAGGCCCCTGACACCCAGACAGAGGAGAGGTTCAGTCAAATTGGGGTTGCCCCCAAAATAATGGTACAATAAAAAAAGAGGATTCAATAAAGAAGTGCCCTGGAGTACAAGAATGTATGGTTGAGGGCGAGGCAGTTATAAATGTTTACTCTGCACAAGGTACGTACAAGTCCTGTGGGATCCATGCCTGGTTTATTTTAATGAATGTGAGCTTGTCCACGTTGGCTGTGGACAGGCGGCTGGGTTTGTCTGTAATGACGCCCCCTGCAGTGCTAAATACACGTTCAGACAATACACTGGCTGCAGGGCAGGCCAGCACCTCCAAGGCATAAAGGGCAAGCTCTGGCCATGTGGAAAATTTGGAGACACAGAAGTTGAATGGGGCAGAACCATCAGTCAGTATGTGGAGGCATATGCACACGTACTGTTCCACCATGTTGTTGAAATGCTGCCTCCTGCTAACACGTTCCCTATCAGCTGGTGGTGCAGTATGCTGTGACAAAACTTTTCCACAGCTCGGCCATGCTAACCCTGCTATCTGAGGAGCTGGCCGTGACACAGCTGCGTTGGCGACCTCTTCCTCCTCCGCCTCTGCCTTGTGCTTCATCTTGTTCCCCCATTTCAGTTGGGAATGCCCTCAGGAGTGCGTCTCCCAGCGTGCGCTAGTAGTCGCGCATCTTCCTATCACGCTCCAGTGCAGGAAATAAGGTGGGCACGTTGCCCTTGTACCAGGGATCCAGCAGGGTGGCAACCCAGTAGTCAGCACAAGTTAAAATGTGAGCAACTCTGCTGTCGTTGCGCAGGCACTGCAGCATGTAGTCGCTCATGTGTGCCAGGCTGCCCAGAGGAAATGATAAGCTGTCCTCTGTAGGTGGTGTATCGTCTGTGTCCTCTATATCCCCCAGCCACGCTCCAGTGATGGCCCTGAGCTGCGTAGAGTGCCACCCTGCAGTGAAACCGGTTCCTCCTTGTGAAGTGTCTGTACACATGTGTACCTGGCCTCTGCTGGTGCATGAACCCATCCTCTGAGCCACTTCTGTATGACCTGCCTGAAACTCTGTGAAATGCCCCCTCTTCCTCCTCCTCCTGTGCCACCTCCTCTTCCATCATCGCCGTAATATTTTTTTCAAGACATAGAAGGGGTATTGTAATGCTAACATTGGCGCCATCAGCACTGGCCATCTTGGTTGAGTACTCCAAAGGCTGCAAAAAGGTACACAGGTCTCGCATGGTGGGCATGACGCATATGAGGCGGTGAGTAGGAAGGCCAAAGTTATGCTGCAGAGCAAACAGGCGAGCAGCAGCAGGGTGAGAACGCCGAAAGCGGGCACATACGGACCGCACTTTTAGCTGCAGCTCTGACATGTCTGGGTAGTTTTTAGGAAACTTCTGCACCACCAGATTCAGCACATGCGCCAGGCAAAGGATGTGCATCAAACCGGCTAGTCCCAGAGCTGCAACAAGATTTCGCCCATTATCGCACACCACCAGGCCGGGCTTGAGGCTCACCGGCAGCAACCACTCATCAGTCTGCTGTTCTATGCCTCTCCAAAGCTCCTGTGCGTTGTGGGGTTTGTCACCCAAACACATGAGTTTTAAAATCGCCCGCTGACGTTTACCCTGGGCTGTGCTGAAGTTGGGGGTGAGGTTCTTTCGATGACCGGATGTGGGGGTGGTAGAAGAGGGGTAGGAGGAGGATGATGAGGAGTAGGAGGAGGAAGCAACAGAAGGCAACGAATAATGCCCTGCGATCCTCGGTGGTGGAAGGACATGCACCAAACCACTATCCGTCTCGGGCCCAGCCGCCACTACCCAGTGTGCAGTTAGGGAGATATAGCGACCCTGGCCGTGCTTACTAGTCCATGTATATATGGTTATGTGGACCTTGCCACAGATGGTGTTGTGCAGCGCACACTTGATTTTATCCTCCACTTGGTTGTGCAGGGAAGGGACTGCTCGCCTGGAAAAGTAGTGGCGGCTGGGAACAAAGTACTGGGGGACAGCCACCGCCATCAGCTGTTTGAAACAGTCCTTCTCCACCATACGGAATGACAGCATTTCAAAGGCCACTAATTTTGAAATGCTGGCATTCAGGGCCAGGGCTTCAGGGTGGGTAGGTGGGTATTTTCTCCTCTCCAATGTTTGGGAGATGGGCAGCTGAATGCTGCCGTGTGACATGGTGGAGATGCTTGTTGATGGTATCTAATGTGGTGGTGTTGGTGGAACATCCTCTGTTTGCTGGTCGCCAGGTGCCACGGTGACGCCAGAGGTGAAGGGAGAGGCCGAGCCAGCAGCAGAAGAGGGAGCAGGAGGAGCATGAGAGAGTTCCTTGTTTTTAAGGTGTTTACTTCACTGCAGTTCATGCTTTGCATGTAGATGCCTGGTCATGCAGGTTGTGCTCAGGCTAAGACCGTTTATGCCTCGCTTAAGGCTCTGATGGCACAACATGCAAACCACTTGTGTCTTGTCGTCAGGACATTGTGTGAAGAACTGTAACGCCAACGAACTCCTTGGAGCAGGCCTTGGTGTGCTCAGTGCCTGGGTGCGGTGGACAGTAACAGGCGTACTGTCTCTGGAACGGCCGCTGCGCTTTTGCACCCTGCTCCCTTTTTTGCTGTGCTGTTGCCTCTGTGCGACCATCGCCTCTTCCTCAGAACTGCACTCCTCAATAGCACGACCTTCAGTCCAGTCTGGGTCTAGGACTTCATCATCCTCCACATCATCTTCCACCCATTCATGAACCCTGCCCTCCTCATCGGTTTGCACATTGCAGAAAGCCACAGCAGTTGACACCTGTGTTTCATCATCATCAGAGACATTTTTGGCGGTATTCCCATGTCCTCATCCTGCAACAAAAGTGGTTGAGCATCAGTGGATTCAAGGTCTTCCTATTCTGGGGCAGGGCTAGGTGGATGGGCCGGGAAAACCCTTCCAACAGTCCCATCAAAAAGCATGAGACTTTCCTGCATGATTTGGGGCTCTGACTGCTTGGCTTATTTACAAGGGAGTGAGGAGGAAGACTGATGGGCATGGGCTGCAGGTGCCAACTCTGAGCTTTCTGCAAAGGACTGGGTGTCAGATACTGTGAAGGAACTGGAGGCACTGTCAGCCACCCAATCTACTATCGCCTGTACATGTTCTGGCTTCACCATCCGTAGAGCGGCATTCCCAACTGGTTCAGGACCCCACTAGAGGGACGGCCATACTGGACTTAGTATTAACCAATAGACCTGATAGAACAACAGATGTACAGGTTGGGGGACACCTGGGAAATAGTGACCATAAAGTTATAACCTTCCAATTATCCTTCAAACGAGAGTTTCTAAAGGGAGGAACAAAAATACCAAACTTCAAAAAAGCAAAATTTAGCCAACTAAGCGAGGCCATAGGCCTAACTAACTGGGACAAAGTCCTCAAAAATAAAAATACAACCATAAAATGGGAGATTTTTAAAAGCATTGTAACATCTAATTGTGAGAGGTACATACCTTATAGGAATAAAAGGCTAAGGAACAATAAGAGACCAATGTGGATAAATGGAACCATAAAGAAGGCAATAAATGACAAAAAGAAAGCATATAAATCGCTAAAACAGGAGGGGAGCCAGGAAGCACTGATAAACTATAAGGAAAAAAATAGAATATGTAAAAACGAATAAAATTTGCCAAACTAGAGACCGAGAGATTAATTGCCAAAGAGAGTAAAACTAACCCTAAAATGTTCTTCAATTATATAAATAGTAAAAATATAAATCTGAAGGAGTCGGCCCTCTACATAGCAATGAGGGGGTGTTGCAGAGAGCGACGAGGATAAAGCAAAACTATTAAATATTTTTTCTCCACTATATTCACTGAGGAAAATAAACTGTCAGATGAAATGCAGAATGTAAAAGTAAATCCCCCATTAAAAGTGCCCTGTCTGACCCAGGAAGAAGTACAACAGCGACTTAAAAAGATTAAAATAGACAAATCGCCAGGACCGGATGGCATACACCCCCGTATCCTAAGGGAATTAAGTGATGTCATAGCCAGACCATTATTTCTGATATTTACGGACTCTATAATAACAGGGAATGTTCCACAGGATTGGCGCATAGCAAATGTGGTGCCAATATTCAAAAAGGGTCCAAAAACAGAGCCTGGAAATTATAGGCCGGTAAGTTTAACATCTATTGTTGGTAAACTGTTTGAAGGGTTTCTAAGAGATGCTATTTTGGAGTATCTCAATGAAAATAAGCAAATAACGCCATATCAGCATGGCTTCATGAGGGATCGGTCATGCCAAACAAATTTAATCAGCTTCTATGAGGAGGTAAGTTCTAGACTTGACAGAGGCGAATCAATGGACGTCGTATATCTGGACTTCTCCAAAGCATTTGACACCGTACCTCATAAAAGGTTAGTATATAAAATGAGGATGCTCGGACTGGGAGAAAATGTCTGTATGTGGGTAAGTAACTGGCTGAGTGACAGAAAACAGAGGGTGGTTATTAACGGTAGATACTCAGATTGGGTCACTGTAACTAGTGGGGTACCTCAGGGGTCAGTATTGGGCCCTATTCTCTTCAATATATTTATTAATGATCTTGTAGAAGGCTTGCACAGTAAAATATCTATTTTTGCAGATGACACTAAACTGTGTAAAGTAATTAACACTGAAGAGGACAGTTTTCTGCTACAGAGGGATCTGGATAGATTGGAGGCTTGGGCAGAAAAATGGCAGATGAGGTTTAACACTGACAAATGTAAAGTTATGCACATGGGAAGGAATAATGCAAGTCACCCGTACATATTAAATGGTAAAACACTCGGTAACACTGACATGGAAAAGGATCTAGGAATTTTAATAAACAGCAAATTAAGCTGCAAAAACCAGTGTCAGGCAGCTACTGCCAAGGCCAATAAGATAATGGGTTGCATCAAAGGGGCATAGACGCCCGTGATGAGAACATAGTCCTACCACTTTACAAATCACTGGTTAGACCACACATGGAGTACTGTGTACAGTTCTGGGCTCCTGTGAACAAGACAGACATAGCAGAGCTAGAGAGGGTTCAGAGGAGGGCAACTAAAGTAATAACTGGAATGAGGGATCTACAGTACCCTGAAAGGTTATCAAAATTAGGGTTATTCACTTTAGAAAAAAGACGACTGAGGGAGATCTAATAACTATGTATAAATATATCAGGGGTCAGTACAGAGATCTGTCCCATCATCTATTTATCCCCAGGACTCTGACTGTGACAAGGGGACATCCTCTGCGTCTGGATGAAAGAAGGTTTGTACACAAACATAGAAAAGGATTCTTCACTGTAAGAGCAGTGAGACTATGGAACTCTCTGCCTGAGGAGGTGGTGATGGTGAGTACAATAAAGGAATTCAAGAGGGGACTGGATTTATTTCTGGAGTGTAATAATATTACAGGCTACAGCTACTAGAGAGGGGTCGTTGATCCAGGGAGTTATTCTGACTGCCTGATTGGAGTCGGGAAGGAATTTTTTTTTCCCCTTAAGTGAGGAAAATTGGCTTCTGCCTCACAGGGGTTTTTTGCCTTCCTCTGGATCAACTTGTAGGAAACAGGCCGAACTGGATGGACAAATGTCTTTTTTCGGTCTTATATACTATGTTACTATGTATTTGGGCCTATTAAATAACGCTGTATATTCTGTCGCCTACTCGCACCAGAGGAAGGTGTTTGACTTGGAGCGGTAGTTGGCGCTAAACGGCCACTTCCTCTCCCAGCAACAGGAGCTCCACCAACACCAGCACGACCATGCCCACGTCCCTTATTTGATGTTCTCCTCATTATTTGCATTCACCCACCAAATATTGGTCTCTCTACAGTGTAAATTTACCTGACAATTAAATTCGCTAAGACAGTGCCCGTGTCATAAAAATGCTCTGTGGACCCAGAATAATGTTTTATGTGCCCAAAATACACTGATTCTCAATTTCTATGCGGAAATGTAAAAAACTATTTTTGTTATGCTGTATGCACAAGTGGATGGTGGAACAAGAACAAGTATTTTTGTAATAAAATACAGAAAATTTGTATTTCAGTGCTGTAAATTGAAATTAAATATCTCTACGCCGGATGCACAACAGTTTTCTCAGCCTAAAAAACGGCAGTTTTTAACTGCTGTACATTAAAAGTAGATATTTATATTATGTATGAACACCAGATTTGGGGACCCATAACACAGATTTGGTCACAAAAATTCACAAATGCAGTATTAGAGTGTTATAAATTGGAAATAATTATTTAAACGACGGATGCACAACAGTTATTTTGGCCTAAAACACGGCTTTATTTAATAAAACCCCAAAATGCAGTTTTTATCTGCTGTACATTAAGAGTAGATATTTATACTATGTATGGATACCAGATTTGGGGACCCAGAACACGGATTTGGTCACAAAAATTCGCAAATGCAGTATTAGAGTATTATAAATTGGAAATAATTATTTAAACGACGGATGTACAACAGTTTTTTTGGCCTAAAACACGGCTTTTTTCAATAAAACACCAAAATGCAGTTTTTAACTGCTGTACATTAACAGTCGATATTTATACTATGTATGGACACCAGATTTGGGGACCCAGAACACGGATTTGGTCACCAAAAGTCACAAATGCAGTATTAGACTGTTAATTAAATTAAAAATAATTATTTAAACAACGGATGCACTGTTTTATAACTGTTTTTTCGGCCTAAAACACGGCTATTTTCAATAAAACCCCAAAATGCAGTTTTTTACTGCTGTAAATTTAAATTAGATATTTATACCGTGTAGGTACAACTGCTTTGTGAAGCAAGAATATTGCTTTTTTCACACAAAAAAAGAATAATGCACTAGTTCTCAGCTGTAATGTGAAATCGGTATTTATGCGGTGTATTTCAAGATGCTCTGTGGATCAGGATTGCCACTCTTTTGTCAAAAAAATACACTTATGCTGTATTTCACAGCAGCAATGTAAAATAGGTGGTTGTAATGGGTATTTCAAACTGTTTGGTGGACCTTGAATATCGTTTTTTTTTCTATAAAAAACAAAAAAAGCACTATTTTCATGCAGAAATATAAAATATGTAATTGGACGGTGTTTGCAGAACTGTTTTGTGGACAAGGAATACGTTTTTTCCCCCAAAATTACATAGATTCTCTATTTCACCGCAGAAATGTCAAATATATATTTTGTCGGTGTAAAATAGGCTTGGTGGATCAGGATGACCACTTTTTTTTAACTAAAATACACTGATGCACTTTTTGGCAACTGAAATGGAATATACGGTTTAGTGCATAGTATACAAAAGTGCTCTGTGGCACCACAGAGCTAAGGCTAGACAAATGGACTATGTCATGGCTATTGTCATCAAAATTCACAAATGCAGTTTTTCACAGCTGTAAATTAAATGTAGGTATTTATACCGTGTATGTACAACTGCTTTGTGAAGAAGGAATTTGGCTTTTTCACGCAAAAAAAAGAATAATTCACTATTTCTCAGCTGTAATGTGAAATCGGTATTTAGGCGGTGTATTTCAAAATGCTTTGTGGATCAGGATTTCCACTTTTTTGTCCAAAAAAATACACCTATGCTGTATTTCACAGCAGCAATTTAAAGTAGGTGGTTGTAATGGGTATTTCAAACTGTTTGGTGGACCTTGAATAACTTTTTTTTTTTTTTTATATGAAACAAAGAGGCACTATTTCCATGCATAAATATAAAATATGTCGTTGGACGGTGTATGCAGAACTGTTTTGTGGACAAGGAATACTTTTTATCCCCCAAAATGCCTTTTAAAGGCTTCCGTCTTGCATTCTGTCTGGGCATTTCGTTATTTTCCGTTATAACCATGTTAAAACGGAAAGCAATAACAGAATCCTTAACGCTAGTGTGAACCCACTCCAAATTCAGATCAAGTCAACTCTTTTTGGAAATTTGGCTAACCGTCCAAATGGAATTTTTCGAGAAATTCGCTCAACTCTACTAATGAGTGCTTCCATTGTGCGCTCAGTACACTGGTGCTGTGAGGCAGGGATCAACGAGTGTATTGCTTGTATCATTCACTGCTCACTGGGCTTCTTGTGGTAGCTGCACTATGTCCTGAGTCTGACTTTGTACAGAGTCAGATCATAGTGCCCATGCAGTGACTGGGCCACAGGGGTTCAAGTGAGTTTGGGTGGCTGAGTGGGTGAAATAGCTGTACTCACAGTTTCCTGAAGCTCCCTGGGCCGGCGTGCAGTGACAGGAAGGGCGCACAGGTTCTTCCCTTCGGGACACACTCTGGTTCTGGGATTCTCCTGCCTGATGGCGGTTGAGGTGTTCTTGATGTTGCTGTTTTACGTTGCAAGGCAGGGTCCCCGTTGTCGTGACGCCAGAACCTTGCGCTGCAAATGTAGGGTAGTGTAATGATGAGACCAGTGTTGGGATCTGTGGAAGGTCTGAACTGAGGTCTGCAGGGATCTGAGTGGAGAGGTCTGATCCAACGTCTGTAGGGATATGAGGTGGGGGTCTGATCTGAGGTCTGCAGGGATCTGAAGGAAGGGGGTTTAGGTGGCTATTTGAATTTTGGGGTCTGATCTGTGGTCTGCAGGGATCTGACGGAAGGGTATTTAGAAGACTACATGAATTTGGGGTCTGATCTGAGATCTCATTTAAGGGATAATGTGTTAGCTGTTATAGGAAGCCACGTTAATCTGGGGTATGATCTGAGGTCTGCAATTAAGGGAAGGAAGTTATAGGGGGTCACATGAATTTGTGGTCTGATCTTGGGTTCTGTATGAATTTGTGGTCTGTATAAATTTTGGATTTGGGTTTCTTATCTGGGGTTTGTATGAATGTGGGGCTAATCTGGGGTCTCTATTAATTTTAGGAGGTCTGTATTAATTTTGAGCACAGGTCTAGTGTTTGATGCCTAAAGTTTGCATTGGGTCCTATCATTTTCTATTTCTGTAGCCTGGTCCTCTCTCCTGGTCCTTTCTGTAGCCTGGTCCTCTACTGTCCTGTCGGTACAGTAATGTGCACAGACAAAGCAGCAGTGATCACAGTATTGGTAGAAGCTACAGGGTGGCAGTGTTAAAGGGATGACTCGATAAGGAGAGTGCTATAGAGGGTGGGGATAGACTGCAGAAGCAATGAGTGAAAGCAGAGGTGCAACCGGATCTCCTAGGCCCTAATGTAAAATCTGTAACAGCACATCTTCCGTGTATCATTTATTAATACTGTTGTCTTCTTATATAGCAGAGAGAGTAGTACACCCCTGGCCTTAGACATCTGAGCTTGATGGTCTGGACCAAATGTTGTTGAAAAAAAAAAAGTGAAAAGTGAATAATACTTATGCCCAGTGGGGGGAGGCAGCCAATAGCAGTCCGTCTAGGAAATGAGCCTCGCTAGGGTCACCAGTGATGCCAGGGAGGCTAGTTACCATCGTGGCCTGATATTGAGTGGCGGCTGTGCGGGCATCAGGAGCAATGTGGTTGGTGGGGAATGAGGTAAGCATGGTGCCCGGGCATTTTGGGGGCAATATAGGGGTTGGAAAACCCCCTTAACTCCTTGCTGCTGATGCAGAGTGTGCCCATAGCCACACCAATCCTACCCCCCCCCCCTTGCAAGGTGACTGATGTGCTGGGGGGGGGGGCTGTAGGCTTATAAAGTACTCTGTACAGTGTGGCCCCCCCCCACTGTCCCCATGAATCCTCTACGAGCCTACAGCCCCTTCCCCCCCATAAAAAAACACTGCTTGCTGCTGCCCTCCCCCCATCAAAAATATCCAACCATATATAAACTACTGCTGTCCTCTTACTGTGGCACACTACAGGCAACAGTGTGTTTATTGTGGCCAGGTTCTTCACTGTACAGTGACCAGTCTGGAGCAGTCAGTCAGTCTGGCCTGGTGGGGGCTGCTGCGCTCACTGGCTGATGAAAGTTGAGGCAGATGGTGATGGCGTGCAGCACCTGAGCGCAGAGCCAGAATAACTGCCATGCCGGGTGCGTGCCTCTGTGTGTGTTAACTTGAGCCAGCTCCTGCTGCCTGCCAGTGATACACTGGCCAATCAGCAGCAGGATCTTTGTGCTGCTAAATGCTGATTGGCCAGTGTGAAATACAGCAGGGAGCAAATGCACTGCCAGGGAGGGAACCTGCAGCCCGGATCATGTCGGGGATACAGTGGTCGTGTCAAAGGGAGGGAGATGTTGCAGCACGAGCCCAGAGGGAGAAGTAAACTCAAGTGGGCGGGCCACGGGCAGCCTCAATAATAAATAAACATAAACTGTGTCTTGTGCAGAGGGGGCGGGGCCTTCCATGCACTTCGGCCCTCTCTGTGCCGTGGGCTCCATAGCAATGGCGTGGTCTGCCTTTATTGGCGGTATGCCACTGAAGTGGAGTAGGAGGTTGAGGAGGCTGTGGACGTGGCAGTGTAGGTGGAAGGGGTGGAGGAGGTTGAGGAAGAAGCTAAAACTCTGTTTTTTTTTAAATTAAATGTGTAAATTCTGTGTGCAAACTTTAGCCATTTTTGGGGGTGTGGCCGGTATATTTTTTTACTCTGCCAATATAAGACATCATAATCTTGAGCCAGGAGATGGAGGTCTGAGTGGAGGAGGAGGCAGATGTGGAGGTAGAGGTGGAAGAGGTGGAGGAGGTGGCGTGGGAGGAAGCCAACACTGATTCTGTTTTTTGTTTTTTTTCCATGTGTCCAAAAAAAACGTATCCCATACGGTGAATGGCATAACAGCAGAAAAAATAAAAAGGGTCGATTCACCACTTTTTCATCATTTTACTTCCACAATTTGTTTTATAAAAAGTGATCAAAAAGTCATACACACTCCAATATGGCATTGAAAAAAAAAAGATCGTCCCACAAAAAATTAGCCCTCACACACCTCTGTAGACATAACTATAAAAAGTTATGGGGGTCAGAATACAGCAATGACAAGAAAAAATGAAGTTTTTAAAAAGTTTTTTTTCCAGTATTAAAACGTAAGAAAAACTATAAATATGTGATATCGCTGTAATCGTACTGACCTGGATAATGAAGAGCACAAGTCAGTTTTACTGCATATCGAATGCTATAAAAATAAAACCCACTACATTATATGCAATATTTATTGGTGGCCTTCGAAAGTGAAACTTGTACCACAAAAAACAAGCCCTTCTGAACAGAAAAGTTAAAAAGTAATGGCTCCGGGAAGACAAGAAACAAAAACGCAAAAACTGAGGCAGCAGAGACTGAGCATTTAAGAATTTCTTGGGGGGGGGGGGGATTTATGTAGAACGGGTTACTAATTTGGTAGATACCTATATGGAATTTGCTTTGAAACTAAGGCATATCTTGGTATAATAACATTTGCATATTTATATATATATCCACCACCATCAGGCATGAGGATACCCACACTCATGAGCGCTCCTTTAATCAATGTTGTGGCAGTGAAAACACAAGCATTTGAATCCCTTCTGTTAGCTGTAGAATGACAGTGCATCACTATTAAGCTTAGTTCACACTTGACATCTTTAGTCAGTTATTCTCATCAGTTATTGTCAGCCCAAAGCAAGTGTAAATTCAGTCTTACAGGTGAATGTTAGTGCCAGGTGTAATTTAATGGCGTGGACTTAACCTTTGCAGTGGGCCAAGATTCAAGTTGTGGCCCCCTGACAGTGCGGAGGGTGTCAGTAAGGCTGTGTTCACATTACTGTTTATTTTTCTGATCCGCCTAAAAAAGCGGATCCTTTAGTTTGAGCATCTGCCTTCAAACTGTCAGTATTTGGTCAGAATTTGATCAGTGTTAATACAGCAAAAACAGGAATGGCAGAAATATTTGCATGTCTTCTGTATTTTGGACCCACTTGTGCTTTTGACTTGCAAATCATGATCACATCCTGATGCAATATACTGACCGTATAATAGGGGCCTCGTGATCAATTTGCTTGAGTTTTGGCAATTTGTGTCTGAAATTGGTTTTATTCAGATGTAAAAGAAGTCCTGCATGCAGGACTTTTATAGCCTCTATCCCACCATTTGTATTTAGTCAGTTTTTTGCATCAGTATTTGATCAGTATTGGTAAGGCAAAAACAGGAGTGGGTCCAAAAGATAGATAACATATGATGAAAATATTTGCATATCTTCTGTGTTTTGGACATACTCCTGCTTTTGGCTTCCAAATCATGATGAAATCCTGATGCAAAAACTGACCGTGTGATAGACTCCTTATGAACGCTCAAAAAACAGGACCCATACTTCAGCACGTGGGCAATAGTAGCAGGCTTTTTGTCACAATGTTTCAGTGTGACAGACACTACAGTCAGATCATTACTGCCAGAATAATCTATTCTGTTGCATTAGGCAAAATCCTGTCTGGAAATCCTGGTTGATCCAGGCCTGATTCATCTCTATAAAGGTTAGTCTCTCAACATTTTGTGTTGAAAGGCGCGTTCTCTCTATGACGCCTACCACACTAAACACTCGCTCTGAGGCCACACTACTGGTCGTGCATGAAAGCTTGTCCAAGGCAAACTTGGCAAGTTGAGGCCACAATTCAAGTTTGGCTGCCCAGTAGTCCAGGGGATCTTGGATCTGGGGTGAAAAAGTGCAGTCCAAGTATGCCACCACTAGTGTTGGGCGCGAATATTCGAATTGCGAATATTTATTGTGAATATCGGCACTTCGAGAATTTGCGAATATTTAGAATATAGTGATATATTCTTAATTTAGAATATTCTCGCTTTTTTTTCTAATCAGTAACCTCCCTGATTGCTTGTGGGCCAATGAGAAGGCTGCAATGTATTTGTCTGAGCTTAGCAACATCCCTATTAGTATATAAAAACCTCTGCAGCAGCCACTCTATGCGGTATTTTGAAGATCTGAGAGAGACAGCAGTGTTATTGCTGTGCTCTCTGCTTTCCTTTGTCATGGCATTAGATAGTTAGTTAGTTAGTTTATATATATATATATATATATATATATATATATATATATATATATATATAATTATAGACAGATAGTGGGAGATAGTCAGTGTAAGTTAGATAGTAATATAGTGTAGCTGGTCTGCTGTATGTAGCATTTATTTATAGACAGGTTCTGCTGTCTATATGTACATGCTACATACATAGTGCTGTATGTACAGTGGATATAAAAAGTCTACACACCCCTGTTAAAATGTCAGGTTTCTTTTTCCACATTTAATGTGACCTATAAACTGTACAACTTAATAGAAAAACAAACTGAAATCTTTTAGGTAGAGGGAAGAAAAAATATAAAAATAAAGAAATATGGTTGAATAAGTGTGCACACCCTTAAACTAATACTTTGTTAAAGCACCTTTTGATTTTATTACCGCACTCAGTCTTTTTGGGTATGAGTTAGTGATGAGCGAGCATGCTCGGCCTAGTAACGGTTCGGCTCGAGCATCGCTATGCTCGGCGCATGGTGGTACATGGCGGCCGAGTACCGCATGTGCTCAAGTGAAATCCTCGAGTCTCCGCCCGGCATGTTTTGTGGGTTTTAAGTAGCCAATAAAGGTGCAGGTAGGTACTGCCCTCACTGTAATGCCAGTAGCCATGTTAGCTGCTGGCATTTCAGTGATTGGTTGGACAGAACGCGTCATTGGAGGTTATATAGCACCCAATGACACATGCTCGGATCAGTCATAGTCAGGGAGAGCATCGGGTAGGAAGGGAAAGACAGAGCAGGAAGCGAGTTTCAGCAATTTTAGTTAGAGAAGCATTTCAAAGGCCTAAAAGTACTTTTAAGGACTACTGTGTGTGTGTGTTTTAGATCAAAAATATATTTAACAGCAGTGTCAGGGACATCCGGGCTAAGGAAAGGACAGATAGTGCAGGGAGAGAAATTTGCTGTATTTAATACCAAAAGCTTTTCAAAGAACCCAAAATCCTTTTAAGGGTTACTGTGTGTGTTTCACAGCAGCAAGACATTTTTTCTTTTATAACTATTAGTGACATATAATGTACATCATCCGCATCTGGGTCACATCTAGTGTCCATAATCTGTGTTGTATAACTAATACTGTTCTGCCTTCAGAAAACAGTGTGTATATTACAACTTCCATTAATCTGGGCCTAGTAAAGTGTCTAAAATCTGTTGGTTTTTGTATCCTATACTGAACTGAATCTGAAAACGCTGTGTGTATTACAACTTCCATTAATCTGGGCCAATTAAAGTGTCCAAAAGCTGTGGGTTTTTGTATCTCATACTGAGCTGAATCTAAAAACTCTGTGTATATTACAACTTCAATTAATATGGGCTTAGGAAAGTGTCCAAAATCTGTGGGTTTTTGTATCCCATACTGAACTGAATCAGAAAATACTGTGTATATTACAACTTCCATTAATTTGGGCCTAGTGTAGTGTCCAAAATCTGTGGTGTTCTGTAACCAAAACTGTCCTGCATCAGAAAACTGTGTCTTTAGCAGACAGTAAAACAATCTGCGCCATACCTACAGACAAAACCATTAATATGAAGAAGGCGAGCACAAAGGGATGAGGAAGTGGGTTTGATGCCTATTGTGCAAGCAGAGGCCGTAGCTCTGAGAGCAGTGAAACTTTGCCTCCTGCCAGTGCACCAGAAAAAACAAAAAAATCCACTTTACCCAGCTTCATGCCCAACTTAGCTAGGCGGCGCAGGACAACACTGTCCAAGTCAGACCAGTGCGAACAGGTGGTCGGTTGAATTGCTGAAGATAATGCTTCCAGTTGGTTAAGCACTAACCTCTCTTCCACTAAGTTCAGTCTCTGTAGCCAAAAGTCTGGTCAACGGGATCCTCACTCTGATACTCCTTCCTCCCACCATGTTGAATCTGGCCAAACAAGCGATCCCACTCTCGGATATTCACATGGCCTCTTTTGATCGCCAGTACTTGGTTTGGATCTCTCGCCAAGCAGCCTTGAAGAGGTACCTGAGATATTGTGCCCTGATTCCCAACCTCTTGAGCCTTCACAGGTAGAGGGAAGAAGGTGACGGTGGTGAACGGCAATCATTCGCTCACGAGGTGGATGATGATGAGACACAGTTGTCAATCACTGAGGTTGTGGTTAAGTCAAGTCAGGAGGATGAGCAGAGTGAGGAAATGGAAGAATAGGTGGTGGACGATGAGGTCACTGACCCAACATGGGAAAGTAAAAAGCTGAGCAAGGACAGCAGTACAGAGGGGGAGGGAGCCGCAGAACCGCAACAGTCTGAAAGAGTCAGTGGGGTTGCAAAAGGGAGAAGTCGGCCCACACCAAACAGGCCTGCAACCGTTACACGGAGCACCCCCATGCATAAATCTCCTTTGCCAAGGGGTAGGTGTTCCGCAGTATTGCGCTTTTTTGAGGAAAGTGCAGACGACAAAAGAGTGTTAGTTTGCAACCTGTTCCATACCAAAATGAGCTGGGGCGTGAACACTAGCAACCTCAACACCACCAGCATGATCCCCCACATGGCATCCAAGCACCGTAATAAGTGGGCCGAACGCCTGGGTCCACAATCTGGGTCTGCGGGTCACACCACTGCCTCCTCTTCCCCTGTGTTACGCACTGCCGGCCAATCCCCTGTCGAAGGCGCAGGCCCGAATGCCCCTCACCTTACAACTGGACCTTCGCATGAACCATCAGCAACAACATCCACTTCCTTGTCCCAGCGCAGCGTCCAAATGCCGATAACACAGGCATTTGAACGCAAGCGCAAATACCCACGCACCCACCCACAGGCTATAGCACTAAATGCGCAACTTTCGAAATCACTGGCCCTTGAAATGTTTCCATTTAGGCTTGTGGACACTGAGGCCTTCCGCAGCCTGATGTCGGCGGCTGTCCCTCCATACGCAGTCCCCAGCCACCACTATTTTTCACGGTGTGCCATGCCTACCTTACATGTGTCCTGCATGTGTCCCAGAACATCACCTGTACCCTGACCAACGCACTTACGGGGGCGGTCCACCTCCTCGCGGACACATGGACAAGTGCTGGTGGCCAGGGACACTACATTTCCCTGACCGCACACTGGGTGAATGTTGTGGAGGTCGGGAGTGAGTCTTAAGCTGGGATGGCACAGGTGCTACCAACACCTAGGATTGTGGGCCCTAGGTCCATCAGGGTCACCGCCAGCAGCTATGTTACTGGCTCCAACCCCCACTTCTCCTCTTCCGCTGCCTCCTCCTCCACTTCCACCTCCAACAGCAGTCAGCCATCATTCGCTAGCTGGAAGCAGTGTAGCACTGCTGTGGGTAAGTGTCAGCAGGCTGTGCTGAAGCTGATCTGCTTAGGGGACAAACAGCACACCACCGCAAAGATTTGGCAAGGTATAGGGGACCAGACCAAGCTGTGACTCTCGACACTCAACCTATAACCAGGCATGGTTGTGTCTGACAATGGCTGTAACTTGGTGGCAGCTTTGGAGCTCGGCAACCTGACACACATCCCATGCCTAGCCCACGTCTTAAACTTAGTGGTTCAGCGGTTTATAAAACCTACCTCAATTTGGCAGAGCTACTAGTGAAGGCGCGCCGCGTGTGTGCCCATTTTCGCAAGTCATCAACACTGCAGCAGTGCTTGTGGCTTCCAGCTCACGACTGTTATGCGACATGAGCACGCGCGGGAACTCTACATTCTACATGTTGTCCAGGCTTTGGGAGCAGCAGAGGGCGGTTGTGGAATACCAGCTGCAACATGGTCGTCGCCTTTCCAGTCAAATGCCAATATTCACAAGTGAAGAGTGGACATCGATGTCAGACCTCTGTGAGGTTTTAAAAAACTTTGATGAATCCACACAGATGGTTAATCGTGATAATTCTATTATCAGCGTAACCATCCCACTGCTGTGTCTACTCAAACAATCGCTGCTCACAATTAAGAACGACGCTCTGAATGTGGCAGACGATGAAATAGGGGAGGACATTACACAGGGTGATAGCCAGACCACCCATAGTTCGTCTTCTCAGCGCAAATTGAGCCATGAAGAGGAGGAAAAGGAGGAGCTGGAGACAGTTGCCTCTGCATGGAACTTTAATTCCATCTATTCAGTATGGATGGGCAGAAGAGGAGGAGGAGGATGAGCGGATGGAGAGTAATCCTGATGTTGACATCGACGTCTTGCCTGTTGGTACTTTGGTACACATGGCTAAGATAATTTTTCAAGGGTGTGTATGATGCCCTCCTTTGTGAGTAATAAAAGGTGTATTGTACTGCCGGTTCCTTGTAATTTTTGGAAGCCCTTTCACTTAGTGCATAGGCTTTTTGAGTGTAGGGGTCCCACTACCTAAACAATTGTACCACAATGTGAACGAGGCCCTCCTTTATGTGATATACAGGATTTTTTGGAGTGCCTCTTGCATCTAATTTTTAAACAGCACTTGCACTTTATATACAATTGAATATACAGGAAGGAATGTCCTTAAAAAATTCCTTAAAAATTGATTTTTGTGTGTGTGTGTGTGTGTGTGTGTGTGTGTGTGTGTGTGGTGGGGGGGTGGGGGGGGGTTGGGAATTTTTTTGTCAGTCTGTAAAGGTGAAGTACAACTCGGACAAGATGGTTCCCAGCAGCTACCTGGGAGTCCAAGATGCATCCATACATCGTATCCATGCTGTTACCAATCCTTTTAGGTGGTTTTTGTGTCAGACCTTTTCCAATGAACCCTCCCCTCTTCATAACCGGGGGTGCCTGGTTGTCTCCCTTTGACTTCCATTATATTCAGGTGCTCGGCCGAGCACACGACTATAGCAATGTGTTCAGCCCGAAAACCCAAATACTTTGGTGCTCACTCATCACTAGTATGAGTCTATCAGCAAGGCAGATTTTGAATTGGCCTGTGTATAGCCCTCTTCAGATCACCCCACAGATTTTCAATTGGATTCAGGTCTGGGCTCTGGCAGGGCCATTCCAAAACTTTCATCTTCTTCTGGGGAATCCATTCCTTTGTTGATTTCGATGTATGCTTTGGGTCATTGTCATGCTGAAAGATGAAGTTCATCTTCATGTTCAGCTTTCTAGCAAAAGCCTGAAGGTTTTGTGCCAATGTTGACTGGTATTTGGAACTGTTCATAATTCCCTCTATCTTAACTAAGGCCCCAGTTCCAGCTGAAGAAAAACAGCCCAAAGCATGATGCTGCCACCACCAATGCTTCACTGTGGGTATGGTGTTCTTCTGGTGAAGTGCAGTGTTGTTTTTGCGCCAAACATATCTTTTGAAATTATGGCCAAAAATTTCAACCTTAGTTTCATCAGACCATAACACCTTTTCCCACATGAATTTGGGAGACTTCAGATGTGTTTTTGCAAAATGTACCCTGGCTTGGATGTTTTTCTTCGTAAGAAAAGGATTTCGTCTTGCCACTCTACCCCATAGCCCAGACATATGAAGAATATGGGAGATTGCTGTCACATGTACCACACAGCCAGTACTTGCCAGATATTCGTGCAGCTCCTTAAATGTTGCTGTAGGCCTCTTGATAGCCTCCCAGACCAGTTTTCTTCTCGTCTTTTCATCAATTTTGGGGGGAAGTCCAGTTCTTTGTAATGTCACTGTTGTGCCATATTTTCTCCACTTGATGATGACTGTCTTCACTGTGTTCCATGGTATATCTAATGCCTTGGAAATTCTTTTGTACATGACTGATACCTTTTAACAATGAGATCCCTCTGATGCTTTGGAAGCTCTCTGTGGACCATAGCTTTTGCTGTGGAATGCGACTAAGAAAATTTCAGGAAAGACCAACTAGACCAGCTGAACTTTATTTGGGGTTAATCAGAGGCACGTTAAATGTTGGCAGGTGTATGCTGAGTCCTATTTAACATAATTTTGAATGTGATTGCTTAATTCTGAAAACTGCTACATCTCCATCTAAAATATGTCAGTTTGTTTTTCAATTGAGTGGTACAGTTTATAGGTCACATTAACGGTGGAAAAAGTTCTGAAATGATTTATCTTTGTCTCATTTTTTTACAGCACAGAAACCTGACATTTTAACAGGGGTGTGTAGACTTTTTATATCCACTGTATGTATGTATGCTACATACATACATACATAGTGCTATGATGTCACAATTTCAAAACAATACTTAGTGAACCAATCAATAATATGTAGTCAGACCTGTTAAAATGTGACGTTTCACGTATTGCGCCAAAATATTTGCATCAATAGTGCCAATTTCGCAATCGCAAATATATTGGAGCACTCTATCTGCATATAAAGCTATTGTAATGTTCTGCTGTACCAACCATTTTCTCCAGTCTCAAGAAACTTCTAGCAGCTTGAAAAATATAGCTATAGTGACCCACTCCTGTATTTCGCACGCATTATGTGACTATTACATTGCCGATTTTTCGCAATCAAGTAAATAATCTCGAATTCAGGAATATATGACGAATATACTACCAAATATTCGTTAAATATTGCGAATTCGAATATTGCCCCTGCCGCTCGTCAGTAGCCATTAAATGCTGGTTGAGGTTCTACTTCATGTCCTGCTGCTGGGTGTTTTCTTCAGTAGCCGGATGAAGAAAAGAGCTCATTATCTCAAGACTTAAGTTGCTGCTAATGGAGCTGGAAATCTCGATAGTTGAACTTTTTATCTATCTCAGAAGGTGTAAAAAAAGGCCCCCATTTTGGACTGGCAGTGAGTGTCTAACATTGTGGAAAGCCAGTAGGCATCCCTCTGACGAATGGTGATAATGCTGCTGTCACTACGCAAGCAACTCAGCATGCATCTTGCCATTTATGCAAGGGACTCCCTGCCTCTCCACTGTATACTGCCACAGTCTGTCTGGGTTATCTGTGTTGTCTTCCTCATCACCCACTAGCTACTTATCCCCTTCCTGCTCCTGTCGCTTGGGCAGATAAAGTACTTTGTTTGTATAGAATTCCTGGGCATCTATGTCCTCCTGCTCCTGTGACAGTTCAGCCTCCACAGGGCTCTGGTGGCCGTGAGATGTGGGCGCCATGTCTTTTGTCCTCTTTCAAGTCAGATTTATCAGCATCCCCTCCAGGACATGAAGGAGTGGAATGACATCATTCA
This sequence comes from Bufotes viridis, assembly GCA_033119425.1. Lineage (NCBI taxonomy): Eukaryota > Metazoa > Chordata > Amphibia > Anura > Bufonidae > Bufotes > Bufotes viridis. The sequence goes on along the minus strand of CM065597.1, from coordinate 97,748,269 downwards.
TCCCATAGTCCTGGTGACTGACAAATAAAGTGGTCCTCTCAAAAGACCTCAGCAAACAGCAGGTGTCATGCATGAGCTGCCATTGTCTAATGTCAAAGTTACACCAGGTTGTACTCCTGTCCGTCTACATCATCAAATTGGTCAGAGGTTTCCTCTGCTCATACAGTTGGTCCAACATGTGAAGGATGGAGTTCTAATGTGTGGAAACATCACATACTGTATGAGGCGATATAGGGGATCAACATTCTGCCTTTGTAGCTCAAGGAGGGTGTGTTTTGGATGGTCATAGTGACAGAAATGCATGCACAGTTTACTTGACATTTTTAAGACACAATACAGTTGAGTGGACGACTTCAGGAACCAGGTGAGAACTAGATTGAAGACGTATGCTATGAAGGGTGCGTGGCTCAGCGTTCCTGACGCTGCGCAGACAGAATGTTCTTCCAGTTATCGGTGACCATGGTTCCTATCTCCAGTTGGTGAGGAGACAGCCAGGATTCGATTTCTTGGTTGATGACACAGAGCAGTTCCTTCAGGTCTGTGTACCTGACCTCTGTTGGTGCAGGAAAAAGTGAATGACTGGCCTGATAGCTGTGGAAATGATCCCTCTTCCTCCTGTGTCCATCCTCTTCCATCATCGCAGCAGCAGGGTGTGAACCCCCAAACTGCGCACAGACGGCCCGAACCCTCTGCAGCAGCTCTGAAAAATCGGGTTAATATTTCAGGAACCTCTGCACTACAAAATTCAGCACATGTGTCAGGCAAGGGATGTGTGTCAAACCAGCTAGCCCTAGAGATGCTACGAGATTTTGCCCGTTATTGCACACCACCAGGCCATGCTTGAGGCTCAGCGGCACCAACCACTCATCGCTCTGTTGTTCCATGCCCGTCCATAGCTCCTGTGCGGTGTGGGTTTTTTCCCCCAAACAGATGAGTTTCAAAACAGCCTGTTGTCATTTCCCCCTGGCTTTGCTGAAGTTAGTGATGAAGGTGTTACGCTGACCGAATGAGGAGACAGTAGAGGAGGAAACGGAGAAGGAGGAGGAGGCAACAGTAGGCAACGAGAAATGTCCTGCAATCCTAGGTGGTGGTAGGACAAACTCCAAACTGCTATCCGCCTCAGGCTCAGCCACCACTGCATTTACCTGCCCATTCTTACTGGTCCATGTATCGGTAGTTATGTGGACCTTGCCACAGATGGCATTGTGCAGGGACACCTGATTTTGTCCACCACTTAGTTGTGCAGAGCAGGGATGGCTCGCCTGGAAAAGAAGTGGCGGCTGGGAACCATGTACTGTGGGACAGCCACCGAGGTTTTTAAAAGTCTCTGTCTCCACCAGACAGAATGACAGGATTTTAAACGCCCAGAATTTTTAAATGCTGGCGATTACGGCCAGGGATTGTGGGTGGGTGGGTAGGGGGGTACTTCCTCTTTCTCTCCAGTGTTTGGGGGATGGACAGCTCAAGGCTTCCATTGGACAGTATGGACATGCTGGGTGATGGTGGTGGAGGTGGCGGTGTTGCTGCCACATCCTCTGTTTGTGGGGTGGCAGGTGCCACTGTCACTCCAGAGAGAGAACTCAAACAAAATAATAGTTGATCTCAAGGAGACCAGCTACAGAAAACACCGCAGAGCCTCATTTAAGAGTCTCAACACAGCAATCCAAAGTGCAAAGCTCCCTGGGAAACAGTAAGATGCAAAATAAATATGGAGCCCCAGTATTGGGCCTACAACACAATGAAAGACAGATATCCCTCAAAGGAAGGAAAACCGAGCAAAGGGGTGTCTCCATTACAGAGATCACCAAATCCACCATATTAAGTGGCCCCTATGTCAAGATCCCGCTGTTTTACAAGCTTTAAGGATATGACGGGGAAGACCTAAGCCAGTTATCCATCCACAGACAGTTGTTTTGGGGTGTTGCCCCTCATCAGTGTGGAGTAGGATTCTGGCTAAACGGGAGCAATGCCTTGGAGACTACTCAAACAAAATAATAGTTAATCTCACGGAGACCAGCTACAGAAAACATGGCAGAGCCTCATTTAAGAGTCTCAACACAGCAATCCAAAGTGCAAAGCTCCCTGGGAAACAGTAATATGCAAAATAAATGTGGAGCCCCAGTATTGGGCCTACAACACAATGAAAGCCAGATATCCCTCAAAGGAAGGAAAACCGAGCAAAGGGGTGTCTCCATTACAGAGATCACCAAATCCACCATATTAAGTGGCCCCTATGTCAAGATCCTGCTTTTTTACAAGCTTTAAGGATATGACGGGGAAGACCTAAGCCAGTTATCCATCCACAGACAGCTGTTTCGGGGTGTTGCCCCACATCAGTGTGGAGTAGAATTCTGGCTAACCGGGAACTAACTCCAGAGAGAGAGGAAGAGGCTGGGATCTTTTGTGGTTTTTCAGGTGTGTACTCCACTGCAGCTCGTGCTTTGCATTTAGATGCCTGGGCATGCAGGTGGTGCTCAGGTTTAGAACATTTATACCTCGCTTCAGGCTCTGATTGCACAGAGTGCAAACCACTTGCGTCTTGTCGTCAGCACATTATCTGAAGAACTGCCATGCCAGGGAACTCCTTGGAGCTGGCTTTGTTGTGCTCCCTGGGTGCAGTGGGCAATATCAGGCATACTGGCTAGGGGACAGCCATTCTGCTTTTGCACACAGCTCCCTCTTTTGCTGTGTGGCTGATGCTGTGTGACCATTACCTCTTCCTCCGAACTGCACACGTCACTCGCATGAACTTGATTCCATGTGGGGTCTAGGACCTCATCATCCTCCACATCATCTTCTACCCACTCTTTACCCCTGCCCTGCTTGCCGGTATGCACACGCAGAAAGCCACAACAGTTGGCACCTGTCTTTCATCATCATCAGAGACATGCTATGATGGTCTTCCCATGTCTACATCCTGAAATATAAGTGGTCGGGCATCAGTGCACTCAATCTCTTCCACTTCTGGGGCAGGGCTAGGTGGATGGCCCACGGAAACCCCGCCAGCAGAGTAATCAAAAAGCATAAGAGACTGCTGCATGACTTGGAGCACAGACTGCTTGGCTGAGTTGCAAGGGGGTGAGGTGAAAGACAGATGCCCCTGGGCTGCAGGTGCCAACTCTGCAGTTTCAGCAGAGGACCAGGTGGGAGACAATGTGAAGGAACTGGAGGCATTGTCAGCCATCCAATCTACTACCACCTCTAATTGTTCTGGCCTCACTATTCGTACACCAGTATTCGGGCCTACAAAATTACGCTGAACGTCCTGTCGCCTACATGCACCTGAGGAAGGTGTTTCATTTGGGAGTGTAGCTGGCACAGATCGACCACATCTTCTCCCTGCAATAGGAGCTCCACAAGCACCAGCAGCACCTCGACCAGGGCCACGTCCCTTATTTGATGCCCTCCTCATTGTTTGAGGTCACCCACCGAACTAACAGACAGATTAACTATATTAATTTCCCCGTCATGTATGCAGTGCAGGTTTACCTCACATTAAAAATTTGAATATGTCACCCACCGAACCAACCGACGGTTTAACTATATTAATTTCCCTGTCACATATGCAGTACAGGTCTACCTAATACCAAAAATGTGTATATGTCACCCAGTGGCGTGCCTAGGGTGTTTGACCACATACCTCTTACATCCAGGGACATCTCCTGTCATGTAGACATTCTCTTTCTTCTTCTCCTCCGTTAGATGGCCATGACAAATTTTTTCAGCCGCATCTCATGTCTGCAGAGTTTGTAATACAGACACGTGAGATTTCTCAGTTTTTCCAACAATCTCCCCATTCTAGTGTCTCGACAATGTCATCTTGCTGCCACCCCCAATACTGTGCCCGTTGTGCTCCCCAATGTCCCAGGTACTATACTGCTGAGAAAAAGTGACCCCAGTGGACATAATTGGGGCTCATTGATCAAACTGGTGTAAAGTAGAACTGGAATCTAATTGGTTGCTATGGGCAACTAAGCCAGTTCTACTTTACACCAGTTTGATAAATTACCCCAAATGTCCCTATAATGTCCACAGCAGTTATAATGTCCCCTAGAGTGCCCCTAGTAATAATATCACCCTATATTGTACTCAAGACAATAATTACTGTATAGTGTCCCTAGAAATAATAGAATTGCCCCTACAGTGCCTCCCCAATAGCAAAATCCCCCATGCTGCCCCAATATAGTAATTTCCCCCACACTGCCCCGTATAGTAATTTGCCCCACACAGTAATTTCCCCACACAGCCCCCATACAGTAATTTCTTCCACACTGCTCCCATAAAGTAGTTTCCCCCACACTGCCCCCATACAGTAGTTTCCCCCACACTGCCCGCATACAGTAATTTCCCCTACACTGCCCCCATACAGTAGTTTCCCCCACACTGCCCCATATAGTAATTTCACCCACACTTCCCCATCTATTACTTTCCGTCATACTGCTCCCATCCAGTAGTTTTCCCCACACTGCCCCCATCCAGTAGTTTCCCCCACACTGCCCCCATCCAGTAGTTTCCCACACACTTCCCCCCCACAGTAGTTTCCCCCATACTGCCCCCATACAGCAGTATCCCCCACACTGCTCCCACACAGTAATTCCCCTCCCGCACTGCCCCCACACAGTAATATCCCCCACATAGTAGTTTCCCCCACATTGCCCCCACACAGTAATTTCCCCCACATAGGAACACCTATGTGGGGGAAATAGTGACCATAAAGTAATAACCTTTCAATTATCCTTCAAAACAAGAGTTTCTAAAGGGAGGAACAAAAATACCAAACTTTAAAAAAGCTAAATTTAGCCAACTAAGCGAGGCCATAGGCCTAACTAACTGGGACAAAGTCCTTAAAAATAAAAATACAACCACAAAATGGGAGATTTTTAAAAGCTTTGTAACTTCTAATTGTGAGAGGTACATATCTTATAGGAATAAAATGCTAAGAAACAATAAGAAACCAATGTAGATAAATAGAACCGTAAAGAAAGCAATAAATGACAAAAAGAAAGCTTATACATCACTAAAACAGGAGGGGAGCCAGGAAGCACTGATAAACTATAAGAAAAATATAGAATACGTAAAAAACTAATAAAAACTGCCAAACTAGAGACCGAGAGATTATTTGCCAGAGAGCAAAACTAACCCTAAAATGTTCTTCAATTATATAAATGGTAAAAAATATAAATCTGAAGGAGTCGGAGCTCTACAAAGCAATGAGGGGGGTGTTGCAGAGAGCCACGAGGATAAAGCAAAACTATTAAATATTTTTTTCTCCACTATATTCACTGAGAAAAATAAACTGTCAGATGAAATGCAGAATGTAAAAATAAAGTAACAGGAAGAAGTACAACAACGACTTAAAAAGATTAAAATAGACAAATTGCCAGGACCGGATGGCATACACCCCCGTATCCTAAAAAAATTAAGGGATGTCATAGCCTGACCTTTATTTCTGATATTTACAGACTCTATACTGACAGGGATTGGCGCATAGCAAATGTGGTGTCAATATTCAAAAAGGGTCCAAAAACAGAGCCTGGAAATTATAGGCCGGTAAGTTTAACATCTGTTGTGGGTAAACTGTTTGAAGGTTTTCTAAGAGATGCTATCTTGGAGTATCTCAATGAAAATAAGCAAATAACGCCATATCAGCATGGCTTTATGAGGGATCGGTCATGCCAAACAAATTTAATCAGTCCGAGGGCCCGGCCGGAAAGGGGGCCCGGCGGCAGCTGCAGCTGCCCAGTGTGTCCAAAGTAAAATTAAGTCTCTGATCCCCGCGGTCTGTGACCGCGGGGATCAGAGACTTAAAAAATGCCCAGATCATTAAATAAAATAACCCCCCCCCCCTGCACCCCGCCATATTACTGTCCCCCCGGCGGTGCAGGGCGGGAGGAGGCGCGGGAGGAGGCGCGGGATCCCCTGCCCGCCTCCTTTAAAAGATTTCCCTGGTGTCTAGTGGTTATAGCAGGGGGTCAGCACATTGCTGACCCCCTGCTATAAACTGCTGACATCTGTGCCGCAGATGTCAGCAGTTTAACCCCTTCCATACCGCGGTCCGTATGGACCACGGTATGGAAGGGGTTAACAGGGAGGGAGCTCCCTCCCTCTCCCATCGGTGGGCTGCTGTGCCTTTTTCAGCCCCCCGACAGGTTGGGAGGCAGAGGGAGGGAGCTCCCCTCCCTCCCCATCACCCGGTGCTCTGTACTGGCAGCGGGTGATGGTCACCATGGAGACAGGACGCTTACTGAAGCGCCCTGCTCTCTCCATGGTGCTGAAAGCTTGAATAGATCTGCTATAGGCAGGTCTATTCAGACTTTCTAAAGTAAAAAAAAAAATACAGTAGGTACACTATATAGTGTACTTACTGTATTTCATAGACCCAGACCCAAAATAAAAGAAAACACTATCACTGTATAAAAATTAAAAAAAACTAAAAAAACTACACATATTACATATCGTCGCGTGCGTAAAAGCCTACTCTATAAAAATATCACATGACCTGACCCGTAAGGTGAACACCAAAAAGACAAAAACAAAAAAATGGTGTAAAAAAAGCCATTTTTGTCACCTTGCATGACAAAATGCGTAATACCAAGCGATCAGAAAGGCTTATGCCTTCCAAAATAGTATCAATAAAACCGCCATCACATCCCACAAAAAATTAGCCCCTACATAGGACAATCGCCCCAAAATATAAAAAAAATGGCTCTCAGACTATACAGACATTAAAACATGATTTTTTTTCTAAAATGCTGTTAAAGTAAAATACATAAAAAAGTATACATTTTAGGTATCGCCGCATCCGTAAAAACATTCTCTATAAAAATATCCCATGATCTAACCCCTCAAAAAAATACCGTAAAAAAAAATTAAATAAAAACAGTGTAAAAAAAAAAAATTGTCACCTCACATCACAAAAAGTGTAATAGCAAGCGGTCAAAAATTTATATGAACCCCAAAATAGTGCCAATCAATCCGTCATCTCATCCCGCAAAAAATGATACTCTACATAGGACAGTCGGACCAAAAAAAAAATTATTGTGTAAAACGTAAAAAATAAATAAAAAGTATACATATTAGGTATTTCCGCATTCGTAAGAACAAGCTCTATAAAAATAACACATGAACTAACCTCTCAGGTGAACACAACAAAAAAAAATATAAAAACGGTGTCAAAAGCCATTTTTGTCACCTTACATCACAAAAAGTAGCAAGCGACCAAAATGTCATATGCACTCCAATACAGTGCCAATCAAACCGCCATGTCATTCCGCAAAAAATGAGCCCCTACATAAGACTGTCGCCCAAAAAATAAAAAAATATGGCTTTGAGAATGGGGAGACATAAAATTTTTTTTTTTTTTCACAAATGCTTTATTATGAAAAACTGTAACAAAAATTCACAAAAAGTAGTCATATTTGGTATTGTCACGTCCGGAACAACCTGTTCTATAGAAATAGCACACGATCCAACCTTTCAGATCAACGATGTAAATAACAAAAAATAAAAACGGTCCCAAAACAGCAATTTTTTTTTTTTCATTTTCCATTTTAATCCATTTTTCCAGTAACAAAGCAAGGGTTAACAGCCAAACAAAACTCAATATTTATTACTTTGATTCTGTAGTTTGCAGAAACAGCCCATTTTGTTTGGCTGTTAACCCTTGCTTTGTTACTGGAAAAAATGGAATAAAATGGAAAATTTTGTCTCCATTTTCCATTAACTTTTGTGGAACACCTAAAGGGATAACAATGTTTGTAAAATCAGTTTTGAATACCTTGAGGGATATGGGAGTGGCTGGAGGCGGGATATGGGAGTGACTGGAGGCGGGGCATGGGTGGGGCCTGGAAGGGGGCCCTTGATTAATTTGCCCGGGGGCCCTGAGGGTTCTCAGTCCGCCCCTAGGGTCAGTACAGAGATCTCTCCCATCATCGATTTATCACCAGGACTGTGACTGCGTCTGGAGGGAAAAAGGTGCGCCAATCCTGTGGAACATTCCCTGTCAGTATAGAGTCCGTAAATATCAGAAATAAAGGCTATGACATCACTTAATTCCCTTAGGATACGGGGGTGTATGCCATCCGGTCCTGGCGATTTGTCTATTTTAATCTTTTTAAGTCGCTGTTGTACTTCTTCCTGGGTCAGACAGGGCACTTTTAATGGGGAATTTACTTTTACATTCTGCATTTCATCTGACTATATATAAATATTTAATAGTTTTGCTTTATCCTCGTCGCTCTCTGCAACACCCCCCTTATTGCTATGTAGAGGGCTGACTCCTTCCGATTTATATTTTTTACTATTTATATAATTGAAGAACATTTTAGTTTTACTCTCTTTGGCAATTAATCACTTTAGAAAAAAGACGACTGAGGGGAGATCTAATATCTATGTATAAATATATCAGGGGTCAGTACAGAGATCTCTCCCATCATCTATTTATCTCCAGGACTGTGACTGTGAAGAGGGGACATCCTCTGCTTTTGGAGGGAAGAAGGTTTGTACACAAACATAGAAAAGAATTCTTCACGGTAAGAGCAGTGAGACTATGGAACTCTCTGCCCGAGGAGGTGGTGATGGTGAGTACAATAAAGGAATTCAAGAGGGGACTGGATGTATTTCTGGAGTGTAATAATATTACAGGTTATAGCTACTAGAGAGGGGTCGTTATTCTGATTGCCTGATTGGAGTCAGGAAGGAATTTTTTCCCCTTAAGTGGGGAAAATTGGCTTCTGCCTCAAAGGTTTTTTTTGCCTTCCTCTGGGTCAACTTGTAGGAAACAGGCCGAACTTGATGGCCAAATGTCTTTTTTCGGTCTTATATACTATGTTACTATGTTAGTAATCCCCCCCCCCCACAGTAATTTTCCCCACATTGCCCCACACAGTGATTTTCCCCACATTGCCCCACACAGTAATTTTCCCCACATTGCCCCCACACAGTAATTTCCCCCACATTGCCCCCATACAGTAATTTCCCCCGCACTGCCCCCCCACAGTAATTTCCCCCCACACTGCCCTCCACATTAATTTTCCCCACACTGCCCCATACAGTACTTTCAACCACATTGCCCCATACATTAATTTCCCCACATTGCCCCCATACAGTAATTTCCCTCATACTGTACCCCCACAGTAATTTTCCCCACATTGCCCCCACACAGTAATTTCCCCACATTGCCCCCACAGTAATTTCCCCCACACTGCCCCCCACAGTAAATTCCACCACACTGCCCCATACAGTACTTTCAACCACATTGCCCCATACATTAATTTCCCCACATTGCCCCCATACAGTAATTTCCCTCATACTGTACCCCCACAGTAATTTTCCCCACATTGCCCCCACACAGTAATTTCCCCCACATTGCCCCCCCACAGTAATTTCCCCCACACTGCCCCCCACAGTAAATTCCACCACACTGCCCCATACAGTACTTTCAACCACATTGCCCCCTTACAGTCATTTCCCCCACATTGCGGTGACGTCATCACGCTCCCGTGTCCCGCCGAAATATGTGGGCGCCAACGCTCCAGCAATGAGCACCTCCATCTATATTGATGGAAGCGTTCTGGCACCGCCCTGAGAGCCAACACCCGGGGCGTACCGCACCCCCCCCCCCCCTAGGTACGCCACTGGTGTCACCGAACTCACAGACTGATTAACTATAATAATTTCCCTGTCACATATGCAGTGTACATGTATCTCACACCAAAAATCGGAATATGTCACCCACCGAACTAGCAGACAGATTACCTATATTAATTTCCCTGTCATGTATAAAGTGCACTTGTATCTCACATCAAAAATGGGAATATGTCACCCACTGAAAGACGGATTAACTATAATAATTTCCCTGTCACATATGCAGTGCACGTGTATCTCACACCAAAAATGGGTATATGTCACCGGCCGAACTAACAGTCATATTAACTATATTAATTTCCCTGTCATGTATAAAGTGCACATGCATCTCACACCAAAAATGGGTATATTTCACCCACCGACCTAACAGCCAGATTAACTATATTAATTTCCCTGTCATGTATAAAGTGCACTTGTATCTCATACCAAAAATGGTTATATGTCACCGGCCAAACTAACAGTCAGATTAACTATATTAATTTCCCTGTCACATATGCAGTACACGTGTTTACCTAGTTTATATACTGTGCATGTATACTTAAAGAGGTTCCCTAGGCTCTCCTTTATTGATGACCTATCTTTAGGATAGGCATCAATATCAGATTGGCGGGGGTCTGACATAGTCCACAGCAGCCGACAGAAAGAGAGAAAGGAGATGGCACTTGCGCACTGTGTGCGCCATCTCCTCCTACAGCTGATCGGCAGGGGTGTGGGGTATGCCGGGTATGCACCATTTATTCTTAATCTGTTATACATAGACCTACTGTGCATCAGAATTAGTCTTAACAGTCGGTCTAATATATAAGCTTGTTTACCTAGTTCATCTGCTGCGCCATTCATACTTAATCAGTTCTGTTATACATAGACTTAGTGTGCATTAGACTCATTGTCAACAAGCAGTTTAATATATATAGACTCATTTACCTCATTCATCTGCTGCGCCTTTAATAATTAATTTGTGCTGTCCCTATCCAATATTGCACAATTAAAATCTTTGTTAACCACTGATCCCAGCGCTTGGCACATCTGTTCCTATGCTCAGCTCACGGTAAAATGGCAGAGACCGCACAGGATTAGGCTTTTATAGGGTGTGGCATCACAGAGGATGGCTATCTGCTGATTGGCTGGCTGCACAATATGGGTCATATCGCATTCTTACTTTAACTTTATAACACATGTAGGCGTCTTTATGGGCTTCTTACTTTAACTTTGTAACACATGTGGCTGCCATTTTAGGAAAAAACTGATTTGTTATCACGAAGTGCGAGGAAATTTGGATTCATGGCCAATCCAATTTTTTGTGAAATTGGGATGATACTCAATTCCTTTCAATTCGCCCAACACTAGTGCACAATGTGAACATAAGTACTGTGAGGGGGTCAAAATGTGGGAATAGCTACTGTTAGGGGGCACAATATGGGCATTCATTATGTGTGGGGGCACTTAGGGGACTTGGCAGCATTGGGTGTGTATAGGTATTGTAAGAGGGCGCAAGGTGCCGTCATGGACGGAAGATACGTGTCACCGAGGTTCCTGGCCTCGGTGAGGTGAGAGCCGGGTTTTTTGTGTCAGCAGCAGCTAGTGCTGCTTGACATTGATAGATAGCATGGCTGCAAAGCCGATCCGGGCCGGCTCTTACCGGGAGCAGCTAAAGTGTAGGGTGGGTGGTTGCTCCCCACGGTCCAGTCCTGGTTTTGGGCTGGGTTTAAAAACTCAGCCAGCACCAGCAGCTGGGGGAGTGATTGTCCTGGAGCTGCTAATAGTGCTGGGAGCTGAGGGCTGTGTTTTTGGGACCTGCGGCTGGAGCCAAGCTGGAGGGCTCAAACCCCTGTGAAAACGAACAGGCTGCCTGAAAAAGCCTGTCTATGGACTTGCTAACACCAAGGAGCTAAGGTGACTCTTCCGTTTATGGACTTTTGTGTGTGTGAACAAACACCAAGCCACCTGTTTTTTGTGATGCTCTTTTTGTTGTGTGAATAAAACACGGACATTTAATTTACAAGCTTGAACGTTGCCTCTGTACTGCACCCGCTGGTCCTGTCTACCAGAGCGAATCCCCACATTTGGTGGAGGATGCGGGCATGCGCAGTGAGGCTGGCGTAACGCCGAAGTTTTTTCCAAAGTGAATGTCATATGTCAAGCCGGCAAAGTTTCAACACGTGAACTCTGACAAGATGGAGGCAGTTGTAAAGGCCTCGTGGAGGCCAATTTACAGCAGCGGGAGGCCAACAAGCAGCAGCAGGAGACAAACCAGCTGCTGTTGCAACATGTAATGGCTTTGCAGGCGACTGGAGCCTCTCACCGTGCCCATGATGCCCGGAAAGCGGTCCGTGCAGCAATTCCCAAGATGACCCCCGAGGATGATGCCGAGACCTACCTGGCAGTCTTCGAAAAAGTGGCCGTGAGGGAGAAGCTGCCCCGTGACCAGTGGGCTGAGGTGGTCGCTCCGTTCCTGGCTTCCGGACCCCAGCAGGTGTTTTTCGACTTGTCGGACGACCAAGCGGCCGATTATGACACCGTGAAAGGAGAGATCCTAGCCAGACTGGGGTGAACGTGCTGGTCCGCGCTCAAAGAGTCCACCAGTGGGACTTTAAAACGACTGAACCTGCTAGGCCGCAGTACTACGATCTGCTGCACAGGCTGCAAAAAGTGGCTGCAGCCTGATCTACTAAGTCCCACTGCCATGCTGGATCGACTGTTGGCGGACATCTTTTGGAGGGCCCTGCCTTATCCCCTCCAGCACTGGGTCGGCCAGGCGTCTCCGGTAAGTGCCCTGGAGATGGTCGACCTGGTGGAGCGCTACGAGGCCACCAGAAACCTGCAGGGGAGTCTTGCTGGGAAGGGGCCAGTCAAACCCCGGAGGCCTCCACCCCAGTTCCGACGACCGGCGACAGAGAGACCTGCACGGAATGTATCCCCTGCGGATCCGCCTCCCGTGGTATGCTGGAGGTGTCAGGAGCCAGGCCACATCAGGGCCGACTGTCCGCATCAGGGTGAGCCGATGGATGTGAACTACGGGTATCGCCACTCCCTGTATGCACGGAAGCTGTGTGCAACTGGCACCCGTGAGGGGCAGGACAATACCCACCTGTGTCAGGTAGAGGTGGGAGATTCTCTGGCGGTGGCCCTGCTGGACTCCGGGAGTTTAGTCTCCCTGGTAAGAGCTGCCCTAGTACGGCCTGCGGAGTATACCGGCCGTAAAGTCGGGGTCCTATGCATCCACGGAGACTTAAAAGACTACCCCACTGCACTAGTGACTTTGTCCACAGCTGCTGGTAAGTGGACCCACGAGGTGGCTGTCGCTACCAAACTCCCACATGAACTGATTCTTGGGAGGGACTTCCCAGGTTTCCCGGCGCTGTGGCCGGCTATAAAAGTGTCTGATGGGCCCGAGACAGGGGTAACCCTAGTAGAGTGGCCCGATACCACTGGAAGGCCAGAACCCTGGGAGCCCGAATCTGAAGGGCCAGCGGTAGGGGTGACCACTGCTCCAGCGGTAGAGGGGGAGACAACCCCACTGAGTGTAATGGTGGGAGACACGGAGGACTTGCCACCGGGACCTGAGTTGGCAGACCTCAATGTCTCCGGGGAAAATTTTGGGACCGCCTAACACCGGGACCAAACCCTAACCAGGGCCTGGGAAAGTGTTGTAATAATTGACGGTAAACCCCAGAAACCTGGGGCTGAATTAATGTTTCCACGGTTTATTATTCTTCAGGATATGTTGTATCGGGTGAACCAAATCCGAGGTGAGCCAGTTGAACAGTTGGTGGTGCCCACCGCATATCGCAAGCTTGTTATGGAGCTTGCCCACCAACATGTTCTTGGGGGACACATGGGGTGGCAGAAAACGCAGGACCGCGTACTACAGCGATTTTACTGGCCCGGTTTGTTTAAGGAAGTAGAGGAGTTCTGTAAGTCCTGTCCGACCTGTCAGGTAAATAGCCCCCATCCGCATTACAGAAGTCCCCTGGTCCCTCTCCCAATAATTGAGGTCCCATTCGAGCGTATTGCCATGGATCTGGTCGGACCCGCATCGAAGTCTGCTAGGGGTCACCAACATATCCTGGTGATTCTGGACTATGCCACTCGGTATCCAGAGGCGGTGCCTCTTCGACACACATCGGCTAGGCTCATTGCAAAGGAGTTAATGGAGATGTTTACCCGGGTGGGCCTACCTAAGGAGGTTCTGACGGACCAAGGGACCCCTTTTATGTCTAAGATTATGAGGGAATTGTGTAAACTGTTGCATATAAAGCAATTATGGACGTCCGCTTACCATCCGCAAACGGACGGCCTTGTGGAAAGATTTAACCAAACTTTAAAAATATGCTAAAAAGGGTGGTGTCCCGAGATGGGAAGGACTGGGATCTGCTTCTGCCCTATCTCATGTTCGCAGTGCGAGAGGTGCCCCAGGCCTCTACTGGGTTCTCACCCTTCGAACTGCTTTATGGCAGACGCCCACGGGGCCTGTTGGACATCGCTAAGGAAGCGTGGGAGCAACAGCCCGTCCCCCACAAAAGCGTAATTGAATATGTTACCCAGATGCAGGAACGTATGGAGAGGGTGTTACCGCTGGTCCGGGAGCATATGGAGGCAGCACAACAGGCCCAAAGTAGAGTCTATAATCGTCAGGCTCGAGTACGAGACTTTAATCCCGGAGACCGAGTTTTAGTTCTGGTACCCACCCTTGACAGCAAATTTCTAGCTAGGTGGCAGGGGCCCTATGAAGTGCTCGAGAAAGTGGGGGAAGTAAATTACAAGGTGCACCAGCCAGGGCGGCGGAAGCCGGAGCAGGTGTATCATGTGAATTTGCTGAAGCCATGGAAGGATAGGAACTCGTCCAGCGATGACAGCCCTCGGCCAGGGCTTCTAGGTGAGAAGGATCCAGCCCTCACCTCGAAGTCCGGGAAGCAGCCGCCACCGTAAAGATTTCAGATAGCCTGTCCTCCAAACAGGTCCAGGAAGTTAAGGAGTTCATTAGTCGGAACACGGATGTGTTCTCGACCTCCCTGGGCGCACATCCCTAATCCAGCATGACATTATCACTGAGCCTCAGGCCAAAGTCCGGTTAAAGCCGTATCGGGTACCCGAGGCTCGGCGACAAGCCATTGTGAAGGAAGTGCAGCTGATGCTCCAGTTAGGTGTCATCGAGGAGTCAAAAGTGATTGGGCCAGTCCGATAGTCTTAATACCCAAGCCGGACGGGACATTGAGGTTCTGTAACGATTTCCGCAAGCTGAATGAGGTGTCCAAGTTTGATGCGTATCCCATGCCGCGGGTGGATGAGCTCATTGAAAAATTGGGCCAAGCCAGGTATTTTTCTGTCTTGGACCTCACCAAAGGGTACTGGCAGGTACCCTTAACGGAGGCTGCCAAGGAAAAACTGCTTTTATCACACCGGAGGGGTTGTATCAGTACAAGGTATTACCCTTTGGTCTACATGGCGCCCCGCCACGCTTTCAAAGGCTTATGGATATTGTGCTTCGTCCACATCGACGGTACGCCTCAGCGTATCTGGATGATATCATTGTCCATAGCACCGACTGGGAGAGTCACCTACCGAAGGTACAGGCCGTAGTGGACTCCCTTAGGAAAGCTGGCTTAACTGCTAACCCAAAAAGTGTGTGATAGGGTTAGAAGAGACCAAATACCTAGGGTATGTCATTGGGCGGGGGGTGGTCAAACCTCAGGTAAACAAAATTGAGGCAATTAAGAATTGGCCCCGACCTGTCACTACGCGGCAAGTAAAATCATTCCTGGGCATGGTGGGATACTACATGAGGTTTATTCCCAACTTTGCTACAATTGCTGCTCCATTGACAAGCCTTTTAAAGGGACGCAGGTCAGTGTCGATCCAGTGGAATGAGCAGGCGGATAAGGCTTTCTCTGCTCTGAAGTCGGCCCTGTGTGGGTCCCCGGTTTTGGTGACGCCCGACTTCAAGAGAGAGTTTGTGGTACAGACCGATGCCTCTGAAGTGGGCCTCGGGGCTGTACTCTCTCAGGAAATCAATGGGGAGGAGCATCCCGTGGTTTTCCTGAGTCGCAAACTCACCCCAGCCGAAACCAGGTACAGTATAGTGGGAGAGAGTGCCTGGCCATCAAGTGGGCACTAGAGTCTCTCCGCTATTATCTGCTAGGGAGAAAGTTCCGTCTGGTGACCGACCATTCCCTCTAAAGTGGATGTGCCAGGCGAAAGACAGGAATGCTCGGGTCACCAGATGGTTCTTGTCTCTGCAGAACTTCAAGTTCACAGTGGAACACAGGGCAGGCCGCTTGCAAGGAAATGCGGATGCACTGTCTCGAGTACAGTGTTTGGCGTGTGTTCACCCTGTCGGGGTTGAACAAAGGGGGAGGTATGTAAGAGGGCGCAAGGTGCCGTCATGGACGGAAGATACGTGTCACCGAGGTTCCTGGCCTCGGTGAGGTGAGAGCCGGGTTTTTGTGTCAGCAGCAGCTAGTGCTGCTTGACATTGATAGATAGCATGGCTGCAAAGCCGATCCGGGCCGGCTCTTACCGGGAGCAGCTAAAGTGTAGGGTGGGTGGTTGCTCCCACGGTCCAGTCCTGGTTTTGGGCTGGGTTTAAAACTCAGCCAGCACCAGCAGCTGGGGGAGTGATTGTCCTGGAGCTGCTAATAGTGCTGGGAGCTGAGGGCTGTGTTTTTGGGACCTGCGGCTGGAGCCAAGCTGGAGGGCTCAAACCCCTGTGAAAACGAACAGGCTGCCTGAAAAAGCCTGTCTATGGACTTGCTAACACCAAGGAGCTAAGGTGACTCTTCCGTTTATGGACTTTTGTGTGTGTGAACAAACACCAAGCCACCTGTTTTTTGTGATGCTCTTTTTGTTGTGTGAATAAAACACGGACATTTAATTTACAAGCTTGAACGTTGCCTCTGTACTGCACCCGCTGGTCCTGTCTACCAGAGCGAATCCCCACAGTATCCATTGGGCAGAGTTAGAGGCGTGGCATAGTATTAATAAATTTGCTGTTTCTATTGTCCCTCCTTGTGGTTTTAAAAAGTTGTGAGGTATAGATAAATGTATACTATATACTTGTATGTTTAATCCCTTTTTGTAATATCTATCTATCTATCTGTCTATCTATCTATCTATCCATCCATCTATCTATATCTGTCTATGTGAAATAATTAGTATGCGAATATAACTAGCAATCAGCATGTGCTAGAAAGATAACCAGAAATGCACAAATAGCTAAGAAATATTCCCATAAATGCCTGTCCCTAATGGGATGGTGTTAACCTTGACATTCGTTTCTCTGAAGCCTTCATCTTGGGGTGGGCCTTTACGCTTTCAAATGCCACAGATGAATTTCTGTCCCAGTCCGGCCTTGCCAGCAACACACGATATTTAAATTAAGTCACAATAAATATTTGCAAGCACCTTCACCATGTGTAAGGGGCTTTTTTTCTTTCACAATGGGTATGCTCATTCCACAAATCAGTATCATAGCCGAGTTGGAAGTATTCCATAGATCAATATCCTATTGATCTCAAACAAAGTAAACTCATAATACTCTCATTAAAAGTATTGCTCTGTGTATTGAACAAATAAAATAATTGCCATTTTCCTGACATTGGAAGATCAAGCCAAACTCCATATGAATGTCTCCTAGGTGCAGCAATACTGAGAAAAGACTTATCTGCATTCCTCAAGTCCCCATTATCTGCCTCAGCTGATACTGATACTAATCCGGGGTTATACAAAAGCCATTACATACTGACCTCTATAATGCAGAGAAGTTTTTGAGTGTTTAGATACATTCCAAAATGTTAGCCAGTTTCCATTACTGATTGCTTGTAATAAATACTGCCAAATATTAATTTAAACAGCAGTGCCATCTACTCTATTCTAACAGCCATTACAAGTTTGTGATGCTGAGAATAGCTGTGTTAGTTCTTGAGAAGTAAATGATTGACTGTTGTATGATGATGATCATTATCAGAAGTGAACTTTCAAATTACCAACTGCATAATCTTATAAAAATCGCATGGGACAGAACATAATCGCAAATGTGAGGGATACCAACTGAACCAAACAGTCTTACTGTTTATGTACTATTCATGAATGGAGATATTTATTGAATATTCTGATGAACCATTGTGAGCTATAAAACTAAAAAATATGGGATGAATTTATTAACCCCTAAAAGGGGTTATCTAATGTCATAAACAGCCCCCCATGTGCCGGGCCCCTCACACGGAATATATTTACCCCACTCCCCGCACCGCTGCTGCTGTTTCTCTCTGTACACGGATGAAAACATCCGGAGTCGGAGGCTGCCAAAGGCAGGCGAGGACAAGCCTCCCTAGCATCGCGGGGGACGCTAGGGAGGCTCATTAATGACATTGGATAACCCCTTTAATGACCCCCTTTTTTTTCTTTCCGTTTTTGCATCTCCATGTTTAATCAACTCTTTATTTTATTGACATAGCTGTCAATAAAATAGATGACCTATCCAGGAGTAACTGAAATGTTTTGGTGATATTTAAGACTGCATACAAATTACTTTATAATATAGTAACATAGTAACATAGTATATAAGACCGAAAAAAGACATTTGTCCATCCAGTTTGGCCTGTTTCCTACAAGTTGATTCAGAGGAAGGCAAAAAAACCCTGTGAAGCAGAAGCCAATTTTCCACACTTAAGGGGAAAAAAATTCCTTCCCGACTCCAATCAGGCAATCAGAATAACTCCCTGGATCAACGACCCATCTCTAGTAGCTGTAGCCTGTAATATTATTACACTCCAGAAATACATCCAGTCCCCTCTTGAATTCCTTTATTGTACTCACCATCACCACCTTCTCAGGCAGAGAGTTCCATAGTCTCACTGCTCTTACAGTGAAGTCTCACTGCTCTTACAGTGAAGTTATAATATACATAACTTTCTGGCGTCGTAAATGTAGAAAGATTGATTTTTACTTTTTTCATTTATTGCTCATGCAATGCACATTTGAGATCAGCAAATCAATTCTAGACAAATCAGATTTCTCAATTTCATGAAAATTCTTCTGAATTTTTGGCAATTCACTTCAAATGAACTGTGCAAAACACAGAGAGCGTCGGGCAGTTAGTGTAATGTGTGTCTTACAGTTAATGCAGCTGCTCGAAATGTTCATGTCTTCCACTGAATGCTCAAAGACCATTCAAAGAGACAGCACTTTTTTTTTTTCAGCGCATTAGCCAGCCCCTTTGTCCACAAAAACATATTGCTAAGCTTCTACAGTTCATAAGTGCTTTATAGGCATATTCCCAGCTTCACCACCAGCATATATTTTGTCATATTCTTTTTCTTTTCAAAAATCTAGTGCAATTTTTCTACTGTTTATAAGTGCAAATTATATTATTTTATTGCATCAATTACAAAGTTCAGTGTATTCATAGCTGGGAATTTATAATTGGGCCTGTTTTTTTTTTTTTTAAGAAAAACTGTTGCAATTTTTCAACCATTTATCCTTTACGCATTTTAGTGTGTCAGTACCAGTTTATAGTGTGTTCCCAGCCAGGGGATATTTAATTGGGCCTGTGTTTCTTATCCCAAAAACTATTGCAATTTTGCTACCATTTGTAAGTGCATACTTTAGAACATGTTAGTGCATCAATAGCACTTTATAGTGTATTTGTAGCAGGGGATGTTTAATTGGGCCTGTATTTATTACCTTAAAAAAGGTATTGCAATCTTTCTACTTTTATAAGTGTGCAAATAATAATTTTCCAGCATCACTGACACCATATAGTTTTGCCACAGGCTGTGTCCTATTGTGCCTTTTTTCAAAACAACTGCTGAAAATGTTATTACAAAAATTCTATTTAGAACAGACTTGTGTGTCTAACCTGATGTATTATTAGTCTGTTGGTGAAGGTTGAAAAGCTGAGTCAGGCCTAGGACAAGTTCAGTTGGAGAGAGTGGTAATGTGGTAATTTGTCTTCTGAATGCCAGCCATTATTTTATTGGACTGTATCCAAGTGTACATTTTGTTACTAAAAAAATTATAAAAACTGCATGGCAAAAACAACATGTATCAAAATTGTGTACCTAACCTAACATACATTCTATTGGACTCAGTCCAAATGCCTGTTTTTTTAAAAAAGTTCATGCATCAGAGTTTTCTGCCTGACCTGATTTATAGTGGCCCAGATTCACAAACCTGCCTCCAGAGCACCAAAAATCTGTCTGAAGAGTGGCACAAATTGGTGTAATTTGCAACTATGTGGTGCAGCTAGAGTTTCTAGTTTCTATGCTTTTTTCTGATGTGCTCAAAAGGCAGCAGGGACTATGATGAGCCTTTTAGGGCCAAAATTGTGCCACAATTCTGACATAAAAATCTCTATTAGGGTAAACCAACTAGTAGTTGGTATAAGTCAGAGAAAAGTTTAAATCCCTGCACCTGATTTATCATCCAGCCTGAGCCTCTGTCATAAATTTTGGCGAAGGTCCGCACAGCCTGTCAATGCATACACCAGGCATCCTCAAACTGCGCCCCCCCAGCTGTTGTAAAACTACAACTCCCAGCATGCCCAAACAGCCTTCATGTATCAGCCTACAGCAGGGCATTGTGGGAGTTGTAGTTTTACAACAGCTGGAGGGCTGCAGTTTGAGGATGCCTGGCATACACCATTTTAAGGATCAGTAATTCGTCTATGGTATTAGTACCCCAGAAGAGCTGTAATTTTTTTACCCTAAAAATCTGTTTTAATTGTCTCATTCTTTAAAAAAAATTGATGAAACTGTGTCAGTTCCACACTTTCACCAACATTTTATTCTATTCTGTTACATTATTACCTCTAGACAGCTGACATTTTTTTCTCAAAAAAATAATTTCAAATAGTTGAAAATTGTTGTAAAATTCCATGTCTTTCATTAAAGGTTCCATTTTTCCGTTCCGTTTTTCCGTATGGCATATACAGTATACAGTAATTACATAGAAAAAATTAGGCTGGGCTTAAAATTTTCAATAGATGGTTTCGCAAAAAACGGAACAGATATTGAAGACATACGGATGGATTTCCGTATGCATTCCTTTTTTTTGCGGACCCATTGACTTAAATGGAGCCACGGATTGTGATTTGCGGCCAATAATAGGACATGTTCTATCTTTGCACGAAACAGAAAAACGGAAAAATGGAATGCACGTGGAAACACTTTAGTTTTTTTTTTTGAGGAACCATTGAAATGAATGGTTCAGTATACGGACCATATACGCAATGCAAAAAAACAATCCGTACACTAGCATAAAAAAAAGTTTGTGTGAAAGAGGACTTACTTCAGTACTATCAGGGACAGGCGTCTTCAGGAATGGACAGATAGTGCAGGGCTTAAAAAACTCGCTTTTTTAAGTACCCAAACTTCTAAAAGACAGAAAGATTTCTGATTAGTGACATCCACAGTACGCCATTAGAAAGCAGTGTGTGGAGCAAACATTATAAAAAGGGGCTTATTTACTACAGTGTGCCTGGTACTGAGATATACACTGCACCCTCAGAAAACAGTGTGTTGGACAGACATTATAAAAAGGGGCTTATTCACTACATTGTGCCTGCTAGTGAGATATACATAGCACGCCAGAGAAATTATTTTTTCTGGGGAAATTAACCAAATTTGTGCCACATCTGTGTGTGCGTTCAATCCGAAACTGTTATATTAATTACTTTAGCAGAGAGTGATTTATATTTTGGCCATAGTTAACTAGTTTTGGGAACATATGTGTGTGTTTAGGCCGCAACCGTATATACAGTATTCCAGCAGAGAATCCATTTTATTTGGAACAAATTTGTATCCAATATAGAACTACATCTGAATACAGTGTGTATATTACAAATTCCATTATCTTGGGCCTAGTTTAGTGGCCGAAATCTGTTGTTTCCTGATCGTCCTTGGCAGCACATAACGAAAGGGTTAAGTCCCCTAGGTACAACCAGGATAGAGACACATTAGAAAGCAGTAGACTAATTTTTTGGCAATTAGCAGGCTATATAGGATAACGCATGACACCAGAGCCTTGTATTTTTTTTTCTCTCTAGGTATCGGATGGACACTTTGTAAACATCCTGCAAAAAGACTTGATCCCTGCCAGGTTGTATACAGGCTTGCCTGTCCCTCAGCCTGAACGTGGAACAAGTGCACCTCCCCTGTGTAAAAAACTTACAGTGCCTCATTCCACAGCCGATGTATATTCCGGCTTGGTGTCTTACTATGTGCACGTGTGGCTGGGGGGAGCTAAGGCCATGCACGTGACTAGAGATGAGCGAACACCTGGATGTTCAGGTTCGAGAGGTTCGGCCAAACTTCCGGAAAATGTCCGGGTTCGTGATCCGAACTCAACCCGAACTTCATCCCGAACCCGAACCCCATAGAAGTCAATGGGGACCCGAACTTTTGGGCACTAAAAAGGCTGTAAAAGACACCCAGAGGGATAATATACCGCAATAAACGCATTGCGATTACAACTTTGAGCTAACGATCACCATGGGAACGCCTCCTCCAGTAGAATGTACTGTCAGATCTGAGAATTAAGTTGAAATCGCAATGCGATTCTTATATATTTGCTTAATCGCATTGCGATTTCAACTTAGCATTGCTAATAATTCCATCCATATCGTTAACTTACTGAGTCAGTAAGTTAACGAATATGGATGGAATTATTTAGCAATGCTAAGTTGAAACGGCAATGCGATTAAGCAGATATATAATAATCGCATTGCGATTTCAACTTAATTCTCACATCCGACAGTACATCCTACTGGAGGAGGCGCTCCCATGGTGATCGGTAGCTCAAAGTTGTAATCGCAATGCGATTAGCAAATACATAAGAATCGCATTGCGATTCCAACTTTTTAGTACTCAACTTTTAAAATCGTACACCACTTTAAGTTCCAAAGTTGCAATCGCGTTCGAATAGAACTTAAAGCTGTCTCTTAGTCAGTTTTAGTATTGGTGTGTTGTAATAGAAGTTACATTCGTACGCTAATATAACTTAGAGCAATACAGTCAACTTTACACTGTTAGTTTTATTATCGCGATAATACAACTATTCAAGAATCGTGTACGTGCGCCTGTACGTGTGTGCGTTACCTCGGATCGGATCGAGAGAGACGAGAGTGGAGATTGGTGACTGTCCCAGCGATTATGGCTAAAAGTAATTTCTCTAAAGAAGAGCTGGATTTCTTAATAACTGTAAGTAATTGAACTTAGTTAGTGTGTAATGCAGTAATGTGATTTAAACTTATTAATGATTTTTATTAGCCAAGAAGCCTGCAGGCCTTCACTGATCTCATAACTGCCTTACACTGTCACATGTCCTACTGCTTGGTGACATAAACTCATCACAGGCTTTAGCAGACTGCACAACTACATGAGTGATTAGTGAAAGACACTGTTAAAGGGGTGGCAATGTTCAAGTCACTTTTAAAGGGATGACGATGTTCAAGTCACTTTTAAAGGGATGGCGATGTTCAAGTCACTTTTAAAGGGCGGCAATATTCAAGTCACTTTTAAAGGGATCGCAATGTTCAAGTCACTTTTAAACGGATGGCAATGTTCAAGTCACTTTTAAAGGGGCTGCAGTGTTCAAGTCACTTTTAAAGGGGCTGCAATGTTCAAGTCACTTTTAAAGGGATGGCGATGTTCAAGTCAGTTTTAAAGGGATGGCGATGTTCAAGTCACTTTTAAAGGGGCTGCAGTGTTCAAGTCACTTTTAAAGGGGCGGCAATGTTCAAGTCACTTTTAAAGGGATGGCGATGTTCTACTCTTTGACTGTTTTGATATTAAATGTTATTTTTGATGGTTCTTATGACTATGATAACTAATAATTGTATTTTAGAACTGTGGGATTACATGATTTAATTGTTATCTTGCAGGAAATGTTGGAGAAGGGGTACGACCGCAGAAGGTCAAGGGGCGAAAAGCAGGCCATAGTGCGGAGAATTGCTTTCCAGCTGTGGCAGAAGCATGGGTGCACTCATCGGAAGGATGTGATTCTAAAAAAGTGGTCAGATCTGAAGCGCCACAGGATGGATCTGATCACTAGGATCAGAGATAAATCTTTTCCAGGTACAATACTTATTTGCATAACTGAGCAGATAGATAACAATATGTTGGTGAGAGAAATAAGTATTTTAACCCTTTACAATAAATCACTTAGTACAGTGGTGTTGAACTGATGGGAAAGGGTGCTAAAGGTGGCAATATGAGACCTCTTTCTGGGCCACATATGTTTTTTGACTTTACACAGTTGACTTTGGCCCCTGAAGCTTGTCCAAACTCCTCGCATGTCTGGACGAATGTAGACAACAAGCATCGATCAGGACAATTAGGCCACATGCCCAAATGAAGTCATAGACTCGAATCACTCTTGTTCCCTGGGGAGTGGCCCAACACCCAATAGCAGCAGTGAGTTGAAGCTGAACTTAATCAACGATGCTCAAAGGCAGAGTGCAGGGGTACCCACAGGGTCCTGGGCCGGCAGGTCAAGGCAGACACTGAAGATACTACACTTGATCTAAGCCAAAAGGAGAAGAAAGATAGGTGTAGTTAATTATTATGCCATCCAGACACTACCATAGATTAATTTGTGTACCTTTAACTGTAATTTGGCGTTACTTGTTTATCTTGGCATTTTTAAAAAATTTGGTCATCATCATTACAGATGCTCCGCTTCCCAAAGTGAGAGCCAAGCTCTCTAAAAAGAAGAAGGCGGTGG